>CM070107.1:6383789-6758789 GCA_036178185.1 Liparis tanakae
ACACCTGGCTCCGTGTTGACTCCCTTGTTGACCCGTTGTCTGCCGAGGAAACAAACAAACGAAGGGGGGGAGGGGAGCCGCCGCGGCCTGATGAGAGGACGGACTCCTCCAGCCGCTCCATGGACCAACTGTCGGCCGCACAGCCTGTTTTTATAGCTCCACGCAGATGGCCATTAGTGACACGACAGCCATGACATCACTCAAAACCTGCCCCCCCCCCTCTCTCTCTCTCTCTCTCTCTCTCCGCTGACCTTCCACTGCTTACCCTACCTTTTCCTCTCCGGGCTGCAGAAATGTGCCGATGTGTGCGTCTGTCACAAGCCGGCGTCTGTCGAGCGTACCCACTGAGTTATCGGGGAGGCACGAGGACAGACGTCTGTTCTTTAAAAGGTGATCCCCCCGGTGCTGCAGGGCCCTCTGACCGGCCGTGGGAAGAGAGCCGGCACCGGCATTCCAGAGGTCAACAAGTCAGAGCGAAGCTGCATCTGATGAGCCTGCAGGGTGTGTGTTAAGGTTAGACGAGGCCATGTGTGTGTTCGATCTACTGCATTAAAGGGCAGGACAGGCTGATGACAACGGGGATCCTGTGGGCGTCTACGTTCTGTGCCGTGACCGCAAGGTGTTCGACCCGGACGCTACGTCCTCATCCATTACGGAGGAGGAGGCTCGATGCTTCCTGAAGTGAGACGTTGCAGCGTTTTGATGACGAGCCGCTCAGAGATGCAGTGCGGTCGGTGTCGGGGGCCGGGACTGTGTGGGAAACTGTGTGTGTGTGTGTGTGTGTGTGTGTGTGTGTGTGTGTGTGTGTGTGTGTGTGTGCAGGCTGGCATTCGAGATATGCATATATTTTTTTATGCTTTACACAAACACACTGCGAGGTTAATATGCAAAGGAGGTCGAGATGCAGGCGCAGGGAGAATCTGAAGAGTTGTGCACCCGCGGGGTTATATTATATTATATATAGACTATATGTCTGCTTTTTTATGGCACGCGGTGTTGTTGTTTGTGTCCTCCGTCGGCCGTGGTGGTAGGGGGTGAATGACACTTTAGTGACAATGACATTTAGTTATCCGCAGCGGCGATGAGGGATGCTGGAAAACATCAAGAGGAAGTCAGCCAGATCCGATCTTCTAGAGAAGAAGGAAAAGAAGAGGCAGAAGAAGAAGAAGAAGAAGAAGAAGAAGAAGAAGAAGAAGAAGAAGAAGAAGAAGAAGAAGAAGAAGAAGAAGAAGAAGTAGAGGCTTGGTTTCTCTTGTATCCTGGATCTGATTGAGCCGCAGCCTCACTTGCACCTCGCCGTGTTGCCGCGTTGCCGCGTTGATGCCCCCCCCCCACACACACACACACACACATCCTCACTCAAAGTGGGCTAAAAATATCTGCCCAGGTGGAGGGAACACGAGCACGGGGGGGGGGGGGGGGGGGGGACGCCGTGTCCTCTGTCGGTATCCGCCTGCTCTAATTACTGGAGTCCAACATCCAGTCACGGATCCTGCGCAGGATGATTGTTGGGGGCGGGTGAAGATGGAGTGATGTAAAAGCAGAAAGGAGATGGAGCCACAGACGTGCAATTATGGCAGGGAGAGATTGGGGGTGAGGTAAGAAACACAAAGGCGGGGGTGTCGTGTGTGTCCTCCTCACGCTCGGCTGGAGAGGAGTCCTCGCTCAGCCAACCGGCTGCACGGTGTCTGATCATCACCGGCACTCTGCACTCAGACGCTCGACACACACACATTAAATCACACTCTGATGACAGAGAGCACAGAGAAAGTCTAATGAGGGGTTTGGAGTGGGATGAAGATGAGTGTGTAACGTAGCGTCTTCATGCAGAGGGAAAGTTCAACACGCATGTAAGGGGCGGGGCTTACATCTCAGGAAAAGAGGACTCCAAGTTGTTTTCCTCTCTGAGGTCAAACGCAAGAAAATAATATTCAGTTTATTCAATTCAGTTTATTTTGATGTGGCCCAATCTCTCATCGGATCAGGAACAACTCTCCGAAAAATAGAAAAAAACTCTTTCAGGGGGAAAAATGGAAGAACCCTTCAGGAGAGCAACAGAGGAGGATCCCTCTCCAGGATGGACAGGACAATAGACATCATGTGACCAGAAGGAATCATTACAAAGTTACAGAAACACATTCAATCACTGCGGGATGAGTGATCAGCCGGCTGGCCTTGTTCTCTCTGAATATCACAAGCATCAACCGGGAAGCTTTGACATTTGCCACATCTTAAGAGTGTCTCATTTATACCGTTTGAAGTGGTTTCTGGAAGACGTGACACGTTCTTGGGATGTGGTCGGACATGAAAGACATGCAAGGAACATGTGAGTTAACTCACTATTTGTCTGTTGCATTACCCAACAATACACAAAACAAACACTTCTGATATACTATGCAATATTATTAGCTGAGTGTATATGAGTTGGTCTCAATAATCTTCAAATTGTGCATATTTGCTGTTTTTCTTTGTCCTGTTTGTAAAGCGGAGGAAGAATTACTTTATACTTTTAGCCTTAACCAAAGTAAAAATCACATCGTCTTTTTAAAAACTTTTTTACTTTTCTTCAGTCCCAAACTCACAATCCTCAAATGTATTCAGGTGTTATGGATGAGGAGGAAAAGTAACACACCTCGTTGCTTTAAAAAAGCTGGATGCAGGACGACTTGAGCCAAAGAACGTTCTCTCCATCACCTCAGTGATCAATTCACTGATAGTTTTAGTTTTTAATTGAGCTCTTTTTTTCCACGCTTGCTCTAGCATGTGTTCATTTGTCAAAGTTGAACCAGGCGCCAGGTTTTCTATAAACCATCGGTACAAATACGATATAAATAGCTGAATCTTATGAGACCTGGACTGTGTCCTAGATTAAGTTACATCGATGTATCATCCTCCGTTTTAGGTTCAGATCTCAGAACACATTTTTTATTCGACCGCACACACTGAGTTACATCCTGCAGTGTGTAAACTGACCCGTTAGCCCCAACACCGGCCTCAAGGAGGGCAGGGATCTACTCATTCCCCTGGCCTGAGCCTAGCATGGACCCTCCCTTCCTCCTTTCCTCCCTCCTTCCTTTTCCTGGAAGCGGGAGAGAGAAAAAAAAAAGCCCAGAATCGAGCAGGGGGTGGGAGAGAGGGGAAGGGGAATGTGACAAAGTGGATTTGAGAGAAGGAGAGAAGAATAAGAGAAACACGGAAGAGAACTGACACACAAACAACGGCTAATGTTTAGAGGTTTTCATGAACCTCTACGTGGGATTGATGCGGCTCAGGTGACAGGAAAAAGGGAACGTTTCAGCCGTGTGAGAACAGGGTGCACAAGTGTATGTGTGTGTGTGTGTGTGTGTGGGGGGGGGGGGGGGGGGGAGGCTTGTCTTCATAGCATGTTATGTTCTCCGCTGATGTTTTAACTGCGAGCAGATGTGGCTCTGCCCGGAGAGAACATGACGTATTTCCTGCATTTATTTAGACTTTCTCTCACATTCTCTGGCTTTTCTCTCTCTCTCTCTCTCTCTCTCTCTCCTTTCTTTCTTTCCGTCGTTTCCCGTGTGTCTTTGTTCCTTCTCGTTCCTCCTCAGCGTGTTTCTTCCAGGGCGGTGCTTGGACATTTCAGCTTCTTGAACAACGGGGGCCTCTGGGTGTAAAATGAGCGGCTGCAGTCTGGGGTGACGTCATCCGTTGGTGCATTCCTTTCACACGGACTGAGAAACGGGCGAAGACGTTCAGGCTAATCGTTGTGAACTGGTCGTTAGCTAATGAACCTCAGGCCGGGTTGAGACCACCCGGAGAGCTCGCACTGAGCTCACATCTTCTGAAACACTCAGCTCTGAGGACACATGTGCATGTAGGTTGAATGAGGGTTCTTGTGCCTGCCTGATCTCAAGAGGCCGTCAAGTCGAGAAGAAATGAGACTCAACCTGATTTGATATGCTTGTGGAACAGCGGCGGAAATACACGAGAGGGCAAAGGGCAAAGTGCCCCTAAGACATATAGTTGTGCCCCTGATATCACTAGGAGAGAGGAATATGCCTCCATAATAATTGAATAGCATTTTCTTTCTTCTTCCTAGTACAGGCAATAAAGATAGGACACACAACAAAAAAATCCATAAATGTATTTTTGTATTATAAAAAGAAATAAGTTATATTTTATAATATAATATAATAAAGTCTAAATAAGTATATTTATTATTTTATTATTCTTTATTTTTTAAAGTGCCCTAAATTTCTTTTTAAACGCCCTGGAATTCAGTCAGTGGGGCGAAAAATGCCCCCTAAAACATATGAAAATGTCCTACCCTGATGTGCAAAGATGTAGTTACATCAAAAGGAAGCAATGTTAGAGATTTGAGAATGGAGGCACTTTAATTATTGAGGGCAAACGCTCTAACTTTCTGTAATGATTGAGAAGCCGGTGGTATTCTGTTATGTTGCTCCCCTGTGCAATGGAGTCAGCCACATGCCTGTAGCCACTCAGACTGCATCTGAGCCAGAGTACAGTGTAAGAGAAAGAGGGATCTCCATTCTTCTTCTTTTTTTACTGTGCCCCACTTCGAGAGAGAGAGAGAGAGAGAGAGAGAGAGGGGGGGCGTTCATGTGCAGACGGAGACGAGCTGTCCAGTCATCGCTCTTGGCGTGAACCCACATCTCATGGAGCTGAGGAGCGTGAGGACAGTCTCGGGCTGGAGAGCGTGAGGAGGGCCAGGGCCACCTCTCTGACCTAGATACTGAGCACATTCTGGCTCAGGAGTAGCTCTGTCGGACCCCGGCTGAGGCCAAACAAAGCCCAGGAATGTGCACCTTAATGTCTAACTTCTGATTCTGTCTCGCGTCTCCGTGCTTCGGCTTCCTTCTCATTTTTTCCGCCTCTGTTATTTCACCTCCCTGTAATAAAAAACAACAACACGTGCTGGTAAACAGGGGGCTGCTCTGCCTGGCTGCCAGTCTGTCAGCGAGCCGAGACTTCCTGTCGCAATAATTAAACACAGAGAATGGAGTCATTGTAAGTAAGGAGCTAACAATGTCTCGGCTTTCAGTCACATCAAGTCTCACACACTTAGAAAAAAATCTCTATATATAAAGTTTATATATATATATATATATATAATAAAAAAGTTTATATATAAAAAAAATATTTATATATAAAGTTTATATTAAAAAGTTTATACAAAAAAATATAAGTTTATATAAAAAAGAAATTAATTAAAAAAAAGTTTAGATACAAAATATCTAAACTTTATATAAAATTATATATCTAAGAAAAAAAGAGAATCTGTGTATGTAACGTTTTTAAAAATATTTGTTGTAATATATCTCTTTTTTTGTAATATATCTACTCAGACACTCCATAAATCATTGTCCCCTAACAATATGCCAGTAGCGGAAGGATTCCTTTCCTCATTTCACATGAACATAAAGTGTTCAGTATTACAAGTGATACGTTTTGCTGAATATGAATGTGCCAGCTAAAAGAATATTTAAATTGAGACAGATTGAAGCCTTCAGGACACAGTTGGGAGCTTTAATGCCTTAATTGCCTTTTTGAAATACAATTTATTTGATAAATAAGTGTGAGCTTCGATGAGGTGTGTGTGTGTGTGTGTGTGTGTGTGTGTGTGTGTGCATCTTATCAATTTAATTAATTGTTAATTATGATTCTGGCAGCATTTTTTCTTCCCAGTAGTAAAACTGTAATTGTTATTGTTTATCCAGGTATTCCAGATCATTAAAAATATGAAGGAAAATCAGGTCTGAGAATAAAATCTGAGAGGCTTCTTTCTCGGCTTAGCAAAAACACATCCATATTCTCGCCACCCTTGTGGGACATTATAATTTTAATATTTAAAGTTGTCAAATAGTATCATATTTTATTCTTATAACTGTCACTAGACCTTCAGGGGAAAAGGAACATGTTTTGTCAAACGTGTGTGCCTTTTACACTTTTACACTGAGGTGCTGCAATAAATCATATCTTCATGAAGCTTAATACATTCTGTAATTGTTTAAATGACATCACACAGAGGCTGATGAAACTCAAGCTTTCACTTTTTCATTATGCGGTACGATTTAACACTAAACTAAAATGTTCAACCTCCAAAATGAGCAAAGCGCTGATTCAATATTTCTCTCACGCGGCCTTGAGCAAAGCTCGATATGAACAGGATTTATTGCTCTGCCTGTTGTATTGGATTCATTAAATGAAGCTGTATGCCCAATAAACCGATCAAGATAAGATAAGATAAGATTAGATATATTTTATTAGTCCCTCAGTGGGGAAATCACAGCAGTGGCTGCACAGTAGAGCTGTCATAAAAATAAAATATAGTTACAATATATATATATATATATATATATATATATATATATATATATATATATACAATCAAGCTGATTAAACTGATCTTGATCACTTAAAAAAAGGGTTAAATTCAGTATTTAATGCATTTAATTGTTTAAGTAATTTCCATTATTCTCTTTGTCATATCAATGGCAGCGTGTATGTCACTGTTTTCTATGTTAATCAGGGGCAGAGTGCATTGTGGGAATGGATTCACAGTGGCTCTAAAGTGACACCCAAGGACAGAGGCTTTGATTAATCCATAGAACACATATACACACACGCACACACACACACATACATACACACACACACACACACACACACACACACACACACACACACACAGACACACACGTGGATGAAACAGTTCCGGGCGGATGGGCTCCATTACTCATACTTTTGTATATATACGGGGAGATGCAGGAAAAACATCCAGATAGATGTTCTAATGTGTTCCTCGTGTGTCGGTGGGTGAGGATATAGCCGTGTCGCTGTGTCGCCGTGTCAGCAGTGAAAAAAGGAAAGGAAATGAGTATTTTTTTTTTTTTACTGCAGCAAGGATTCTTGTTGCCCTTTAACTCCGTTCTTGTTTCAGAGACGGAGCCGTTCAACGCGTGGCAGGTTGACTTCACAGCTCGCTCAGCCGCCGCCTCACTTCCAGTCTCCCATCTACCTCCTTCCTAATAGTCACACATCTTCCTCATCTTCCTCTTCCTCCATCGGCTCACCTTTTTTCCTCCTCTCCGACTTCCGTCTCGCTCTGCGAAGCTTTAGCTTCGAATCACTGAGGAAGAGATGACAAGCCGGCAGAGGAGAAATAAAAAAGTACACTCGACTTGAATTGTAAAAGCACCGTGCAGAGATAATTTGATATAATTATGCACAAGAAATATCACTTAAATCTTGTAATCTTATTAATACCGCTAACTAATGTTATCCCCTTGACAAAAGAAACAACTGAAGAAAGAAACATGGAGGAAAAGGGGGCAGGAGTCGAGGAAAATGAGCTGTGAAATGTGTATAGATGCAATTTGTGCTACGCTTGAGGCCTCTTTCTGTACGAACGCCTCCGCTTAATCTGTTACGATTCACCAGACACTTATCAGAGCTCCGGCTCCCGTGAACGCTTTTAAATGGGAGCGAAAGAAAACGTGGCGTCGTTTGTTGGCTGTCATGAGAAAATGTCATTTTAAGTAGGACAACCACAGCGGGTTGGTTTGTATAATATCCATCCCTATAATATCTGCTCTGATGCTGATTGTGCTCCCGCATCAGTCAAGGTGGGCTCTGGGTAAAGGCCTGGTGGCCTACATATCTTGCTTTGGAGACGCCTGGATATGCTCGTTGTCCCGGTGGTAGAACTGTGATGCTGTTTTCCCAGCTCATCCAGGTCTGACCGCTCTCAACTTCCTATGGATTATTAAACTAATCTTAAAGGAAGACAATTACTTTTTTTGATGCACTTTCTTCCCGAGAGTTGGATGTGAGAAGACTGATACCCCTCATGACTGTGAGCTAAACAGGCGGTTAACTTTGTGTAGCTTAGCATAAAGACTAAAGACTAAACTTAATCTCACTGTGTCTGAAACCGCTCACTACGGAGTCCACTATATATATTTAATTTAGCAACGGGTAATCCTGCCGACTGAGAGACTGCAGACCAGTTTGTTCAGGATATCTGACTCCTGCTGCTCGGCAGTATTAGGATTTTAGGTTTTAGGACTGTTTTAGGACTAAATCTGTTTGAAAAACAGGCCCACGACATTATTATGGCCATTTTATATTTTATGGTAGCATCACCAAGAGAGGAAATGATAACAAACTTTGTAGGATGGCTCAGACTTCATATGTGCAAGCATGTTTTTAAATGTGTCTGAAATCCCTCACCACGTAGTCCACTACATAGCCACTATGAAGCTTCATCAACACCGGAGGCCTCTGTGGGAAGTGAGGATCTGAATGCGATGGATAAGTTTAAGAATATTTAATGGAAAGAAGTTTAACAAACAAATTAAAGCTACGGTCGTAGGGCCGGACTGAATGTTACGCCACAGACTAAAAGTAGCAGATAGGGAGCTGTCTTGTAATCTTCAGAACATCTGGAGAACGATCTCCCCCGTTACGCACGTCTTCATTAGTAACGGCAACCACACCTCTTAATCCTAGACGTCAGTTTCCATCGGTCAGCTCAGCGTGCTACACGTCTGTTGGCTTACGGCCAGGCAATGAAATAGCCGGGTCAAGCGTCTCGACCCCGCGACCAACATTACTTCCGGTCAGTTGTGTGAAAAAGTCCCTTTCACAATAAAAGTCCCACATGTTACTTTCCGGATTCAAGCAACGCCACAGACTTCAACCGGCTCCCAATTCATTGAAACAATAAACTAACTTTCATGCATGCGGCATACATATACACTACTTCTGTCATTTACATTAATCATCTAATACAGTCAATACAATCAATACAGTGTCCTTCTCCTATGCTTCATAATGCATATTAATATCCTCCCTAATATTTCCTAGTTATAATATCTTGCTATATGTATTAATTTAAAGCATAAACTTTCCCTATGTACAACCTAACACTACATAATAACCGCCGATGCATCATTGGCCAATTTCTTGAATCTGACTATATGAGTACCTGCAGAACACGGTTAAGGATCAGAAGCAGGATGCTCTGTGTACCCGTTCTCAGTGATGCTGCATTCTCCTGCTTATGGCCACAATGAAAGGACGCGGGGATGATTTATGACCGCACAAGGCAGCGTCCCTTCCCCGGTCTGCTGAAGGTTGGTTGAATGGCATTAGCGTCACGTCGCCCGTTGTCTTGCACAGTGTGTGTGAATCATACATCTTCAACAACGCGCTCTGCTGTGATCTCATAATGAGGCTTGGTTCCAGTGGATTGACACCTCTGTGATCGTGCCACAGCGGGAGTCTGATCATGCTCTCACCATAGCAACAACCCACTTGAATCAGCAAGGAGAAGAAAAAAAAGAGCCTTGTGCCTCCTCTGTTCATCAACTAAATGTCAGGGATCCTGTATTCTGTTTCTACTTGGAGAGAGATGGACTGACGGAGCTCTACATGTGTACCAGAGTCATCTCAGCATCCCCCATCCATTATTCATGTGCTCATCCGAGGTTTCTGCAGGTTTCAACAGGCGTCAGCACATCTGTGTCTAACACACTGAATTGGCCAACATGCTCAAAGCCACAGGGATTGCTTTGAAGATTTTCCGTGACCTCAACCTTGGAGTGTGTGTGTGTGTGTGTGTGTGTGTGTGTGTGTGTGTGTGTGTGTGTGTGTGTGTGTGCGTGTCTTTAAAGGATTCACAGAAATGAACCAAAACCCTTCAATCCCTGTGCTCTCACCACTTTGGGGGGTTGAAGCGACTAAGCTGCGACTCTTGCATGTGACTCACTGCATCCATCTTGTTCAATTTCTATCATGAGTGAGATTATGAGAGTTGGGTCTCAAGAATCCGGCCTCAGCTCAACCTACATACCAGACTTTGGACTAAGAAAACACACACGGCACGGCTTTGGAAGCCTGCTCACGTGCACCGGCGCACAGAGGGACAACTTTCTGTCTCGCTCCTACAGGAAACAGCAGCTTACGGAGGAGGAGGAGGAGGAGGAGGAGGAGGAGGAGGAGGAGGAGGAGGAGGAGGAGGAGGAGGGGCGTGGCTAAAGAGCATGGGGAAGGGGCCCGGAGGGAAACGCAACTCAGACTCCAGATGTGGAAACACCACGTAACAAACACACACAAGTAGGGGAAAGGAGGACGTAATAAGAGTCGTAAAGCATCTCCTGGAGCTGCACTTGGCGCGTTGTGATTGGTCGGTTCGTAGCACCAGTGAAGACAAAGAAACCAAGGCACATTGAACAAGAGAATGAGAGACTGACTCACTAAATGTTCTGGAAAATAAGTTCAACTGGTTCCGAAAAAAAAGAAATGTTTGATGTTTGTTTGTTTTGAGCCGACAGGTTGGTCGTGGTTCTGTTTGCTTCACGTTCTGCCTTCAGTCTCAGTTTCCTCTCAACGGCCCAGCTGTTTTTATTAGCAGCATCGCGTGGTGTTACCTTCGCCTGGCCGTCGTTGGCATGGCAACTACTGGCAAACTTAACTGGGTATAAAGAGCCAAATTGGATCAAATGAGACACTGGAACATGAACTGGATACGGGGGTTAGCAGGAGGACAATAACCTAATCGAGTTAATTTAGCAACAGAAATGTTGGGTTTTAAAATCTTCATCCAGATTGTAATCAAAATTCCCGATAACAGGTCATCCTGCCAATTGAGAGATTGCAGACATATTTTTTCAGGGTATCTGAATCATGCTGCTCGGGAGTATTAGGATTTTACATGAGGACTAAATGCCCACAAACTTATTATGACCATTTTAATTTATAATTTCACCAATAGAGGAAATGATATCAAACTGTGTCGGATGGCTCAGAGTTCATGTGTGCAAGCATGTTTTAAATGTAACAATGTCTCCAAGAAACAGTGGAATATATTGACATGTAATTGTTTTTAAATGTCGTAGTTAGTTTCGGTTGATTCCTAACATGTCTTTGAAGTTTGGAGAGAATTTTTTAAGATCTTTTACTGACAGAAAAACTGAAAAAAGGAAACTTAATGAACAAAGCGTCTTCATGTCATCAGGAGAGAGATGCTGTACTGTCTCCCCAAAATCTGTGAAAGAGGAACAACTTTGAATCCACATAGTTTAATATGAAAAAGCATAACATTTAGGATTTTAATCAAATTGGAAATGTGTGTCTGGTTTGTGTTTTTAATGATCAGCGCCTCCTCAGTGCCGTACCATGGGGTATGTTACTGTAACGGGGCAATAGTGCCTCCCAGTGGGTGACACCTGTAGAAACCATTGTTACATCTCAAGCCCAAACAATGTGTTTCTTTTCTTTAAGGAGCAGCAGAGCAAAAGCAAAGTGTGTGCCAATGTGTTCTGTGGGGCCGGCAGAGAGTGCACCGTCACGGAGAAAGGGGAGCCCAGCTGTCTGTGCATAGAGGTGAGTGCTGAGCGTGGCTCAGAGCGTCGGTACAAACACTGAGCTGACCGACTTGTTTCTGCCCCTCCCTGCCCAGAGCTGTAAGCCCCACAAGAGGTCAGTGTGCGGCAGCAACAGTAAGACGTACAGGAACCACTGCGAGCTCCACAGGGACGCTTGTCTGACCGGCTTGAAGATCCAGGTGGCCCACGACGGACACTGCCACGGTGAGGTCACACAAGACGGGAAGGTCTCACGGCGGGGGCCGCTTGGAGCCGCCGAGAGGCCACACGGCGCTCCTCATGCGGACGGAGTCGGCCCAGTGCTCATAGAATCCTCCATGTTTGTTTTAGCGCTGTAACAACTTCACAGTTTGGATTGAAAGCTCCTTCTTCGCCTCTGTATTAGAACTCAGTGTCCCCAGTGAATTACGACCTTAATCATATAGTGAATTTAAGTAATAAAAAAACTGTTCTTATCAAATACCATTGTGTTCTTATAATCAGGAATATCTTATCTAAAGAAGGAACCAATAAAAGACGAGAGCGGCCCTGGTGGAAATCATATTCCTACAATTTTACATATATATACATATTTAATAAGTGTTTGAACCACTTTACCTTTTTTTTTTTTAAATAGAGGCGCATTGTTTTTTATACTAGACTTTATACTGTCTTTTTTATTAATAGAAGTGTTCTTTTTCTTCTTTTTTTTACACCCAGAATATTTTGCTGTGTTTAACATTTGGAGAAAAAAAATTCCAGGCTGCTTTTTCCCAGCTTTAGAGGAAAGATTGTTAGATTAAAAAAAAGAAAAGATTTGGCATAGTTTAGAAGTGTTCAAAATGTCCCTGACGCTTCATTAATTTGCATTTCTGAGTGTTGCTGAGTAGCGATCCAAGTTTCTCTTTTTTTGCTGCTACAAAGCAAACATCAACAGAACAAATGTACAAATCATTGAAGCAATATAAACAATATATTATATATAAAACATAGTGAGCATAATAAATATTACACATTAACCAGTGCTCTCTTTTTTCTCTCCAGTTGCCAAACAGTGCACTAAACTGACAGTCACAACTGAGGTGGTGGCCTGACGTGACCCTTTACATGGGACCTGGCTCAGCTGTCATATACTACGCTGATAACAGCTAATAACTAGAACTAATAAGTGAACTCCACGATATTCATGGAGCTGATATGGGAGGTGAGCAAGTCGATAGTTAACCGTATAAGGTCACCCACACGTCACTGCACATTCCTGGCCTTGACTTATCTATTAATACATCTAATATAAGCATCTTATCTCCAGTGAACTTTCACTGCGCTTGTTGATGTCAGCCGGGTCTGTGACCTGAACATTGATCACGCTGTGGCAGAAAAGGTATTATGGGAAAGAAGTTACGGCACACTGTGTCCTCAGTGCCGACCTTTGGCCTCGTGCTCAGAGGAAGTTTATCTCCACTCATCTAATGAATGCTGCTCAAATTGACTTGTGATGTTTTTGCTTTAAATGGGACATTCTTTCTCTCCCCGACCTTAGAGAAGAAAACAGAGCAGACAGCGGACAGCCCAGGTGAGTGTGTGTGTGTGTGTGTTTGATATCACATGACGTGATATCACATGACATAACATGACATGACATTACATGATATGACATTACATGACATGACATTACATGACATGACATGACATGACATGACATGACATGACATGACATTACATGACATGACATGACATGACATTACATGACATGACATGACATTACATTACATTACATTACATTACATGACATGACATGACATGACATGACATGACATGACATGACATTACATGACATGACATGACATGACATTACATGACATGACATGACATGACATGACATGACATGACATTACATGACATGACATGACATGACATGACATGACATTACATTACATGACATGACATTACATTACATTACATTACATGACATTATATGACATTCCATTCCATTCTATTACATGACATGATATGACATGACATGACATTCTATTACATTCCGTGACATTCCATTACATCCCATTACATGTAATTTCGCAGACGCTTTTATCCAACATGACTTACAATAAGAGCATTCACCTCGAGTACTCAGAACAACAAGAATCCCCCCAAAAAGTAAAACCATAAGTAATACTATATGTAATACCATAAGTAATACTATAAGCAATACCAGGAGTAATACTATAAGTAACACTATAAGTAATACCATAGTAATACCATAAGTAATACCATAAGTAATACCAAGTACGTGCCATTCAAGTGCTACTGAAGGGCTAATCTGTTTTTATTGTAGGTATATGTGACTGTATTTTATGTTGTTGTAAAGGAAACATATATATATATATATATATATATATATATATATATATATATATATATATATATATATGCATATACATATGTACAAAAGGACTAGAATCAAATGTGATATGTCTTATAAGATCATTTTACCGGTTGGATTGTGTCTGAGTGCAGTTGACCTCTGACCTGCTCTGCCCCTGCAGTGGTTTGCTACGCCGCTGATCGCAACGAGCTGAGGGCTCGTGTGATCCAGTGGCTGCAGACCGAGGTCGTCCCAGACGGCTGGTTCGTCAAGGGATCCAACTTCTCTGACGTCCTGCTCAAGTACTTCACGGTCAGCTCCTTTTTTCTCGCCTCCATTAGTGCTTTGTTGACTCTAAATTGCCCGTGAGATTTAATCTTCTTTATTATAATAGAATAAAACAAATATGACATATGGAAAACTATTTAAAAACACACTCTGTAGTGGTGTGAATGGTTGTCTCTCTCTCTATGTCTTCGCCCCTGTGAAATAGTTTCTTCAGAGGAGCAGACCCTAACCAATGCAAAGCATTTAGAGTTGAAATAAATGATATTATATGCAACAATTTCCATATAATACACAATATATACAATTTAGTTTGTAAACTTATATGTATATTTTACTGAATATTTATGAAATAACAGTTTTCAAAGGCTTTTTTTAAATGGATACTCATTTTAAATATATTTAAAACAAATCTCACATACCACTAGAAGGCCTTCACGTACCCCCTAGAAGGCCTTCATGTACCCCCTAGAAGGCCTTTACGTACCCCTATATGACAACCACTGGTCAAGGGTGTACCTCTCGCCCAATGTGAGTTGGACTTGGCCCCAGCCACCGGTAACCCTGTAAGACACAGGTATCAAACACAAGGCCCGCCGCATCGTTTAAAATAATTGAAGAAAAATATCCTGTGCTTTTATTTTGAAGGTTTAGGATTAAATGGATTTATGTTGTAATATTAGAGACATTTTTCTCATGTACAATATTTCTACACTCAAATAAACAATAATCAAATGCAAAGAGAGTTATTTAATGTTCGAGGAGTTTTCAAAGTGTTTCCGGCCCTTTAAGAGGGCGGCCATGATGCTGATTTGGCCCACGGTGAACATGAGTTTGACACCCCTGCTGTAAGAGGACGAGTGGTGACAGATAATGGAGGCTTGAATAAAGACACAGGCCAAAAATGACCATATGAATATAATATGTCAGGCTCCTATACCCGAGTGTGCTCTTGGTATATTGTGTGACAGTGATGGCAAATGAACTGTTAGCCTTGACTATCACAAACACCGTTTACGGATTTATTCTATTAGTCCGCACTTTAAAGAGTGACCTCTTACTGTCCATGAGTGTTAACTGTACCTCTACCATCCCTCTACGACCCTGCAGTCGCACGACAACGGGGATTCTCAGCTGGACTCCTCCGAGCTGCTCAAGTTCATCCAGCAGAACGACTCGGTGGTGGAGCTGCAGTCCTACGCCGACCAGGAGAGCAACAAGCTGCTGAGGTCAGCGTGTTCGTCTCTCTGCATGCGTCCACAAGGAGCACAGGATGGAGGAGCAACAGCCACCCTTTGCATTCTTCCCCTCCATCTCTTCTAAACATTTTCTCCGTGTCGTAACGCTTGCACACACAGATCGATACCCGCGCGCCGCTGTGCTATTTTAAGCTACGCGGAGAAGTCGTTGAACTCGATGCAACCAGTGCAAACTTTACCCAAGGCCTCTTGGGGGATTCTGCACTGGCAAAAAAACAAGATTGAACTCTACCCCAGTTATAATTCCTTCTGTTTGCTCATTTCCTCTGAAATGTTCTGTTGATGCTTTACTGTTTGTTAAGTGTTTGCATGTGTCTGTGCCTCCCAGGAGCCTGTGTGTCGATGCCCTCATTGAGCTCTCGGACGAGAACGCCGACTGGAAGCTGAGCTTTGACGAGTTCCTCAACTGCCTGAAGCCTGGCTTCAATCCACCAGAGAAGAGTGAGCACAAAGCTCCAGCAGATATCCTGTGTGTGTATGTGTGTGTGTGTGTGTGTGTGTGTGTGTGTGTGTGTGTGTACGCGTTGACATAAACTCACTCAAAAAGTCGCCGACACCCAGCAAACGGTGGAAATGAGCCCTTAAATTGCATTTCTTGAAAAGTTTGAGATACGATCAGAGTTGTCAGATAGCCCCGGCGGTCTGGCTGGTCATGTGACGCCCGTGTATCTGGGATAAAGTTCACGGGAAGCAGTGTAAAACCAGCGCCTTTCTCCCTTTGTTCCAAATAAGGCCGCCGCACTCGCTGACCTCTTTCCTCCGCGGCCCCTCGCCAGCACTTTTCTGGCAGAAAACACTTCATGGCTCTTCTGCTGAAGTTGCTAGATTATGTGACTTTTGATTAGTCCGCTAAAACTTGCCAAAGGAATGTCAAATGAAGCTACCGGACGAACGATGTGTTTGATGTGCTGACGAGCCTCGGCCATGGACGTGTGTAGCAGTGGAACGATGTTTCCTCTTCTCCTTCTCCTACGGCCTCTTATCTGCGGTGTGGCTCTCTCCCCTGTGTCTTTCTGCAGAATGCGCCTTGGAAGACGAGACGTACGAGGATGGGGCAGAGACCCAGGTGGAGTGTAACCGCTGTGTTTGCGCATGCGGCAACTGGGTCTGCACCGCCATGACCTGCGTTGGTGAGTCGACAAGCGACACGTTATCTTTGTGCTAAAAAAAAAACATCCTCGTCACTCACTGAGACAATGTCATTAAGACGAATGCCCCCCCCCCCCTCTCCCCCGGTGATTTTTAAAAACGTTTTTGTTATCTGTTCAGACAAAACAGAAGCTGTGGATGAGACGGCAGACACCGGGGCGGATATGACCGAGGACGAGTGGAACCTCCGTGTGGCTGAGCTCAACAAGCACCAGGTCTGTGTTTCTCGGAACAACTGTGAGCAAGCACAGCACGTCAAGTTCTTATTTTGATGCCAACATAGGTTGATATCAGAGATGCAACAATGATGAAACAATTATCGACAATTATCAGCAACCATTTAGCTTTTTTATTATATTTGGAGAAGGGTTTGTGTGGATGATTTGTTATGTGGTGTTTTTTTTCTAAAAGTTAATTATTTTTTCTGGAATTAGGAAAACACACAATAAAGTCTCTGTATGAGTGTTGCAGAGTAACCTACTACTGAATATGTAAATAAAAATAATTGTATAAAGCCTGAGAAATCTGAACAAGATCTCTAAAGTGGGACTAATAAATATTATATATATATATATATATATATATATATATATATATATATACTATTATAATATATATAATGTATATAATAAATATTAGTGGTACTACTAAAGGAATATCTAATCTAATCTAAATACTACAAGTTTAAAAATGATACAAGTCTGGGGGTGCAGAGTTGGAAATAAGTGATTGCTATTGATAGGCATTTTAACTGTCCATTGTGAGTATGCTTATCATTTGAGTGCAAGGCTAAATGTGTGATGTACAACATTAGTATAAGTGCATAGCCTATTTTGAAGTAGAACAATGATATAAACTAAGCCTAAAAGGGAACTTGGTATTAGAACACAATGGAATAATGGTATCATTGTTATGCAAACAAAAAAAAAGAAGTTCTGGAACCCCCCCCCAGATAATAAATAAAGATGGTGGTCATTCTAGAACCTTTCCAGCCCAAGAGGGAATCTCTGGACTCAAGTCCTTTCTGGAACCTCTACATTCACAATACCTGTGTGGCGTGTCCACTCTTGTGTGTATGTGTGAATGAGAAGGTAGGGACTGGGGCTCTGGCCCAAGGCCATGGCTGAGTCAGCAAGGTCACAACCTCTGTGCTCCAGAAGGCTAATAAAGCCATTGTAGACTAAACGTGGCTCCATGGGTACAGGTGTTGGGATTAGGATCTTGCTTCCATGAGTCTATGATGTACTCAAGGGAGAGCACGCTATGCAATTAGATTGTTAATCAACTAAACTAAACTAAAAGCTTCCAGATGTATAAACTCACATTAATATACAGCAAACTATACTCTCTCACTTTTCTGTCTCCGTTTGTAATTGTTTGAAATACAGGAAACCGTTGAGAAGATGAAGGGCAGCACCAAGGAGGCCTGAATAAGATCGCAATAAACGAGAGGACCCACGCCATCACCCTTCCTCCATACTTGATTTACCTTACGGCCATGTGTTGTCTCACTTTTTAAATGTTTCTCCGCTCTGTTAATTATTATACATTTTCTACAACGTTTCAGTGTGTGTGTTGACGTGTGTTAGATTCAGGGGCTATCAGAGAGTATCATAGGATCCCCTTGTGTTCAGTATTGTCATACTTCATGGTATTACTCCGCCTCTACACTAGCCCCCGGGGCTATTTTTACTACAATCTTTATATATATTTTTTACAGTTATTATGAAACTAAACCTGTCAAGTTGTCACCGTGTTGGGATATGGACGCTGTTTGTTTTAAAAGGTAGTGAAGTAAGGAGCGAGGAGAATCCACCTGTTGAAATGAAGGAGGGCCGAGATAGCCGACGACTTGACACCTGGTGCAGCGGCTGACTCCGCCCCCTCATATGTGCCTTGTAGGCACATAGCCTGGGTAGAGAGGCTGGGACAAGAGGGTGAAGCTACCAGTGATGTCGATGCCATTCAGAACCGCCACACTAGGCCACTACTTGACCAATGCACTTCTCTTTTTTCTCGCTCTATAGTTTCTTCGGCTTTAGTTTAGCACAAGCCTGAATTTTGTTTCTATCTTAGTAATAATTTAGCTCCAACGTAGTTTGCTTCTATGTAAAGCGTGTTATCGGCTTGAGTTGGAACTCACCTGGTTCCCATGTGACGCTCAGGCAAGTCTCTGGTGCTTTTCGGTATAGAAAAAACTATAGACATAGAGGTCCAGCTTTGACTGCATCCAGGAGAGACCTGGTCTTTAGATGATAGCATCATGAAAACCTGAAACCAAAGTCTAGATGATGTGTTTGAATAATGAACTTAAATTCTCCAGGTAGAACATTACTCTGGACCCAGCAACAACACGATACCTGTGCTCTCAAAATCACTCTTAATAACAGAAGGACTAGCCTCACTGTCAGCTGAAGTAGTGTAGACGCATCAATAACCGGGTGCATGTTATGCGTGCTTGTGCGTGATTGTGTGTGTGTGTGTGTGACGCGTTAACTGAGAGTAGTTTGGTTTGTCAAATCTGTTAATTTGTTTAAATCCTCTATCTTATTAGGAGGATCGACAATAAAAATCAGTGCCTTAGACCTGCAAAAAGTATAGGTCTCTACTTTTGCCTGCACGTGGGCTTTAATGCCGCGTGGCGTTGAAGGAGTGAGTGTGCTTTGCTGAAGTTTAGCAGTAAACTAGGAGCTTTGTGACTGTTTCTGTCTGCGTGGAAGCTGCATCACTCGGTTCAAGCTAAATCTTTATATTCCACTTAAAGTGCAGCGACTGTAAGGAATATGTATGTACGCCAATAAAGCCCATACACCACAACACGGCTCTGTCACTTTGTGTGTGTGTATGCTTTTATCTGCCAAATTATACTCTGTCTTTGCTTTTAAAGTGAAAATAAGTTTTCCTCACTAATACATCACTCAAGTTACTACTTTTTAGAAAACTGATGTATGCATTTTAAATGTGTCTTCATTTGACATTATGCTAAATCCTTTGCATATAAAAATAGAAAAATTGCTAAATAGATATAGCTATACATACTTAATTACATTGTAAGATTATAACATAATGTCCATTGGCTTAATGCAGTTCTCTTTTTACATGGAAACAATACTACAGTGTTTAAGCTGGTCCAGGTTTAACAGTCACACTGCATATTATGAGTATGTTTTTTATTCTAAAATGTAAGATTCACACTGTTGGAACCCGTTTCTCAAAACTACACACACATTAATAAACCTTAAGAAAATCTCACTTGCCACACACACCGATTCTCCTCATGAAGTATTGTAATAGAGCTGTGACAGTCATGTGGATGTATCTGAATACAGCAGGAGGAGCCTAATGATCATGTTGGTTTGTTATCATTCTATGCACATCAGCAGGGTGTTGCATAATGTAACAGAGGAGGGGTGTTGCATAAGGGGAGACGGCAATGGACAGCTGGCATCATGCATGCACAGACTTCCTTATAAGACTGGAAACAAGAGCACCGTTTACACACAACAATCTGGTAATATATGCACTTTTAATAAAAGGAAGAAGAAGAAGAGAAAAGGCTATAATCCCGTTACAAATCCCTTGATGGACGCTTTTGCAATCTGACAGATGGGGAGACTGACCAATCAACGACTGAGTGGGCGGGGTCAGTTTCAAGAATCAGCCAATCGGTAATCATCAGAGCGAACGCAGCCGTCAGAGAAGGGCTATATTGTGGCAGAGCGATGCCGCATTCAATTCGTGCAACGAGCTCGTCCTCGGTATTGACTCGGTGACCCCGCAGAGATGTGGTTACATGTCGCGAGCGCGTGTACAGCAAGAGCTCCCTTCTTTATGTCAAAAAAAGACAAATACCGGAGCTAGCTCACTACAGCAAAACTTCTGCAAGGACTTTTTGAGTTTAAAAGCCACGCAACAACAACAACAAAAAAGAAGAAGAAGAAGAAGAAGAAGAAGAAACTCGCCATAATGGAGATTCCCGAAGAGGCAGCGGCGGCAGGCGACAGCGTGGTGGACTTCTCCCATCTGAGCCTGAACGCGTTCAGCGTGGACAGTATGAGCGACGAGAGGAAGCGCGACACCAGGCAGCTCTACTTGAACTACAACCGACTCGCCTCGCTGCCCTCGTCGGTCGGTCTGTTCTGCAACCTCGATTTTTTGGACATCAGCAACAACGAGCTGTCGGCCATCTGCGAGGGCGTGACGCGGCTGGCCCGGCTGAAAACACTCGTCGCCAAGAACAACCGCCTGGACGAGTTCTCGCTGCCCAAAGACTTCGGCTCCCTGCAGCTGGAGGTGTTGAACTTTAGTGGGAACCGGTTCACGGAGATCCCGCTGCAGTGCACGAAGCTGCTCCGGCTGCAGTCGCTCTCCCTCGGGGGGAACAGACTGACGAGCATACCGGCGGAGATAGAGAACCTCACCAGGTAAGACTGCCACACTGACAACGCAGGTGTCGCGTTTTCTCACGAGGTAACGCTACTTTGTAGCTTGCTGGACAGAGAAGTGATACGTCAAAATAATAAGATGAAGAAGACACTTCGAGGATATCAAGTTTCCATATTACATACACCTCAATTTCTCTAAAGGAAAAAAACAAGCTGCACTTATAATTATAATGGTCTGTTATTGTTAAATGCCTTTTTATTGCCATTATACGAGCAATATGCCACTTGTGTAGTAACAGTGTGTTCCTACACTGTTATACAGACCGTTTTTAAGTAATCAACACAAGTTGAGACACCTGTTGGAATTGACAGCATCAACTTCCAAGGCTTCGTTTACCTCCAGAACTTGCAGAACAGATGCTCGATAACCCATTACATGTTCCCTGAAAAATACCTTTTTTGTATAATAATGTACATTATTTTTCAGTTGTTTGGTAACCTAAACTTTTTTGTTTAAACTCTGGCAGTTTGCCGCTTACCTTTGTACCTTTTCAGGTTATTCACTGGACTTGGACTGCTTACATTTGAATACAAAATGGGGAAATTGGGTTGATAAAAACACATTCAACCAATAGTTTATAATAGTGTATTCCCAATGTCAATTAAGTTGTCTGCCAACCAGGTTATTTCTATTCGATTTAGCCGGTGTCAACATTAACTGGTGACGTCACGTACGCTGTATATGAGTCGCAGGTGTTGTGTCTCAACTGGTTTCCCAAACTATCCGGTTTCCGCAACGCAGATTTGTCACACGTTCACACACGTGACGTATCGTCTCGCATCAACCGCAGAACAGGAAGTGTCAGAATACACGAAAGTCACTGTGCCCATTGTGTTGCAAATAATCCACTTTTCTCAAATATCTTCTTTCTCACGTGGCTGTGAAAGTGCTAACTTATAATCAAGTTGATGCAGTTGAAATATATCAAATACATTTTTCTTTAATTTTTAATTTATTTAACCAGGAAATGCCTCATTGAGAATACAAATCTCCTTTACAATAGAGTCCTGGTCGGGACAGCAGCAGCAGCAGTTTCAGACAATACAACATAAAACAGTGACAGACAATATATATATATATATATATATATATATATATATATATATATATATATATATATATATATATATATTTTTTTTTTTTTTTTTTTTATCACAGCATGAATAAAAACAAAACTAAGACTCAAGTCATCATAACCCAGTTCACACAGGTACACATACCCCAGTTGAAAAACAAATCTACAACCGGATGAACCTACCTCCAACTCTTAATCTATACATGATAAAGTCCAATATAATAATAATAACTTTGACGAGATCCTCTTATTGGTCTCTGGGGAATTGTGCTTGACGTATTTCACACATATCAGATGGTTAACAGGCTAAATGATTAAGAAATTAATCGGCAGATTAATTCAAACGCGCTTCTAAGTTGCTTGGGTTCAATGTTATCCATGGAGTCTCGTCCCTGCAGCCGGACATTAGCTCCCGTTCGGTACACGCAGACATTTAACATGTTTGGTTTGCTTTGCCAGAGTCCAGCTTGAGTCTGTCTGCTTTGAATCCCCTTTCATCAGTTAGAAAATACTGTAAACTGGCATTAGTCGCACGTCACCTGCGACTTTGCATGAGTCGGAGAAGTCGACCCCCGGTTTAACACGGCAACTAAATTATTTACAGCCCCCTATTGCCTGTAGAGTTTATGAAAAAGTAGCTTAAATATGGTCAATGTGTCCTTCTTTAAAAAATGTGTCATCAGTTTGATGGTACTTATCACTTTACAACTCCTATTAAGAAGATCTGTATGCGTCATTTCCAGGCAGCGTTCCTTGTAAACATCAAGTTTTCTTGTTGGTGCAGGAAGTTTACTGTTCCAGTAATTTCCCCGAGCAATTTCTGGAAATATACAAATAGTAGTTACTAATGACAGGAAAGGAATATGTTTTTGACGTAGTCATTATTATAGTAAAAATGGATTCGAAGCAATCCAACAAAAACTGACAAACAACTCCCGGTACACACGGCGGAACAGGAGAGAAACACGTTACGTAGCAATTCTGTAAAGAAAATGTAAGACATGGAGAACGAATATGGCTATTAATGACAAAATAAATGTAATAAAGGACTCTAATTTACAAACAACAGTCAGTTTTAAGCTTTCAGGAGATGCATACTCTGTTTTTGTGAGAGTAGAAGGCGGTGATAGGCCAGCCATGAGATCATTCTTATCTTATCATTCCCAGAGTGTAACAGTAGCAAGTTACGGCAACCCAGTCAGGGCAAAGATCAGACATGGGAGGCTCTTCACGTCATCACACACACAAACACACACACACACACACACGCACACACACACACACACACACACACACACACACACACACACACACGCACGCGCACGCGCGTACGCACGCGCGCGCACACACAGTCAGTCGTGTGGCAAATTCTGTCATGAATTGAGTAAGATGCAGACAATGAAAAAGGGCCACGTCATTTATAATTGCACGTAGCTAGCCCTATTTAATCTATTCATATCTTTTATCATTTACATATCCTTCCCTACTGGCTACTTTTTTTCTTCTAAAAGGAATTTCTGGTGTTTTTTTAAATTTCAAATATTTTTATTTACAGTTGATTATCGTCCCGTCACAATGAGATGTGTCTAAATATTTGAAGTATTAGCTTCTTTTTTTTAAACTTCAAATAATCTAGCACTTTTTTTAACTTGTAAAATAATATTCAACCTTTGTTCAAAAATGATAAATATACTTATTTAGGTTTACAGGATATGAGCAATTGTCATACAAATGACAATAATAAGACTATTAGGCAGTAGTCTACAGATTCAAAGTGTTTTCTTCGATGTTTTTAACAAACATAAAATATAAATCAGACAATCATATTTCATTGTATTTTTATTTATTTGTGGTTATTTTTTATTACGTTTTTCAAAACAACTATTAACAATTACAACTATATATATAATTGCAAATTATATATATATATACCTACCTTGTACAGGCAATACAGCTGGGACAGACACAACAAAGAACAAAAACAAAAAGGTAGTAAATTATCGAAATGATGGGGGCAGTTTTCGCCCCTCTTCTAGTGATACCAGGGGCAACATTATATTTCTAGGGGCACCTTTGCCCTTTGCCCTCGTGTATTTCTGGGCTGACCCCAGCTCTATTTGGAGGCATATATGTTGACTGGACTAATGTGTCATGATAATCTCCCAGCTTCATCTTTTTAAATCTTACTTTTCCAACTTGACAAGTCAAAATATCTGTAAACAAAGTATGTTTATTTTAATACATTTATAAAGCTTGTTTTCACTTTCCCTCGGTCACTAAATCCCACAATCATACAGCATGTGTTAATACTATATAACAGAATAGCTTCTACTTGATATAATATGGCTTACATTTTGTGTAATTGTGAAAAAATTTTGAGCTTTTTATATTTTTGAGGCTGACCGTAGCTCACCCTTCTCAGTCTCTGGTAACTGATTTGTGTCAGTGTGTATATATGTGTGTGTGTGTGTGTGTGTGTGTGTGACTGCAGAGCAGACCCTGAGCGTCTCAGCGCCCGTCACAGAGAGGGCTGCTCAGTGCTCAGCCCCCAGGACAGTATAATGGCTTCCTGTCTCGCAGTCGCTGTGTCATCAGTTCCAGCTGACGGCCTGAAGGCTTACTTTTGCTGACTAGCTCTCCCTCTCTCTCTCCCTCTCCCTCTCTCCTCTCTCTCTCCCTCTCTCTCTCCCTGCCTCTCTGTTTCTCTCCCAGTTAGCCGCTCCCGTATCTCCATTACCTACCAGGGTCCTTTGATGACAATTATGTACATATTAATTTAGTCTACTAAACTTGAACGATGTGGCTTTCTTATCCCATCACGTATTAATGTCCACGCAGACGTTGCTCCATATATTTCGACACTCTCTTCAGCATACGTAGCCATGCACCTTTAGCTCCCCCTTGTGGTATGCATTAGTGTTGACTTGGGGTCACTCAGTTGTCCAGAGAAATTAACTTGGTTGACATGTTAACCTCATGCAAGGAATATGGATGCTCTGACTTTCATTTAAATCACTTCTTAAAACCCATTTTCATAGCACAGCTTTCAAGTGATGTCTTCCTTTTATGCAGATCTTTGGTTTATTATTATTATTATTATTATTATTATTATTATTATTATTATTATTATCATCATCATCATCATTACAAATACAAATGTTAGAAATGTGTGGCTGTTTTTGGGTAAGAAATGGACTTTGCGTTTGTAATAATCTGATAGTTTATACAACATTTGACTGTACATCTGTTGGACTGGACTGTGTGAAGTTATTTAGTACTTGTGTGAACATCAAACTCAAAAATGCACTCTTGTCCCCTTTGTTCTGTTAGTTTGGAGTTGTTGTATTTGGGTGGGAACCTCATCACAGCCATCCCTCCAGAAGTGGCTAACCTGCCCTGGCTCAGCTACCTGGTCCTCTGTGACAACCGCATCCAAAGTGTCCCCCTGCAGCTCACCAGGTAACTACACACACACACACACACACACACACACACACACACACACACACAGCCAGTATGTTACCAGTGTAATCTGAAGTGAACAACATCCAGATGATACACATTCCCCGTGGTCACGTGTGGTCGTCTGGCTGCAGGCTCCACTCGCTGCGATCTCTCAGTCTCCACAACAACTTGCTCACCTACCTGCCGAGAGAGATCCTCTGCCTGGTGCACCTGCAAGAGCTCAGTCTCCGTGGCAACCCACTGGTGGTGCGCTTCATCAAGGAGATGACCTACGACCCTCCGTCGCTGCTGGAGTTGGCGGGACGTACCGTCAAGAGCCGAAATATACCCTACGACCCCCGCGAGCTGCCCTCCAACCTGCTGCACTACCTGGACTTGGCCAACAAGTGCCCCAACCCCAAGTGTGCCGGTGAGATGCCTTTCCAGGATATTTGAAGAAAACGCACAGATTGAAGTGGAGTTGTATTATTTTTATTTTTCACATGAAGCTCTCATTGGTTCTTAACCTTTTGGGCTTGTTTTATACGGTACATCCGTAAAGTATTCACAGCGCTTCACTTTCTCCACGTTTTGTTAGTCTTATTCCAAAATGGATGAGGCCCTTATGTCTCTTAATGAAAAGAAAGTTTGTTTAAAATGTTGGCAAATCTATAACAAATTAAGGACAAAAATATAACAATTCATTGGACTTCATGGCTCGGTTTGTGCTGTGACATGCACTGTTTGTGTGTGCGTGTGTGTGTGCGTGTGTGTGTGTGTGTGTGTGTGTGTGTGTGTGTGTGTGTGTGTGTGTGTGTGTGTGTGTGTGCCGTTCCAAGTCAGGTCCAATCATCAGTGGAAACAGGATGCACCTGTGTGTCGTGGCAAAGGCTGTGAATGCTTATGTAGACGTAATCTTTCGTTTTAGATTTTTAATAGAATGTCAAAAATGTCCGGAAAACTTTATTCACATTATCATTACGGGGTATTGTGTGTAGAATTTAGACTAAAAAAATGTATTTGATCCATTTTGTAATCAGGCTGTAACGTAAGAAAATGTGGAAAAAAGCTGTGAATACTTTGCACTGTATTTCTTTTATTTAAATACTTCTCAGAATTTTAAAGATAACTTGCAATTTAGCAGGGAAAAAAACGCAAAGTTTAGAAGGAAACCTGACTACAGACAACAATAAGCAAACGTTCATCTTGCATGAATATGTTTTTTAGGGATCCCTTAGTTCTGTCCCGTTCCTCTCCTGTGTTTACTGGTTCTTGAGTTGTTGAATAGTCAAGACAATGACGCGCTGTATGAATATGTATTCACACGCATCCCGTGTGCTCCTGTCCCCCTCTGCTTTACCCAGGCGTCTACTTTGATTCTTGGGTGCGCCAGATCAAGTTTGTGGACTTCTGTGGGAAGTACCGGCTGCCCCTCATGCACTACCTGTGCTCCCCGGAGTGCACCTCCCCCTGCAGCTCCAACCCCCAGAGCGACGCCGAGTCGGAGGACGAGAGCAGCGTGCCCGCCTACCGCCTGCAGAGGGTGCTTCTGGGATAGCGCCGCGTGGAGGAGGAGGAGCCTCTGACCCTCTGGATAGGCCCCGCCCTGTCAGTCTGTCACTGTGCTTGACATTTATAGATATATATACGGAGGGGAGGTTTGCTGTTGGACTTGACACTGTGCCACAGTCCGCCTGCAGCAGACCTACTGAGGCCTCGACGACACGTCAACGCTTTAAAGGAACTTCTTGGAAAGAAATCCGTCGACACACACACACACACACACACACACACACACACACACACACACATCACTCTCCTTAGGATGAGCCATGTAGCCGTGTAGAGTCCGTCAGGACTCCATCGATGTGCTCGTCTCACGGGCGAGTGCCAGGCTCTGTTCCATTCTTTATTCTTTATACAACACGTGGTGCTTTTCAGTAGAAACGTCACGCTAGTCTGCTCTTCCTGCTAGTTTGGATATGAACACTTTATTACGGCTACTGGCCGGTTTTCATCTGCGTTTCTCTCACTGGGAGAGCACCAAAGTAGCTATGCCGCCGAGAAAACATAAGCCTTGGATTTAAAAAAGTATACCCGCTTCAACTTTGACTTTAGCGTAACACGGCAGCATCCTGACTCGTTTGAGTACGGCGTGTGAGACGACCTTCTTCACACCGCGGGCAACGCTTTCATGCAGTTAAGTCGTCTCGAGGCGTATCTGTTTTCGCCCGCGGCGTGGTCGTGATCCCTCAGACGCGACGCCTGAACCCATCCAGAATATGGGTTATGTGAGCATGTGGAGGAGAGCTTGTCGGAGCCTGCTCACAGGAAGTGGATGTGGGTTGGACCAGGGAAAACCCTTCCCTGTGTTCGCACAGGAACAATAGCACAAGGGGCAGCCGGGTGTTTACGCTCACGGCCGTGTGTCGGCTCTGCAATAGAGATGTCTGCGTCTCGTCTTCCTACTTGTGAGGAAAGCTGGGAGATGTATTTGCATCAAGGGAGGAAGAAAGAAAAGCTCCCCGTGGCTTCACAGTAGACTGTTTAGAAAACAGAAGAATGCTCCTCTATGTTACCGTAACACTTACATAGAACGTTAAAGTGCCTTGCTCGTAGAGGATTATAAAACATGTGATCTAGGCCTACGCACCCGTAAATGTGACAGGATTAACATTATGATTACTAAGTTCTTGTATTTTTTGAGTGAGTTTTATACTCGACCTCTTAACAACAGTACACGCTACTTTTAGTTTTTTTTATAACAATATGAAATGCTTTTGTATAAAACCCTTTTCTCACATGTTTAACACACATGTAAATGAATAGATGGCACTTGAACAGAATATATATTAATAAGATGTATAAATTGTATTTACTTGTAGCCCATTCAGATAATGTAAGTATAGACTGTACGGTATATAATGCCAATAATAAAGACTGATTGTATTAACTTTAAACTGTTTGTATTCTGACCTTTTTTCATCATTCGATTTAAGTGTAGAAGGAGAATATAGAAAGAATATTCACCGTTTCATGTATATGTTTATACATAAAATATTTTATTTTATTGTGTTGATGCACCACCACCGTTGCTGTGCGTCACATGAACCAATCAAACTATTTGGTGGATTGAGTGTCCAGGGTCATTTGCATATGAAGGTGAGTTCCTCCTGGAGGCCGAACCAGGAGAGGGGAGGCGATCTGCTGATCCTCAAACATCACCTGCCAAAACCACTTGTTTCCTCTCCTCCGTCTCTCTTCACGCACTCTGCTGCCTCAGCGTCTCCTTCATCTTCCTTCCACCTCGCGGTTTCTTTCAGTGCAGCTGGCTAAGGGGGACGCTTTTGAGTTTCACACATTTGCTTTGTTTTCAGCTTGCTTTCCGTTTCTCCTCCCTTCTTTTTCCACGATTTTTCAAACGCACAGCAGCGTAGGAAACACTGTCGCACATTGTGTGGCATTGTGTTACGCTTCAGGCTTGTGTGCACATGCGCTCGTATGTTTCGGAAAGGGAGGCCGCTGTCACAAAATGCAACCGGAGTACAACTCGACTCCCAACCGTGACAACCTGGAAATATGAGTTGTGACTGGCAGCTGAGGGCAGATGCCCTCTCTGTTGGAGCCCTGGGCAACATGGTCATATTCCACACACTCTTACATGTTTACATGTTTTTTAGGGAGCAGTTTTTGCTCCCACTGACTGAAATCCAGGAGCATTTCAAAATAAATTGGGGGCACATTTTTGAAACTTGTGAAATAACATTCAACCTTTGTTCAAAAAAGGATAAATATACTTATTTAGGCTTAAGGGAAGCCTCATCAGCAAAGACAACTCTGCACAAACACATACCAAGACTCGGAAAGGCACAGGGTGCTTTTGCTAGGCTACACTCCATCTGGAAGTCCAAGCAATACAGCTTAAGAACAAAGGTCCGACTCTACAACAGTATCGTAAAATCTGTGTTATTGTACGACTCGGAGTGCTGGCGAGTAACACCTTACGACATGAAAGAAGTCCAAGCCTCCCATAATGGATGCCTCAGGAAACTCTGTTGAATCTTCTGGCCTGAGAAAATATCCAATGCACATCTATACAAGAAGACTAAGTGCAACAGTGTGGTGCTAGAGATCAAACGCCGCCGATTCAAATGGCTCGGACACGTTCTCAGGATGGACCAGGACCGCATCCCCAAGAACGCCCTACGATGGACTACGAAGGAAGCAAGGCCGGCCCGACGATCATATTCAATTTAATTCATATTTCTTTATCGTTATTTCTTGTTACTACAATGAAACAGCTATTATCAATTATAACTTATTTCTTCTTTTTTTTAATAATCCAACGTTTGATTTATTGATTTTTGTGTGAACCTTCCGAGAACAGGCAATACACATGAGACGGACACAACAAAACGCTCTTCTCATGAATACAGGGGCATAATTATATTTCTTAGGGGCCGTTCTGCCCTTTGCCCTCGTGTATTTCCGACGCTGGGTGAACGTAACGTTCAGTATTGCAGGATGTCAAAGAGCAAAGTGCTTTGATACTCTCTAAGCCTCTTATCGCCCTCAGCGAGAGGCATACCGGCTCATACCGGCTCACAGTATTGCCAGTGTGCATTAATACGCACGCAGACCTCACACACGACGGGTTTTCAAACGTACACACGAATGCCACACACACCGCACACGGCCTTCTCAACAATCAGATGCTGTCTTCAGAGTCCCCCGGCTAATCCCTCAAGGAGCCCGGCGTGGCGGAGGTGGTTACAGGAGGAAAGAAATGAAGTGGTGGGCGGATAATCATCTACTGCTGGGTTAACAACGTGCGATTGTCCCGTTGAATCACTTCAACACACGAAGAAGGTTTCCTGCCACGGTCACTCAACATCATTTTCTTCTTCAGCTTTTCTGGAACTTTAATTGCATCTTTTTGCTCATCAATGCGACACGAATAACTCAAGAGAGCTGAAACATGTGGGGGGAAAGCTGTGGGAAAAACTAAGTGGTCCATGATTTGACATAATTTCTTTGTTGAAGAACCGTTTATCGAGCACTTTAAAATGCACCAACTCCCACATTAATCAACATCATTATTACAACGTCAATTGAAAAACTTCAGAGAAATGCTTTGATTGATATTCTACATTTTTAGATGGATCATATTATCAGAAACATACACCAAAAACTAGCTGCCCAACATCAAACCAGTCGGATACAACATCAACTAGCTAATAAACGTGAAGCATTTAGCAGCTTAGAACCCAAAATGTCCCTCAAATGTTGGCGGATGAAAACAGAGCGAACATGAGAATGAATAAATAAATCCTAATGTTGCTCTTTATATATTGACATTTGATGTATTATTTTGTTAATTTTTTTAAAGGCACAACTAATTGTATGAATAAATAAATTTAAATACATTTATCAAATACATAAATAAATAAATGGTTAAATAAATGCTGAAATAACTGAATTACAAGTAGAAATAAATACTGAAATAAATATGAAAATAAATACATGAATGTTTAGATAGCTAAATAAAAGTTGACAATCAAAGAAGACAAAGAAATTCATATCATACATTTGTTTCTATATTTCTGTTCACCTTCATTTGTTTCTATATTTCTTTCTGTGGAGGACAAAGAGGAGTGATTGATATATATATATATATATATATATATATATATATATATATATATATATATATATATATATATATATATATAAAGCTATTTATTTGATATTTTATTTAATTATTATTCAGGTTGTTTGTTTATTTATGTTAGATATTTTGATATATTAGAATAGCTGTTTTGGTTATAGGTACTGTAACAGTTTAGCTCCACACCTTCCTTCTTATTAGTTTTTTTCATCCTGTCTCTAACTATCGTGTCATTCCAGATCCTGCTTCCCATCTCGTCAGTCCAGCTCCCTTCACCTGCCTCTGATCGCCTCGTTAGTCCCTCATTACCTTCACCTGGTCCTCATGCCCATCTCACCTGTTGCCCATTCCCTCGTTAGTACCTGTCTACTTAGGTCCCCTCACTTGCTCTTGTCCTCTGCCAAATCGTCTTGTGTTTTTGTTCCAAGTTCTCCAGCGTGATTAGTTTATATCCCTGACCTCTGACTCTCTGCCCCGCCCCTTTTTGGACTGATATTCCGGTTTTGACCAAGCCTGTTTTCAACTAAAGACATTTGTCTTTGTTACTCCTGTCTGAGTCGTGCTTTTGGGTCCACTCTAATAGCCCCGTGACAGGTACAGGACCAGCATGCACCTGGGTAGGCCTATGGTTGTTTTACCAGCGCAGAGGTGCAGCGTGAAGAATTCCTTTGTTCCTTTGCTTGTTTTGTTGAGTTAAATAAAGAAAAACGTAATCTGAATGGACTTTACATAAGAGGCAATGTGATTTATCTTTGTTTTTGATTTATTGGACAAATGGCCACTACACCTGCCGTCTTGCTCCCAGATTTGTGTACGCAGAAACGTTGAGGTCAGCTAACCGTTAGCTAAAGTTGAAGCTGTTGAAAAAAATGTTAACACGGATTTTGCAAGCGATTGCAAATCAATTCCGATTACACGAGATTCAGATAATCTTGAAGTCAACGACTATCTTCAGTACGTCCAAAAATAATGAAGTTTGATAAGCACATCATCATTACATGTTATAATTGGCCAAATTGCTCATGATCTCATTTCTACATCGTCTCGACTCATTCACAGGGCCAGCTATCATCATTATCTCTTATTAATTACTGCAGCGTCAGCTGCTGCTGTTTCTCAGCCTAAACTCTCAAATTGACGATAGACTATCGTTCTCTCCGCCTTCAGGAGAACCGTGAGGACCCAAGCCTGCAGGGGAGCTTTGATCTGTCGGTGTTAATCCAGGCCCATGGCAACACATGCAGGAGGAGCCACCACCCTCCAGAGAGGGATTTGTCTCTGGGCATGTTGGAGAGCAAACCTGGGCATGTTCCAGGGGAGCGTCCAGGCTCTGGCAAGGACGGTGCAGGCACAGGGCCTCGGGGTGTTGGTGTGGCCTCTCTCACACTCTGAACAATGTGTTTACACCCACACAGCCTCAATCACACAACGGTGGGATTGGCTTGACGCTGTGGTCAGATGTGGAATCGCAGCTGCAGATGCTTCCAGCCAGCGGCGGCACTGCCTGTGAGGAATGGTTTAAGAGGAAATGGCGTGTCGCTGACGAGCTGCGCTTGTTATTTATGTTGGTTGGAGGACTTCCAGCTGATAAATGTGCACAATGCGGCAATGCAGAAGACACCTGCATGTATTAATTAAAGAACGATCGCCGGTAACACCAGTAGCACGACGCGTGTCCTGTTCCTCCCTCTCTTTGTCCTGCTGGAGCTGCTCCTCTTTGACTTCTGCTTTTTGAGCAACAGCCGCGTGTCGCCATGAAATATTCAGGAAGCTGTTCATCTGAGACACTTTGCTGCTGCTGGTAAATGGTGCAGTCCACCTGCCGCTGCTGCAGCGCGTCTTGAACCTGATCTCGAGGGGAACCTGAGAGTGATTGCCACGCGTTGCAGGTGTAACAGAGCTGGCAACTGTGTGTGTGTGTGTGTGTGCATTTTCTGTTTCTGTGCCACAGGGTTTTTCATTTCACTTTGTTAAGCTGACTGATTAGTTATGTATTTGTTATTTATGTTATTACCGTCATATAACATGACTGTGGAAGCATCTTATCGGAGGACACCACAGTTAGAGTAGTTAACAGATTCCTGTAGTACAGAATATAACTTTATACTGAATATATGAGTGTTGCCTACATTGTATTGACTGTCATGCTTAATCTATTTGCATGATCTCCCTAATGCTGACAGTTTATTAGCTTTAACTAAACATGTACGACTCTGCATAACGCTATATACTTAATCAGCTCCAGTTTTGAGAACTTCTCCTGCATTCTGCTGGACTTTATCGCTGAGCTTTATGATTAGACATTAAGACACATTGACGCGCTTTGTATCGCCACACATTTTAATAACTGCACAAATCTATCCCGATAGACACCATGATCGGTGACTCTTCATAAGGGATCCTTGTGGTTATGAGGGGAAAAGAAGAAGGAAAAGAAGATTTATTGTCGTGCTTAAATGCCTGAAGGATTTTGGGTTCACATCCAGGGAATTTCTACAAAATCAAACAGTGGAAATATGGATGGGGAGGTCGATGGCAGATATGATCTCCAGTTGACATGTGTCTGTATTTCTGCTCCCATAACAGCTGCTGTCAGTGGTGGTGACACTCCCTCATCAGGAATGACCCTGTGTGTGTGTGCTCACTATAAATCTCCATGACATCTTAATAACACCTCTTTGACTCTCATGGCTGGCGGAACCAATGCAGAAATATTTCTGCGGGCTCACTGGTCTCAGACAGAAGCTCTTTTTTTGCTATTTTTTGGCTGTGTTTGACCATCAACCTGCTATTCTGACAATCTGTCTGACATCCCTCAGGAGGCCTGCTTTTTGGAAAACAGAATAGAGATGGTGTGTTTGTCTTTCCATTAAAACTGTTATTCAGTATATTTTGTCCCATATGCCACCCAGTCCCTCGAGACTCCAGCCTGTCACAGGAAGCCCACCTGCACCACGCGGTCACATCACACCCTGGAAGGGGGAGGGGGGGGAGAGAGAGAGAGAGAGAGAAAAGAGAGAGAGAGAGAGAGAGAGAGAGAGAGAGAGAAAGATTACGAATACATGCTTCCTGTCCCTGACACACACACACACACACCTACACGCACACACTCGCACACACTCCTCCCTCCTTCAAAGCTCAAATGAAAACTCCGTGAACAGTCCGGTGAACTTTTTTCTGAGTGACAGGATCTTCTCGGGCTGGAGGACGTTTTGTGTCGAGGGATTCATAGCAAGTCTGCAGAAATGGAACATCTGTAGCTATGTTAGATAACGTATCAAGCTGTCCTTTATTTCCGATTATTAAGAAGTTCCTTAGCTTCGCGCGATGGAGCCTGACGCGGGACGAGACGATGGGATCCTCCGTGCGCTCTGGAGATCAAGGTTGGCTCTTTTAGATCTTTCTTCTTTAAGTTCGTTGCTTTCCTCCTTCACTGGTCTGTCTTCATTTCCTCTCAAGTGATTTTATTGACTCATTTGCTGGAGTAAAGCCGCCGCCTCGATGCAGCAAGTGAACACATGTTTTACGCATCTGTTTAATGCGTTAATTAATGTATCCACTGATGGAGATCACACATTTAAAGAGGCTTAGACGATGCATTAGAACAGTTTAATGTTCCATGACGTTATCATTGGTAGAATGATATGTCTGAAATATAAATGAATACTTCACAACATAGCTATTGCTTTTCATATTGTTCTTATACTTGCAACAAGTATACATATTTAGTTTCCCATAGAACGGGTGCATTATGAACTAATATAATAACTTATTTTATGTACACCAAAAGTTCCATCCCATGCTATGACGCATTTCCTCAGGTGTTGCGATTGTAAAATGGTCACGTGGTTTCACGCAGCACCGGTGCAGACTTCCCAGTTCAGATTAAAACGATTTCTGATGGAATTTCGACACTTTTTTTGCTGACTGGTATAAAGAGCCGTGCTGTAAAAGTCACCATTTGCCAAGGAATGACGTTGTGCATTGGCCCGAGGCGGGATGTCAGTGGGGCTGTAATTGCATTCTAACTCGGCTTAAAGAATACATTTATAAACGGATTACTTACTGGGGAGGAATGTTTCAATATTGGCCCCTGAACTGGGCTCTCTACCTCTGCCCGTGGTCACACTCCTAAAGGAGAAAAGGTGAGACTGACAGGACGATGAATGGGCTTTACAGGCGGTAGATGACTATCGGTAAAAGCCATTTAGAATTTAATTCTGTTTCTCTGAGGGCAGAAGTTTGTCTAAAATAGATGAAATATATCAGATCACATAAAGAGCGACCCAGCTTTAGGGCAAGTTGACAAGTGGAACTATAAACATCACACAGTAGGCCCGCCCAACATTTCTACAAGGAATACAGAGATATAGCTGAGGTGCAACCTGCAGGTTTAGCCTTCAGGACTTCGACGACATTCCTCAAGACGGCTCTGAACTGTGAAGACATATTCGGATACCCTGACGTGAAGTGGGGACGGGCTCTGTGGACGTGTGTTGACTTCTGCAGGGTGGCCGTTGAGTCCCAAACTGAACGCCATACACACAGGCAGGATTTCTTTTAAACAGCGGAAATGCCTCTCTCTGCGGAAAGTAGCAGAACTGTGATCTATACTTGGAAAGTGACGACAGGACGTGGACAGGAACTCCAGACGTTTCCCAGATATGCCGCCCGGTGGGCTTCATTGTTCTGTTGACACCAAAAATGTGGGCTTAACGTACACCAAGGGGATCCGTCAAACAGAACATCTTTATCTGTAGTAACATACAGCTTCTGTCCAAGATGTCAACTAGTTCCCACACTGCATGCTCTGTTTGGATTGGATCCCATCATCAAACTATCCCAGGGTATCTTAGTCAATCTCCAGACGATGACGAGTTGTGTGATGCCTAATAACACACACAAACACACAAACACACAAACACACAAACACACAAACACACAAACACACACACTTGTATCGATAGTGGCCTCATGGTCTCGACGTCATGCAGCTGAGTCACTGCAGCGTATACATCAGACTCTTTAAAGCTCAGAGTATCGGGCCAATACCATGCCACATAATTAAATCTGCAACATGTCAGAGCAGCACGGGTATAGTCTCATAAAAATGCCTGCAGCAAGAGTGACGCTTTCCAAAAAAGTGTGTCTCTCCGGTCTCAGGTGTCTTAAATAACCTTCACTTCAGGAATGACGTAGGGCGAGTGGAAATCGAGGATAAGCGGCGTCAGGCTTCCTGTCGCATGGGCCGAGTCCTGGCTCCTCGGTTTGATTATTTACACTTTTTGGGGCGTTTACACTCTTAATTTGATCCTCATCCTAATGTCTGTTTTTTTCTTTCTTTGTGTTTTTAATCTCACCCTTTTTTCCCTTGGTGTCATATCAATGAGGTCACAACCATGCTGAGATAAATCCTCCTCTGAGGTTTCCATCACAGCACCATGCTGTGGTGGCTAGAGGTCTTACAACTCATTGGTGAAACCTTGAAATAGAAGCAGGACCTCACATATAATGTGTTTCTCTTGGCTCTGGGGCCTTTGTTGTTTGAGAGCTCTGTGAATGCTTTCTTTTTAAGATATTTAAAGGGGCGGTGTGCATGTTTTGAACCAACCAGTTACAAAATAATGTGTGCATTTTCCCTCAGAATGGTTGTAAGTCAGATTTGACAAAGAGCACATCTTTGTACTTGTGTTCCTCAGGATGTGTGTGTGAGAGTGGACGGACTGGGGTCAGTCATGGAGCCGGAGCTGAACTGCAGCTCCCATTGTGAATCCCCACTCTGCTTCATCCACGCAGGAGTCAACAGGCAGGAGGGCCACCACATTCTGCAGAGACTATGCAGTCTCAGTACGGTAATCACACACACACACACACACACACACACACACACACACATAGAGGCACACACACACACACACATATGCACATGCGCATACACACTCACACACATAGCAGACATAGCTTTCTTAAATCCAGCATGGAATATTGTTGGCCCTCCAAAAGGTTAACGGTTTAAAACACATGTACATGTACATGTACATACATCATCTATTATATCGCCAGTGCTGCTAATAAATCAATAACATTATTAAGATAAGGCTAAATTACATACAATGCAAGGTATATTTTGATATTACATTTATTGATCAGCTGCAGTTTGTGTATGAACATCCACTCCTGTTGATACATTTGGACATATGATTTAAAAATATGGAGAATTTCACAGAAATCACCCAAATAAATGAAATACATCAAATACAAAACATACGAGAAGAGTGGTATCCACCACTTGAAAGGTCAGTTCAATAGCAGAGATCTAGACATGTACTGCCATCGGACTAGTGGAGCTATGTTTAGTATCAAAGCTGCTGGCGCCTTTAAGAGAAGGGTGAGGGGGACCGGGCCACATGGGGCGGGACCCTGGACGTCTAATATGACTTTCCAAATAGAAACTAAAGTAGCAGAGCCACTGTGTCAGAGAACACACACACACTCCCCTGGACTCCTATCCTCTCCGTGCCAAGCCACACACACACCGTGAGGTGAGTTATCTCTGATTTATTTCATTCTTTACGGTGTTAATTTATGCATTCAAGGTGCTCAAAGGGGACAGGAACACTGCGCTGTGTTTGCTTTATGCTAATTATCTAACTCGATTGTATTTTAATGTACGTTTTTTCATCTAATTTTAATGTCTTGACAATTCCTTTTTCTTTACTTTCTGTAGAACTCACTTCAAATAAATTGTTCAGCTAAAACAAATAATATCCTGTGATGAAATGTAACACCGTGCATGTGTGACTATTTGTGGACGGACACAGCTCACACGGGACAACTGTTCCTGAAACTGATATAATAATGGAAAGAAAAATAATACACGGACCAGAGAAAACCTTTTCTTTAAAACCCCTCCTGCTTTTTCTTTCCCCAGATATGGCGTCTGCTGGCGGTGTGCTGACCGAGGAGCAGCTCCTGTGCCCCATCTGTCTGGATCTGTTCAACCAACCGGTCACCACTCCTTGTGGGCACAACTTTTGCAGGGACTGCATACAAGGATACTGGCAGAGCGCTAATCTGTCCCAGTGCCCCATGTGCAAGCAGAAGTTCTCCCGGAAACCCGAGCTCAAAGTTAACACCTTCATATCCGAGGTGGCTTCGCAGTTCAAGAACTCGCTGGAGAGGAAAGAGCACGTCGACGCCAGAACCGCAGACCCGTGTTCCCCCGGCAAAGGAGAAGTGTCGTGCGACGTGTGCGTCGGAAAAGGAGTCAAGGCTCTCAAATCCTGCCTGGACTGTTCGGCCTCCTTCTGCGAGACTCACCTGGAGCCCCATCACGTTCTCGGCACCTTCAAGAAGCACCACCTGATCAACCCCATCATGCACATGCAAGACAGGGTGTGCAAGAAGCACGCCAAACTCATCGAGCTGTTCTGCCACACCGACCAGACCTACGTGTGCCAGATCTGCATCAAGAGAGACCACAGCGCCCATCACGCCGTGCCGATGGAGGACGAGAGCAGCGACAGGCGAGCTCAGATCGGAAGGATCACCGCGCAAGTGGAAGAAATGATTAACGTCCGACTTGAGAAAATCATCGACGTCAATCAGACGGTTCAGCTCAGCAGAGGGAACACGGAGCGGGAGATCGAAGAGAGCATGCAGGTCTTCAACAACCTGCTGCACTTGGTCCAGAGAGGTCAGGCCGAGGTGGTGGAGATGATCGGTGCCAAGCAGAGGCAAGTCGAAGGCAAGGCCCGAGGGCTGGTCGGGGAGCTGGAGCAGGAGATCAACGAGCTGAGGCGGAGCAACGCCGAGCTGGAGCAGCTGGCGCTCGCCAAAGACGACTTCTTTCTCGTCCACAGCTTTCCAGCTTTCTCGACATTACCAGCCACTAAGGACTGGTCAGCCACCCACGTGGAGAGCGCCGTGTACGTGGGCACGGTCCGGAGGGCGGTCCGGAGAGTAGCGTGTCAGCTGGAGGAGACGGTGAAGGCCGAGGTGAAGAGGCTGTGCGAGACCGAATTTCAGAGGGCTCGGCAATGTCCCGTGAGCGTGACTCTGGACCCGGAGACGGCTCATCCCAAACTGGTGCTGTCTGAAGACAAGAAGCACGTGTTTCACTGCGACGTGGCGCTGAGCCTCCCGGACAACCCCGAGAGATTTTACCCCGGTGTCAGCGTTTTGGGGAAGGAGGGTTTCTCCGCGGGGAGGTTGTACTACGAGGTCCAGGTGAAGGGAAAGACGGAGTGGGACGTCGGAGTCGGGCTTCAGTCCGTCAACCGGAAAGGAGGGAACATCCTCAACCCGGAGACGGGCTACTGGGCGCTGGGGATGAGGAAGGACAAGAGCTACTGGGCCCTCAGCAGCACTCCGATCCGCGTGCCGCTGGTCGGGAGGCCGCAGAGAGTGGGCGTCTACGTGGACGTGGAGTGGGGGCAGGTTTCTTTCTACGACGCCGAGTCTGCCTCTCACATCTACTCGTTTACCGGGTACTCGTTCAACGAGAGACTTTTCCCCTACTTCAACCCTCGGCGTAACCACGGCGGAGTCAACTCGGCTCCTCTGGTCATCGTGCCCGTCAACACCTGACATCCGGCGCGTCATCTCTTCATTTTGATTGGATGCGTAACCGTTTTCTTTTTTTAGTTGTTGCTTTTCTTTTTTTTATTAGCATTTCTCATTTCTCAAATGAAAGTTAGCAACGGTGTGGTCGTCCGGCGTGTTCAGCGCCGCTCTGTTTGCCTGAAATAAAGTATGTTGATTCATCTTAATCCTGTGTGCTTCTTCACTTCTTCATTCAGAATGTAGGATGCAGAACAAACGGAGACACACGGGAATCACATCATGCCCATGTGTAGGAGCTACACCCGTGATATGTAGGACTATATTCTGAAGGTGTTGGTTTGCGTGTGTGTGTGTGTGTGTGTGTGTGTGTGTGTGTGTGTGTGTGTGCAGAGGGCGGTGGAGCTCCCACGGCGGTCTCTGTCCCCGGTGCTGAGTGCTGTGGTGTGGACGCTGCTCTCCTGTGGCATCCTGCTGGCCTTCTGCTTCCTGGTCTTCACCCTGCGCTTCAAAAACAACAGGTAGACAAAGCTGAACACATCTAGACACATGCTTAATGTATTCACCAAATTAACTGATCAACCCTGTGTGTGTGTGTGTGTGTGTGTGTGTGTTATCAGGATAGTGAAGATGTCCAGTCCCAACCTGAATGTCTTGACTCTCTTTGGAAGCGTGCTGACCTACAGCAGCGGCTTCTTGTTTGCCGTCGGGGAGCGATCACACTCGGGAGGCGGAGCCTCCACCGCTGTGCTACAGGTGAGGCCTGCAGTCTCCCTCAGTACGTCTTTTATATTATTGGATAGATCAATGCTGGATATTGATGCACCTCTCTCTCTCTCTCTCTCTTCCAGGCCCGGATGTGGACTCTCTGTGTTGGAAGTACCCTAGTGTTCGGCCCGATTTTGGGGAAGACGTGGAGACTGTACCGAGTGTTCACCCAGCGAGTTCCTGACAAGAGAGTGGTAGGAATGACAAGTTTATTTATTAAAGAGGCTTGTTTTTTTACAATGGACATGACTTTTCACAAGGGTATGGTTTTAATAAAAACAGCAGGAGAAGATGCATGACAGACGTTTCAGTCCAAGAGGTCCACTGAGCTCATCTATTTTTATTTACTGCTGTTTTTCATAGCTTAGCAAAGAATAATTTGCCTATTTTTGTGTATGTGTCTTTAATAGTTAATATGGTGTCTAGAAATAATGTGATGGGCTCCAGTCCTTTCTTTTTTCCCCATAATTTTTTTTTGTTGGGGTATTTAATGCAAAATTGGTCGACATATTAATTCTTAAGGATTTACAGATTTTCTGGATTGCTAAGCCTTGGTAGACGCTCTCGTATTTTTTCTTAAAATGTGTTTCATATATCACTTCACATAAAGTTATTATAGACAGTGTTAGAAAAATGATATAAGAAGATTACATTTGCCGTGTTGAAGTGATCGGTGGCTTTCCTTTCTGCCTCAGATCATCCGAGACATCCAGCTGATGGGCATGGTGGCTCTGCTGATGGTCGTGGACGTGCTGGTTCTGACCACCTGGAACCTCACCGACCCGATCCGGTGTTCACGATCCGTCGGAGCCGTCGTCAAGGTACAACTTAGTGGTTTTTTTCCGTGGGGCTGGAAAGAAAGTAGGAACATAAATTGAGACTATTTTGTGCGATTACAGAATCGTTTTAGGATTAAATCACAGAGAAATTAATTACTCACACATTTTTTGTTTGACATCAAATCACGTTATTTAAAAACTTTTTTTTTTAAATGAAATTGCAAGAACTTTTTACTTTGTGACTGCAAAATCACAAACTTCTTAATCCTTGTTCCTGAATCTAGTACATTATAGACATGTTGGTGACACGTTTAATCAGGTTGCAATATAACTCACACACCGCTATGAGGGGGCGGAGGACGCGTAGGTATTTATGCCTATATATTCCTATCCTAAATTATTATAATCAAATAAATCAGACAATATATATAAAATGAAGAAAAATAACAAAGAAAATACAAACAAAATTATATATATATATATATATATATATATATATATATATATATATATATATATATATATATATATATATATATATCCACATACGTCTTAGATCAGTCACTTAACCCTTTAAGCCCCAAGGGACCAAATATGGTCGTTTTTAAAAAGAAATATTAAACTGTGTAAAACATTACAATAATCATGAACAAATATATTGATGCTACACATCAAATTAATCAAGAGAACCTGGGCTACAATAATCAGTCAGCCATTTCAACACAACGCAAACACCAACTAAAATAGTTATTAAAATATCAATCATAAACATTGGCATGTTTCCGGAACTAGCAACCTGAAGCTTGGTGCTATCAGAAAAAAAGATGTCAAAAAGCAAGACAACTCCACACAGATTCCAAATATATTCACCAAATCCCTCTGCTCCAAAGCATCACTGAGATATGGACCAAAGACACAGCAACATGAATCGCTCCATTGCTTATGAATATTGCAAATATTTCATTTTTTTTTGCCCCAAACTGAACAACATAAGCGTATTGAACACCATAAATAATATACAAGTGAAATATAAGGTTTGGTACATGAGAACATGCAAATGGGGTTAGGGTTAGGGTTAGTTAAAAAATAATTTGCCTGAATTCTCTCTGTACTAAACCCTCTCTAACTTTGGTCTGCTTCACTTTTTCAAAGTCAAACTTTGCAGAGGGAAGGTTTACATATTGTGTTATGATTTTGGAGAGAGTTAGACCTTAGTGAGACATCATTTCAAAGAGCTAATCATCCTGAAAGTGGATTTTTTTATATTCGGACTTGAAACTTCTATTTTTGCTGTGTTTCAATATTGATTTACTCTTAACCAGTAACATATGTACACATCTAAACAAAAGCTCACATGGGTTGCCTTTATTATAACACCAACATTATTCAAATAGCCCTTGTGGTTGCAGAGATACACCCTTTTTAGGTTGGGTATGCAATTTCGAGCAGAATCCTAAAAACTGCCTTGGGGCTTAAAGGGTTAAATACTATTGAAGGATAAGCTATGATTGATAAGAATAACACAAACTCACTGTTGGCTAAAATAGCTTTTTTATTAAAAAATAAAAAAAATGATATTGTTGTTTGTCATAAGAGAGTTTTGTTTTTTCAAGATGAGGCTCCAAATAAAGTGTTCCTCTATATGTCTCCTCCTGATATAGGTGGTGGAGAGAGACATGTCCTACTCCTTGTCTCAGCTGGACACCTGCTCCTCTGTGTACTCCGATCTGTGGGTTGTCATTATTGCTGTTCAAAAGGTAACATTTAAACATTTTAATAAAATAAAGATTCCTTCATTGCATTGATTTACATTTTTCTGTTTACTTTGTCCCCACATGTCTCCTCAGGGTTGTCTTCTCCTCTATGGGACTTATCTAGCTGGGCTGACCAGCAACGTCAGCCACCCCCCCGTTAACCAGTCTCCCACCATCATGACGGCCGTCACGTTAGTCACCCTCTTTTCGGCCGTGGCCGTCCCCGTGTCCATCTTCCTGCAGGCCTGGCCCAACCTGGTCTACGCCACTGTGGCTGGAGCCATTTTCATCTGCACACTGGCCACCAACTGCATGCTGTTTGTGCCTCAGGTAAGAAGAAAAGAACCGCTCCAGATACACACATGAATGCACAAAACAGGCACTCGGTAGAGCGCATACCTTCTTCGCATATTACAAGATTGGGCACTAAATTATGAAAATGTTGGCATTAGTTGCATGACAATTGGATAGAAATTGACCACGCTATGGTAAAAAGAAGATTTTGACCTTTTCATGACCTTGAGCTTTGACCTGATCAATCCCAAAATCTAATCAAATGGTCCCTGGATAATAACCAATCATCCCACCAAATTTCATGCGATTCGGTTTAATACTTTTTGACTTTTTGACTGAATACACGGCGATCAAAACATTACCTTCCGCCTTTTCAATGCGAAGGTAATAAAAAGGTTTCCTGAGGCAAGCTTTGGAGAAAGTTCAGGATTTCTTCTTAATCCTCTGACACTTTATCTCTAAAGCAGAAAACAAGAGGGAGAGAGCTTCTATTCTTCATGCAGCTTAGTCATCTAATGATAGGATACCATGTCCGTAAACCAGCAGTCAATCCGACAGAAACTCTGGATAGACACATATATGACAAGCTCATGACTCTCTCTGCATGGTTGTCTTGACAAAAGTAGTCGGATCCCTCTCGTGACTGTGGTTCCCGAACCTTTATTCTCTCGACGCTCATCCATTTGCCCCGTCCGTCAGTGAAGTGTGACTCACGCACAATGAGTCAAAACCACGTTGGGTATGGTTTATGAGTCTCTAGGTGTCTGGCGGTGGGTATATGTCACAATAAGAGGAATGCATCTTCAGTGGAGAGGAGGGGAATATTTGATGAGTGAGTAATGCGCTCAGACACACCTAGTCGATTAGTCCTGGTAAGATTAACTACCGGTGTGTGTCATGAATATATAGCTGAAAGTAAGCGCCACTGTTTCACCAACATGCAGCTGACCCAGTGGCGGCAGTTTGAAGAGGACCAGAACAACCCAAGTCAGATGGCGAAGTACTTCAGCAGCCCCAGTAAGAGCCAGGCCTCGGTGTACAGCCAGGATGAGATGTACTACCTGCTGGGGGAGAACAGCTCCATGAAGAAAATACTTAATGAGGTACTATAATATATATGAGCAATGATACTGTAATCCTGTAATTTCCCCACTGAGGGACTAATAAAGGATTATCTTATCTTATCTCTTATCTTAGAAATATATATATATATATATATATATATATATATATATATATATATATATATATATATATATATATATATATATATCCTTTGTTTTATTTGCTTTTCAACTAATTAGGAAAACTGGTATGATGGAGCTGGGTCTTATATTCTCTTATGATGTGATAATAGTTATTTCTTTTAATTTCTCGTTAATTCTTACAATTTTTCATTGAATGCTAAACACAACTTTTATGATTTCTTGTTTGGGCAAATAAGTGTTTTAGGCCTTCTTGTGTTTTAATAAACTTCAGTTATTGTAACAAATGCTCAGCAAAGTTTTTCCATCTCATAAGTTTGGTCAAAATAAATGATCTTAAGCTGCAGAGACATAATGAGTGAAGCCATGAATCCATCTTGTTTTTGTGTTTACGATTTCCAGAAGAACGCTGTGATCGACGGTCTGCAGGAGCAGGTGAACAACGCCAAGGATAAGCTGCTGCGCCTCATGTCGGCCAGCCGGCGCCCCGAGGACCAGGACCTGGACTCCTCCGACGCCAACCTCAACTCCACCTCCACTCAGACCACAGAGCTGCAGTCTGACGGCCCCTCTTCTTCCTCTTCTTCTCTACCTCAGAGGGACGCGTGTCAATCCTCTCGCCTCACTGCTGTTACGCCGCCCTCGCCCCCCGGTCACCCCGATGATATCCACCGTCGGGAAAACCAGAGAGGCGTGGGACACACCGCCGGGCAGCGAACGGACGGGGATCTCAAACATCTGTTCTCCCTCAAGTCCTCCGGTTCTCTCCGGACAGCAGAGGAGACGGTTCACTTTGTCACGTCCCTCCAATCCCACAGAGGGTTGACCCCCTCTCAGCGGGGCGTCGCCTCCCAGCTGGGAGCCGACGCCAGGCCGGCTGGCTTCGTGAGCAGCGAGCAGTTGCAGGAGATCCTCCAGGAGCTGAGTGTGGACGCGGTCATGGAACTCGCGCTGCGCTCGCCGGGCCCGACGTCCAGAGCGCTCTCTCAGCTCAAGTGCGCCGACGCCTGCGCTCTTTCCCCTCCCTCCCTCCGCGGGCCGCGCTCCCCTCACCCGCCCGTTCTCTCCCGCTACCCCAGCATCTCCCCCTACGCCATGAGGAAGCGGCGGCCGCCTTTCCGCTCGTCCAGAAGAGGTTCGGCCGCTCCCTGTTTCCATGCAGAGTCCGAGGCTGCAGGCTGCGAGAAGACGAGGGATGACCGCGAGCCCCGGCGTCCTGACGGGGTCAGTGTGGACGGGGCCCTCCTCCAGGTTCACAACCCTGACCTCGAGCTGAAGGAGGAGGCGGAAGAGGAGGATGAGGAGGAAGGGAATGAAGCGATAAGGAAAGGTCAGAGACGTATTTCACGGTCCCACGGACGCCCCGTTGTCTCGCCCTGTGCCGCCCACGCAGCTCCACCCGACCCGGAGGCGGGCGGCGAGGACGAGCAGCGGCGCAGACGCATCCGAGGCTCCTGCGGCGACTGGGACTCTGAGTCCAGCAGCTCGACGGACTGCGGTTACTACCACCGGCCCTACTGCGACTCCTGCCTGCAGCGCGGCTCCCTGCTGTCGTCCGACAGCTCCTCGGACTCCTCCGACAGCGAGTACGGGGGCTACGCCGGCCCGTACCGCGCCCCGCACCCCGTGGTGTTCAAAGAAGACATCAAGCCCACCTTTGTGTGAGCGCGGGGTCTTACCGCACTTTACATCTTCGTCCATCTCCCACCACTTGAATTCACGTCCAACGAAACGTCGTATGAAATTAGCATTTAGGATTTAAGCTGCTCTGCATCTGTGATGAGGGTAACTCTGCAGCTTCTCACGTCTTTGGCCTTCTGTATGAAGAAAGCTTTTTTCTTTTTTCTTCCTTGAATCTTGCAGAGTGGTTCTTTTATTAGATTTATGAAAACTTTTGTAGTTCACAAGCACACAATGCTGTTTCTTTTTTATATCACTTATGGCCTTATGTGTATATTTATGCTGTCATCCCTTACGTAAAAAAAAGGAACTCTGACATTTAGGGTTTAGAAATGAATAAATAAAAACAGGACAGCTGAAATGTGCACTTTATTATCTATTGTGCTGGATTTATTGTTATATTTATAATAATATAATGTGTTGGTATATTTTCTGAACCCTTTTTATTGTTTTATATCATCTACAAATTCCGTAAAGTGATTGCCTGTTTATTGTGTGGTTTGCGTGTTGTTGTTTCTCTTTCTTCTCCTCCGTTGCCTCTATAATGCTCTACATTTTCGGATGCTTCCAATACAGTAAAGCTGTTTTTTCGAGGACACGACGCCCACCTCGTCAGAGCAGCTGTAGAAAACGGGTCACTGCTATTGCTTTGACGCACTTCTTTATCATGTCAGTATTATTGTCCTGACTCATTCACAATGTTTAATGTGCAAAGGTCAGTTATCTGGAGTGTGTGTGTCTCTTTAGTGTGCTATACAGATTTTTTTAAACCCTCTTTTTTTCCTAAAGAATCTTTAAATCCCTTCATTCTGTATCTTCTCCTGTCTAATGAGAGGAGAACTGTAGGCTCTGATTAACCGGCTTGGGGCCACGTGGTAAAAATTAAGTCTCTATTAGGCCCCCACACTCACGCTGAGTCCTACAAACCAATCAGTAATTTGATGCTGCAGCATCATTTTACACCTTGTTTTTCATGTTCCCCCCCCTTGACCTCCCTCTCTTCCTCTCTTTCCCTCTCTTCCACCATCTCCTCTTTGTCGACATGTATTCTTTCCTTTCGCTAATGGGACAATGTGTGTTTGCCTGAGGACGTGTTGCTATAGGGGAAACAGCGTCTTGCCTTACTTCTGCACTGCTGATGTTTTTTTGAGAGACTACTGCTCTCTCTATTCTGAATATGAACCATTGATATGCAGCCGGGGAGAAATTCCTTTTGATATAGAGCATAACAGATTATAAATAACCCACACAAAAGACAGCTTCACTGTGCAGCAGGAAATGCTTTCCAGCCAAGTGACCTGCCTTCTGTTCGAGATGGGGGATAACTGACGTATTGACAAATTAAATAACATTTTATTTTTATTTTTATTTAAACCTTTATTTAACCAGGAAGTCCCATTCAGATTAAAAATCTATTTTTCGAGGGAGACCTGGCCAACATAGTTGTCAACTGGTTAGGACATTTACATATTTTTTAATGGGCACTCTTTGCCCCCATTGACTTAAATCTAGGGGCATTTAAAAAGACATTGGGGGCAGTTTAAAAAAAAAACTTTTAACTTAAAATGAGTAATTGTCATAAAAATGGCAGATTCAAAGGGTTTTCTTAGATTTTTTTTACAAACATAAAACATAAATCAGACAATCATATTCCATTTTATTCTTATTTATCGCTGTTATTTTTTATTAAATTATTTTAAACAACTATTAACAATTAAAACATATTTATTGATTTATTTTACAGGCAGTACAGCCATGACATACACAACAAAGAAAGAAATTATCTCAATTATGGGGGCATTTTTTGCCCCTCTTCTAGTGATATCAGGGGCACAATTATATTTATTAGGGCAGTTTTGCCCTTTGCCCTCCTATATTTCCGACACTGGTTGTCAATAACCTTTCTTTCTCAACATATAGTCCATAGCTATCCTTTACCGCCTTTAACATGTATCAAGTCTTTTGTAATGGATTTATAAGTGGTTAATATATATTTTGCTCACGCTCAATTATACTAACAATGTGTTTAGTAGAAACGGCTTACCAACATCTATCAACACTACACCAAATAGAAACAAGAAACACTCATCAAAGGGGGTATTCACAACCTGGCAACACAACATGGCACCTCATTAATAGCTACTGGGTGAGTAAAGGTTCAAGGTGCAGCTTATTTGTCATTGGTCCAGGGGGGACGTCGTATTATTATAAGGCAGAGATATTAGTAAAATGATGAAACATTAATTTGGGGATAACAACAACAGTTATAGTAGCACGGAAAGAATACATTTCACTTTATTTACGATGGTAAATATCCAGTTATGTATGTACAAAATCACTTTAACATTTGGTTCTAAGCTGTGGTGAAAAGAGTTGAGTGTAGGACTAGAATGAGAGTACAAAGGGAGTGATATAGTGATGTGATAAATTATTTACCATTAATAAAGCAATTCATAATTTAGAAAGGTCACCCTATTAGAAAGTATAGGTTATCGGATATAAGATAACGATGCAGGATTAAAAATAACCTGGATCAAGACATGTGGTGGCAAGGCAGCCATGCACACACCCACCCACCCACACACACATTATTAGAATTAAAAAGCATGATGACGCTAATTACATGGATACATGTGCCTGGAGGGTTGAGCGTGGAAACGATGTGGAGGAAGAGAGCGAGTGGACGGTATTCTGTGACTAACGTAGCAACAGCGACGCATGCCCGCCGGTGCCCTGTGACAGCTGGGTCCGGATGAACTGACAGTCTGGCTCTGGAGCTCCATTGGCCGACAAAGGGATCAGTCCCGGGAGCAGATCCGCCCATCGTGCCTGTGGCGGCATGGGAAAAATCCTCTGAAGTCGCGAGGGCAGTGCCAAGAAATTATGCCATGTGGGGCTCAAGAGCGGCGTTCTGATTGGCCCACAGGAACACCGTTAACGCCCATTACTGAAGAATCCCGAATCTGATTGGCCACATCGGCCACCCCAGATTCCCCGTGTGCGCGTTCACAGTTTTTCTATTCTCGGTTGACGTCTACGTCAACGGCGTGAACTTCCTCCCGTGACGGCGGAGCGGCCCCTGTAACCTTTTACGAAAACGGCGCAACTAACGTGCGTAGCGGCAAAGACAGCGAGCCCGAAACCTATGGGGAAGGAATAAAAAAAGAAATTAGTTATCGTCGCACTCTGTGCCTGAAGACCATCATTTTCCGAGGAGGTCGCGGCTCCGGAGTCTCGGCGAGGACGCCGCAATTTAACGGCAACGAGGGCGGTCTTTGAATCAGTGCGGATACGTTGAATGCGTTGAGTAAAACTGGCAGATTTTTCCGTTGGACGGTCTGTAGGCTAGGGTAAAGCGAGGGAGCCGCCATGGCAGTCGGATCATTGAGCCTCCACATCGGGATATGAAGAGGAACCGCATGTGTCCTGAATCGTCAAGAAAACGCCGCATTCACCTTTTATTATCGCCCCGGATCGGCTCTCTGAACACCTGACCCTTCTTCATTTTCGTGAAATTGATTTCTGCACCCAGAAAGAAATCGCAATTGGTTTTATTCGGGGTTGAAGAGGGGGGGCGGCCACAGGGAGAGGCCAGATTCATGACTATTTTAGTCGGAGACGTGTCTTCAAAAGGTCCGCGGAAAGAAACCCGGGATTACGAGGAGGAAATGCCGCTCTGATCGACCGTTGGTGGGCAGGAAAAGGGCTCGTTTATTCAGGGGCTGAGAGTGAAGGAGAAAGGGGTCGCTTTCTGCCCGTCCTGGTTTGATCATAGCGCATATTCGTATCCCGTCATCCGTTTTTTGGATGAGAAGGTTCGGCGGATCGATCAGCCCCGCCGTTTAAAAGCAAGCCACGGTCTCCCGTTTCGAGAGAGAGGAATCGGAAGGGATCGGAACATGTCGGGTCGGCCCAGGACCACATCCTTCGCGGAGAGCTGCAAACCAGTGCCGCAGCCCTCCGCTTTCGGCAGCATGAAAGTCAGCAGTAAGTACACCCCCTCCACACCCCACCCCCCTCTGTAATTCTCGAGCAGCTTGCCGTTTGCTGCATGCACCAGGCCCGACGAGGGCTCGCGTCACACGGCCTCGCGGACCCTCTTCACGCGGGCCAGGTGGGGAAATGTGTCAAGCGAGCGTGACGTTAGCTCCGGTTAGCCTAGCATAGCCCTGTCATACATATGTGTGTGTGTGTGTCACTGAGATTGGAACGTTCTGAGCAGCACGCGCGGACACGCACGTACGCAGACACACATGCCCGCCTCGGCGTGCGAGTACGCGCCGCTGCCCTTTGACGCGCGGCCCCGAGGCCCGGTCAGCCTGACCGGGGTTAGCAGGCCGCGCCGGGCCAGAAGAAGCAGCAGCAGCAGCAGCAGCAGCAGCAGCAGCAGCTACGGCAGCGGCTACGGTTGGCACGAATCCAGGTTAAAAAAATAAATTATCATGCACTCCCTTTGCACCGCATATCCGGTGTGACTAGTGCCCCCCCCACACACACACACACACTGATGCAGATTATACCTCATAGCGGTGTTACTACACAGCACCGACCGTGTGCCGGGTCGAGTTGATGCATAGGGCCGGTACATTACGCAACAGTCACAGCCGGAGGTGCCTCCCATGGTGGACTCGGGTGAAACCGACGTGGTCCCGGAGAGGGCAGGTCCATTGATCTGTGAGCCCGCGGCGACATCAGACGTCACGATGACTGGAGGCAGTGTGCCACCCAGTATCCCTGCACATGAAGCCCCCCCCACCCCACACACACACAGTGCAGGTGGCTGGTTTTAGACTCTGCAGAGATGGAGTTGGTCCACACGCGTATCTATTTCGATATCTGCTTTATATCATATCTCCTACTATTTCAGGGCATGTGGAACTCACTCACTTTCCCACCGCCTGCTCAATGTCCCTTGGACAAACTGGCTTCTTAAAGCCTGTTATCACACTGCATGTGTGTCATGGTTTGCAGATGGTAGTATTTAAGTCTGGACCATATAAGACGGTGTAATGAGACTCAATGGGGGGTTTATCTCGACGTGATATGGCTTAAATTATTTGACAAAAGAGTTCACGAGAGTGTTCTGGCTTAGTGATGTGAATTACTGTTATCCACATTATTAACCACGGTCCTGGGTGGAGGCATTGACTGTACCTACACTTTCTTATTGTGTGTGTGTGTGTGTGTGTGTGTGTGTGTGTGTGTGTGTGTGTGTGTGTGTGTGTGTGTGTGTGTGTGTGTGTGTGTGTGTGTGTGTGTGTGTGTGTGTGTGTGTGTGTGTGTGTGTGTGTGTGTGTGTGTGTGTGTGTGTGTGTGTGTGTGTGTGTGTGTGTGTGTGTGTGTGTGTGTGTGTGTGTGTGTGTGTGTGTGTGTGTGTGTGTGTGTGTGTGTGTGTGTGTGTGTGTGTGTGAGAGGCTGTTGGAGATGCTTCAGGGCAGTGCTATGATTAGGATGTGTGTTATTGGGGTACGGCTTCAGACTGAGACTCTGAGATGCTGGTGTGCTCCTGTCGATGTGTAATGTTCACGCTTATGTTTAAAAGGAAAATGTTCTGCAATTAAAAAAGATTGTGTGTCTCTGAGACGCTCGCCTGATTGTTGTTGAGATTAAAGCTCCTGATTTAAGGCTGACCTTCTGGACTTCACGTGCCTCGAGCTTGACATCGGTGTCTCGTTGTGGTTTTTCTCAACCACGAAACGTGTTCCTCCAAGAGATTAATCTGGTAAGCCAATGGATTATCAGTCTGTTTTAAAAGCTGAAGCTAGAGTCACCTTATTAAATGTTTTAATAATTTGAGTTCTAGCAGGTGGTGTTCAGCCCCCCTAGAGGAAATGAGTTGATTGCATAGATGTCCCCTGTGATAATCAGGCAATACACAAAGCAGCAATGATCTCTCAAACTGTGTTTAAACTAATATGATAACGAGGTATTTTAAATGAGTCTGCTAACGTTCAACAGTGGCTTTCAATTTCGATTGATGTCGATTGTGATCATAAAGTTGATATCTAGGGCGACTGGTATTGGTGGTTTCCATGAGGTGAAGCAATTTGGTCGACTCGAAGGACTAGTCTGGTTAACTAATAAGAGTAAGTTTGAGGAGCGATGCATTGTTGGCTTCTAACTACAACTGTAATGTAGAACAAGGCAAGCTGACCCCTTGGAAATAACATCCCATCATCCCCCAGGACAATGGAAAGCATAACATCTTCACTTTGATCAATTTGAACCAGAAACGGTTTAAATAATTGACTATGAAGATAATTTCCTTCAATACACTTAATTGTTTCAGCTCGACTCAAATGAAGTGTAGGGGTTACTTTTGTAAAACTAGTGGCTGCAGAATATCGACTTTAAAAAACGAAACCAATCTGAAACCAGATTAGTCATTCCTAGAAACGCAATTAGCAATTTCAGCTGCGTCATGATTGTACTTTGGTCTAAATGTGTACGATGCTAAATCACATTGTTATTATCTACTTGGACTTGTTGTCTCTTGCAGTATTCCATCCTCCTGACCCCTCCATCCACCCGGGGACTTATCACCTCCGTCATGTGTGTGAATAACTCGGCTGATTATCTCAAGCAGCTGTAGTCCGTGTGTATGATCCTGGAGAGAACACTCTTACTCCACACACACACACACACACGCACACGCACACGCGTTTGCACACCCACATGAGCTCTTTGGTTCTGTTTTTGGGGTGAGGCAGCTGGCCAAGAACAATGAGTGGCCTGTTTAGCATTTCAAAGCTGCACTCCCACTACTCCTCTTCCCCTATTTTAATCCCCTTTCCTCTCTGTCCGTCTCTCTCGTTCTTGCAAGTGATGACGGGAACAAAATAGACCAATTGTATACTCGTTTGATTCCAAATCAAAAGGAAAAGCAACTAGCGGGCCGGACCAGAAGCGGCGGACAGCCTCTCGCAGGTTTCAAAAGACGGCCGAGTTTTGAAGGATGGAGATACGAGCAGACGATCTGTTGGGTGTAGTTGGTGGAGAGGCCGGGCAGCCGCGGCTCTGCAGGCTGCACGCCGCTGTGAGATCTCAAATCTACCCGCCCACATGATGTCTGCTCGCCGCCGATACCTTGATGTCTTGATCCGAGCTCCGCCGAATGTCTATCTGTGTTAGCGGTAACGTTCCTGCGCCTGGAAGTTCTAGTGATGCGGGGAATTATCTCATCGGCCTCGCAACAGTGCTGGAACAATCTGTATTTTGTGTGTGTGTGTGTGTGCGCGCCTGCACACGCACACAAACTGCGTGTCCTGCGCTCCTCTGATTCGTTGTCCAGGAATTTAGAAAATCACTCGACGCATTCCTCACACATTTCGGTCGGTTTCTCTGTGCATTTTTGTAGTCTTAAAAGCTTTTTAATATGTTCGGCATGCTGACTTGGTCTCAAGCCGAGTGATTTGGAAATGATTGATAGATAATGATCTGATGGCGATCTGCCTCTGTTTGAATTCACAGTGTGTGTGTGTGTGTGTGTGTGTGTGGTATGTGTGATATGACCTGGGGCCAAACAGTGAAGAAACGGCGTATGAAGGTTCGTAAGCGTCTGCCAAGTTTCCCTGAGTGGAATGCGCACATCAACCGTTTGGCAGGTGCGCATTCTGTGACATCACTCATCGTGATTTTGACATGAATGTTGTGAAAATCGTCCCTCGTGCCGTAAAATATATGAATAATGTCACCTCTGCAGCCCGTCGTTGTCTTGTGGATCAACAAGTGAATCCCCTGATGGAACCACGACTCGGTGGAAGAGGACTAAAGCATTACATTTTTGATTTCTTAATTTGGTGTACTTTGTCAGGCGAAATACGTGTGTGTGTGTGTGTGTGTGTGTGTGTGTGTGTGTGTGTGTGTGTGTGTGTGTGTGTGTGTGTGTGTGTGTGTGTGTGTGTGTGTGTGTGTGTGTGTGTGTGTGTGTGTGTGTGTGTGTGTGTGTGTGTGTGTGTGTGTGTGTGTGTGTGTGTGTGTGAAAAAATTGCACTTATATTGGATATATAATATAAGAGTTTTGTGATTGCAGAGGATAAGACTTTGAGTTTCTGCAAATCCATTTTTAAGAGATCCTATCAGACGGGTTTCAATCTCAAGGCATTCCTTTTTAATACACAGTATTTATTTTCCTCCATGTCATACTTTGGGCATACATCTTGGAGGGTGGGCAAACTGTATGCATACCAGAACGTCTTCTACTCCTAGGAACAACACATTTATGGGCTCAAATGAGGCCCCGTAAAACCTTGAGCTGGTGAACTAATGCAAAGAAGTCATTTCAAAGGCCGGGGCCATGTGTCACCCGGGTGAAGCTTTGGGAAAAAATGCTGCATGTAACATTCAAGTTTGCACATGTGTAGAAAAGATGTGCAGCCGGTAGTTTGTCGAATGCATTTTGACGACCAATACTTGTTAATGACTTGGCATCGAACGCTTGATCGACTTTAAATCACAGCGATTTAAATTCATTTCGACAGACGTGGGTTGATCCAGTCACTTTGGGGGGCGGCCAGGCCCAGGTGTTCCTCCGGCCCCCACAGCGTACGCGTGTCGGGGCTAGGCCGTGACTGGAGTTGTCTTCCGAGGCCTCCGGCTAGGCTTCGCAGCCGGTCTCTCCTGCGTCACTCTTGCCGTGGGATGCGTGGCCGTTGTCACACTATTTTCTGGTGAAAGCCTGATTGACAAAGTCCTTATGGCAATGCTGCAAGCGCATGTCGCAAAGTGTTTGTGCTTCTCTTTTTTTAGGCTGCGGGTTACATTTTTGTTTTAGTATATTTGATGCCCAATTAGTATTTTTATTTTTTTAAACAATTCAGCTTGCAGCTGGCTAATTTCCCTAATAAAAAGGGGCTACTAGGTTGAAACGATTGCACTTCACATTTCAAATGCGACAAGAAATCTAAGTTGACAATTTTCTACCGGCATCGACTGGAGACAACCATTAAGAATAGTTTGAGTTTCTACTTCACACCGGCTCCCAATCAGTGACGTAAAAATGCAAATCTCATGGAGCTGTATTTGTGTGCGTACAGACACGTCTCCTGGTCTCCGGCTCCGTCTATTTCTGTCGTTAGTCTTCAGTTTCTCTTTGTAGCCTCGACCCTGGAGAGTGACGCTGCGCTGGTTCCTCACACCTTTCACCTCTCGTCCACTTCCTTTCCTTATCCTTTGATCATAATCACATCTTCAGTGATTGGACTACTCCCATGTCACGCAGTAGACCACGGAGGTGTAGTTTTCTTTTTTTCAGAGAGAGAGAGAGAGAGAGAGAGAGAGAGAGAGAGAGAGAGAGAGAGAGAGAGAGAGAGAGAGAGAGAGAGAGAGAGAGAGAGAGAGAGAGAGAGAGAGAGAGAGAGAGAGAGAGAGAGAGAGAGAGAGAGAGAGAGAGAGAGAGAGAGAGAGAGAGAGAGAGAGAGAGAGAGAGAGAGAGAGAGAGAGAGAGAGAGAGAGAGAGAGAGAGAGAGAGAGAGAGAGAGAGAGAGAGAGAGAGAGAGAGAGAGAGAGAGAGAGAGAGAGAGAGAGAGAGAGAGAGAGAGAGAGAGAGAGAGAGAGAGAGAGAGAGAGAGCACGACTTGTGTAAAAAAAAAAAAAAAAAAAAAATCAATAACCCTGTTGGACAATCAGTCCAGCAAGCCCATTTAAAAACCACTTAACCAGGAAAAGGCCTCCGAGCGGGATCTCAGGGGAGCAGAGCCGACTGAGCCGACTGACAAGTGAGGAGTGCATAAAGGGAGGAGGAGCCTGTGACGGAAGCTTCCAGTCCATAGTGCATTAGCATCATATACAGCCTTATTATCTCGTCTCTTTCCACTGATAATTATCCGGGGGATTCCATCGGGCCGTCGGCGCACCGCGCTCGGAGAGGCCGTCCGAGGAGCTTTTCGTCTCGAGTGTTAAATCGGCACACTCGCGTACGTGCGATCGTTTCCCCCTCGGTGTTTAGGCCTTAATGTCTCGCGACTCAAAGTACACCGCAAACACGTTTCATGTTCCAGAGACCATAACTTAGTACTGCTGGATCAACTGGGGAGGGAGGCGGCTTCTCCCAGCCGAGACCATTAGTCAGCAGGAGTTCAATCTGCAGGATCCAATGATGATGAGTTTATTTAGCATGTAGATTGAATATCTTCAGGCTCGGGAAATGTCACATCGGACGTTGTAATTGGCGTTTGATTCACTATTGTTTGACGTTCAGTCTCGTGTCTCATGTACAGGGCAGCATTTCACCCCCTGTCTCTCTCTCTCTGTAGGAGATAAAGATGGCAGCAAGGTAACGTCGGTGGTGGCCACCCCGGGCCAAGGCCCCGACCGGCCGCAGGAGGTGAGCTACACGGACACCAAGGTCATCGGCAACGGCTCGTTTGGCGTCGTCTACCAGGCGAAACTCTGCGACTCCGGAGAGATGGTGGCCATCAAGAAAGTCCTGCAAGACAAGAGGTTCAAGGTAAAACTTTCTCACACACACACACACACACATACATGCACACACACACACACACAGATGCACACACACAACTCTCTCACTTGTCCAAGAAAAGCAGGACGCTTGAGGCCGGACAAAAGCAGCATTTATAAATGAGCGTCCTGGCGTACTCTCCCTCTCCTCCGGGGGTTATCTTTTGTTTCTCGACGACGTAACGCGTAACGAATGCGACGAAGAGTAACTGCGAAGGAGACGAGGACGGAGCGACGCTTCACGAGATCACCGAGATCAGCGACCGGAGGGAAAAAGAAGGCGGGACCTCCCGGCGCCTTGCTGTTCCACTCGTCCTGACCTTTGAGGCCTGTATTTTCTTGCAGGAGGTTTTGGCGCGTGGTCGCGGTAGGAGAGAGGTTTCTTTTTCTTTTTGTTTTGTTCCCAGGAAGGAGAACCCAATAACGCTCATCAGTCATCTCGTAAAGTCATCCGTCAAGTCGAGTTCAGTTGCCGACGGTGACGCGTCATATTTCCGTCCACGCTGGCTTTCCCTTTGTGCTTTGAATAGATTTGACTGATGGCTTGATGTTGCTCGGCTGAGGCGACATTGTTTGCTCCCTTTGCTCTTGGCCCGGGGGGGGGGGGGGGCTCGGCGTCGGCGTCCCTGCTGCTTGCGTCCAGCTCCCAGATAAAAGGCCTGAGACTGCCGAGGCTGCAGGGCAGCTGTTGAGATTCTCATTAGGTTTCCATTCTTCAGCGCTGAGGGTAATGGCTGCACAATGCCTGCAACAGTCATTTTATTCCATTGTGTCGGTAATAATGCAGAAATATTCAGAGTGTGGCCAACCATCATTTTATATAATTGAGGTGGACTCATTATTATTAACACATCTCACTATATTACACTATAATTTGACAGAACTACAAACCCTTTAAACCTGTTTAAACAAATTCCTACTGCATAACTAACCGTGATGAAGATGAGACGTATTGCTGCATAAGGCTCTGTTAGTTTTAGATGGCTCCACCTACACTGCCGATTGTGTAAAGATTCTGTTACATCTCACTTTCTATGCATTTCAAAAACACTTTGTGACAATTTAAAGGATACAGATTTCCCCCTTTTTTTAATATTCACAAAAACATTATTTGCCCGAGGCATCGATGTGTAAGTCAACATTTGCCCAGGTAGCGTTTAAAGGAATCTCTTCCGCCTCGGGAGGGGAACGAAATGAAAAGTGAGAACAAAGATGTTTGTGGATGCTCTCGTTGATCCCTTCTATTCTACCCTTTATTTAGTTGCGTCTGTATCCCACATTCCCTGGCGTTCACAGACCAAGGCACAGCTTATAAAGCCAAAGTATACACAGTTAGGATGATGCAATACAACGTGACTCTAATGCTTCCCATATGTGCGCTGCAAAACCTGCACACTGTGTCTCTAATCGTAATACTGGAGATGAGACGTCGGTAACAGGCACATTTTTAAAGCAGGTTTGATAGTTTGGGAAATAGGCCGTAAAACTTTTTTTAAAGTTTCATGAGGGGGTCGATACCGTGTGTGTGTATAGTATCTCTGAAACTGCAGCCACTAGCTTAGCATAAAGACTTTAAGTATAATTAAAAACCTCCGGGTCTAAACATGACATCATTCACCTTCCAGTAACTGTTCCCCGTCTTTGTGTGACAGGACAACTCAAGTGAAGGCGGGACGAGCTCCTGCTTCATGGCGTCGACCATCTGCCACCAGATCCACAAACTGTGACTCTGCGTGCTGGCCGTGATCACGTCGTATCCCGCTGGTCCTGTTGGCGTGTGGTTGGCGTGTGGTTAGCGTGTGGTTAGCGGGACACGTCGGCAGGTTGCACCTCGACACGAGAGCCGGCTGAAGATCAGCCGCGGGGTTTTCTGCTTTTTACTTGAGAACCTCTTAGAGCGGCGCCTCGACCCACCGCTCGCCTTCGCTCATAGACAGATTAAGAAGCCACGCCCCCCCCCCCCCCACACACACACACACACCCAGTTCAAAAGATAATTTAGTAAATTATTAAATTAACTATTTACCAAAATCCTTAACTGAGAAGCACGAAAAGGTAAAGCGAAACATGTAGTGCAGATCAGCAGAGTGTATGTGTAGCAGGGGAGCTGTGGTAACAGGCCTGCAGCCCCAGGAGCTGCAATATCAACAAGAACTAAGTCTAAAAACAATTGACAGCAAGCTATGGTGTCTCATATTATATGTTTCTTTCTTGTGACATCTTCAAAGTGAATGTTTAGGCTATTCTTTAGTTTTTCAGTAGGACTTTTGGGGCCCCGTTAATGACATGATATCAATACAGAGTTAATAACAGCCACGTCCCGCGGAGGCCCAGGCCCAGGGGCCCCTCAGCTCATGGGCCCCTGGGCCTGGGCCCGGTAGGCCCGTTGGTTAATCCATCCCTGCCTTCGCTCTGTCGGCCTCCTTTTCTGTGTCGTTGTTTCTACTCGCCATCCGCTCCTCACACGACTACCAGCACGCGCCAGAGTGTGTAGCCTCCCCAACACACACACCCACACACACACACACACACACACACACACACACACACACACACACACACACACACACACACGAGCCAAACGGAGTAATGGAGGAAATGGTTTCTGTGATGACGTGATCTTAGTGGGCAATATGCGCCTGGTGCATTATGGGTTGGGTCCTCTTCCACTACCATCAGAGGGATCCGATATCATCCCATTGGAAAATGGATCCTCGCATTAGCTCACTCACTCACTCACTCACTCACTCTCTCACACACACACACACACACACACACACACACACACACAGTCGGTGCATGTTGGTGGCAATGGCATGTACAGATCATTGTTAAAGGATAAATCTGTCTTTTTTTTTCCTGTATTTACTAGTAAATGAATGTGGTTTTGTCTGACCGTTAACATCAGCACCATCCAGGTGGAGCGCCTCTTGAACGTTGGGGTATTTCCTCTCCGTCCGTTCCGTCTGCTCGCGGTGCTGCTGACCCACACGGCTCAGCAGGAATGACTGCAGTAATGCTGGGGCTGGGCAGGGCTGCTCCACAGTCTGCTCCTCCTCCATATGGTGCCATCTTTCTCACATACAACTCAGGCACACACACACACACACACACACACACACACACACACACACACACACACACAGGCACACTCTTATACCCTCCCTCCAAGCCACTGCAAGAAGACGAGGGCGTTGCCTGCAGCGCACGATGCCTTCAATGGCTGGTCCGTGACCCACGCTATGATGTCACATTATGATGTCACTTTATGACAGGGTGTGTGTGTGTGTGTGTGTGAGAATACTAGTTGTGAGACGGTTGGAAAAGTGTGCGGAGTGTACTGGGGGAACCATTTGTTTCTGTCTTTTAGTGAGTCAGACTGCGGTGATGCCCATACCAGGGTATGGAGCTGGTGGATGCTGCAGCTGATGTTTTAGTGGACAGACGACTCGCTCTGCTCTGTTAAAAAATAAATGAGGGGATTAAATCCCCATAAAGTGGCATAAAAGTGCTGATGGACGGCTGCATATCGCCCTGCGCCAGTCAGCATGGCTCTGAGGGGGGGGGGGGGGGGGTTTGACTCTTAATTTTCATTATAACAGTCTTAAAACCCAATTTGAATCACCTTAGACTCTGGTAACTTATTTTTTTTATGTATTTTAAGTCCAAGGTGGCGTCTTCAAATGTCAGAGCAGCCCATAATAAAACTATGAAATTAGACTTGACCAGTCTTCACTGGAGGCTGAGCTCGGCCTGAGAAATGACTTCAACAATGCACTGATAAACATGAGAGAAACCATCAGTTCAGCTGTAAATTATGATTCAATAGATACAATAATTAACTGGTTCTAGGCCGTCACGAGCGGGTTCTCCCCAAGCACCGAAGAACGAGCACGCCGAGTGATATTTGGTGGTATCTTTTATTTGTGCCTCCTCTCTGCCTCCATCCCTATGCCACCTCATAGGGTGGGCACTAATCAGACGATCCTCGGCAGCTGAGGCCAATTAGGCCTCTCCACTCTCTTCCACCCCTCCACAGCTGAGCCTAACCACACCCCAGCCACCACAAAGCAGTTCATTCTTTTTTGTTGCATTATTTTGTTTTTCAACGAGTGAATTGTTGAGCGAGCTCCTGGTGAGTCACTCCGTCAGTTTAAATGTACAACGGAAGATAATTAACGAACGTCGGCTGTAAGCCGATTTACTTTTCGGTGGTGTACATTATTTGTCTTCTGCAATCCATTGAGTACCCAATCATCTAAAATACCAGTTATGAAAAACCTGGAAATGATCATTTCTTATTATAGGGATTCAACATTTATGCAGATAAGAGGAACAAGCATGTTTTAACTTTCAATTTAAAATCCCCCATTCTGACGTCCTTATGTTGTCGCCTCATATTTAGAATACTAGTATGCGAGTCCCGGCGGTAATGTGGCTGCTTCATGCAGTTATTATAGTACAACTCGCTCATTCTACTATTGGAGCTGCTCGATTCAGCCACACACTGCGTTCCTGTGACACAATCTGATTCCGATAAGCCTCCGTTCACCGCCGTGGAGTCCAACTGTTACACAAGTCAACACAAAGCTCTGATAAAGAGGGAGGGGGCGGAGCTGAACTATAATGAAGCTCTTATAGCTTTATGTAATGCTGGCATTCCTGCCCTCCTTGACGTAGAAGTCCATATGCAGGAGCATCGAGCATGTTCTGCTCGCTCGGTGTTCATGGAGCGCTCGGCCCTGTAGTCCCCGTGGCCCTGCGAGGGCCGGCAACCCGTCGTCACGCCACAGGCCCCGAGGAAACTGTTCCTTATAACGCATTTATACGTCACATCTTCTCCCCCAAACGTCTTTGTGGTGAACTTGTTTTGCTTCCGATCGTCTTTGTCTCTTTAATTATTGCTTTCTTTGATGAGAGCGTGGGAACATGCCACACCATGCATCATTGAGGAGTCATGTTTTTGCCCGTGGGATCACATAAAGGGATGATTGTCATTTAAAATTTATATATTTATCAGCTTCTTTATCTTTAGCCAAATCCAATTAATTAAAAAATAAAACTCTATATATATATATATATATATATATATATATATATATATATATATATATATATATATATAAATACATCTTGCGGCCTGATAAGGTGGCACATTGAGTTATTGACGTTGCTGACCACGAGGTGATTGTTTAAAAGTGTGTTTTCTGTCCCTCAAGGCACCGGGTCCAGTAGAAAGTGCTCAGAGCCTCAAAGTCCCTCTGACCCGCTTCTTGAACCAAAGACCTGCATGCTCTATGAAAAATGTAACGTGTCCTTGATGTTTTTGTTTTTTCAGAACCGGGAGCTGCAGATCATGAGGAAGCTGGACCACTGCAACATCGTGCGCTTGCGCTACTTCTTCTACTCCAGTGGAGACAAGGTCAGTTGGCTGAGTGTCTGAGTCGGTCTCTGGACTGCTTTACGAATTCTGTTCAGTAACACTCAAATTTAAGCACCAATAAATATAATATTTGTTTAATGACTACGTTTTATTATCTTGATGAGCACCTGGCTGCCTCATTGAGTGTTTAAACGACGAAGCGCTTGACTTCAATCAGACTTGTGTTTGGAAGTAATTAAGCGGTACCCACAGCTGTTATGCCTCTTAGACTTTTTTAAACAATTATTTCAAATGTAGCCGTGTTGGCGTCTTGAACTCTCTTCCTGTCAGCTGCACCATGTTATGTCTTCCTCCTCAATCGGGAAGTCCCTCTCGGCCATTGGCGGTCTCCCGCAGCCTTCCAGGCTGGATCAACCAGCTGAAAAACAGGCAGCGGTCCATGTGTTAAATATAGAACCTGGCAGACGAGCTGTTGGGAATACACCCGTGACTCCGCAGCTAGGAATGCTTCCATGTTGCACACCTAGCGAGGCCAAGGAAAGCTGCGGGTGATTTATAGAAGTGAGGTGACGAGTTGGGTGGGAGGAGGGATGAGAAGGAAGCATCTATTTGCCAGAGCAGAGGGTGTCTGTTTATTATAGACTCGCCCTCCCCTCCCATGCATGGTCTAAGCTCCACCCACTTCCCCCCCCTCACCTCGTGCCATGCGGTCACTGACCTCTTGGAACCGCGGCTAATTTCCTGGTACGCCGGCAGCAGTCCCGTGTCCTGACCCTGCAGTTTCCATCGGGACCGTTGCAGTCACAGGAATAGTTTTTTTTTTTAAAGTCCACAACTTTAATCTTACTTTTTTTTTGTATCACTTTCACCTTTACACCTCAAGTATCATTTTCCTCTCCCTCCTCATGTTCCCCCCCTCACCATAGTGCTGCAGGCTAATTCTGGAGACCTGCTCTGTATTGTCAGCATGGGGCTTTAACACCCAGAGAGCCTCAACTCTAACAAAGGGGGCGGGGCTGGGGGGGGCAGAAGTAGGCAAAAGGTAAACCTCCTGCACAGGGAGCTTAACGGACGAGTTGCAGACAAGTTGATGTATGAATGACAGATGTTGGCAGAGGCTGAGGTGAGACGGGCCCGGCCCGTGTCCTGGGGGACACTCCATGCTCTCTGACTGCCGCTACTGTGTGCACAGGTAGTCTTACGTAACTGCTGGCATGCGCCGTGCTCGGCACGCACACACTGTGTGCTTTTGCTTTTACCCTTTAACCACTTGTATAATGCTCTTCAAACAGAAGGCCACGGGTCCAAACAGCGGTAGGCAAATAGCGAATCGACTTACCGGTAAATTATATGCGGCCGCAAAGATAGCGCACGTAACACGTCTCAAGATGCCATCGGGCACACGCGTGGAGACGCACAATGGCTTTGAACAGCTTCCCTTGAGTCTCTGACACACACACGTGCATACCAGCATTCTTGCCTGCGGGCCGTGACGCTCCAGGCGTCAGTCGTACTCGCGGGGATACAAAGACTCGGCTCATCGCATTCACTACTTGGACACAAATTGCTAATATTTTTCTTTTTTAAACCTCACAAACCATTTGGGTTATTGCAAGGTTAACCAACAGGGCCTCCCCCCCCCCCCGCCGGTCGACAGGTTCCCATCAAGTCAAGTGAACACAACGTGATGCAGTTGGAAGCTCAATTATTTGCACCGAGATCCAGAAACCTCTGAGTCAACCTTTCCTGGAAAAATGCTGCCTGGCCTCAGGTTCCCTGTAGGTGTGGGTGTCTGTGTGTCTGTCTGTCTGTCTGTCTGTCTGTCTGTGTGTCTGTCTGTCTGTGTGTCTGTGTGTCTGTCTGTCTGTGTGTCTGTCTGTCTGTGTGTCTGTGTGTCTGTGTGTCTGTGTGTCTGTCTGTCTGTGTGTCTGTCTGTCTGTGTGTCTGTCTGTCTGTGTGTCTGTCTGTCTGTCTGTCTGTGTGTCTGTGTGTGTGTCTGTCTGTCTGTCTGTGCGTCTGTCTGTGTGTGTGTCTGTCTGTCTGTGTGTCTGTCTGTGTGTGTGTCTGTCTGTGTGTGTGTCTGTCTGTCTGTCTGTGCGTCTGTCTGTGTGTCTGTCTGTGTGTCTGTGTGTCTGTGTGTCTGTCTGTGTGTCTGTGTGTCTGTCTGTGTGTCTGTGTGTCTGTCTGTGTGTCTGTGTGTCTGTCTGTGTGTGTGTGTGTCTGTCTGTGTGTCTGTGTGTCTGTGTGTCGGTGTGTGTGTGTGTGTGTGTGTGTGTGTGTGTGTGTGTGTATGTCTGGTTGTTTGTGTCTGTGTCTATACTGTGGCAGATTTCTATAACTATTCGACATGTGCAATACGCTAGTACGGCTGAGCTACTATGTCGGCTCGCATCGGCGTATCAACAGCTGGCCGCTCCGTCCATTCGCGCACCTTTTTTTTTTTTTTTTTTTTTTTCCCCAGAGTGGACTATTTTTTTTTTTTTGTTCATTTGTGTGCGTCGTAATGAGGACGATGCACTCGCCTCCTTCTTTCTGTGCCTCCTGTCTGAGGTCAACCAACCAACAACCAAGTATCGATTGCCAATTTCTCAAAATGTTGACCAATGGCAGCTGTTCCTGTCCAGCCTCGCTGTAGCGTAATTGAATTCAATCCCATGGATGTTCCCGTTGTGTCTAACTGATGCATGTTGTGTGTTCCCATGGAGAACACGCTCTAAGCACATGACCACGGAGCCCCCGGGCTCATGAGCACTTCAGTGAGCCGACACGGGAGCTGTGTGCGATGACACTGCTCCCGTCAAGTCGCCTCTCTCACAGCGCAGCACGGTGGTGATCGGTTGTTTAGCTGTGATCGGTTGTTCTCAGCAAATTGGAGGCGGATTTATTTAGCCGGGCGCGAACGAGGAGCCAATCGGCTCGTCTCCTGGCCACCCATCTGGGAAGGAGCCAGAGGAATGGCTTCGTAGCGAGGCAGGAAGTGAGTCATCGCTGTTGCTAGGCTAAATATAGCTTTGACGGTGCGATCGGGAGGCGGCGGGGGCCTCGGAGACGTCGCAAATGTTTTCAATGGGAGGTTTTTGCATTGAGAGAGAGACACACATACGCAGGGAGTTGGGGGGAGGGGCGGATGATTGTGTCAATGAAGCGTCCCGTGTCTGTTCGGGAGACGCTGCTCATCTTCATCGTCCCGGATATCTGCAGCCGTCTTCTTGTCCTCCTGACCCGGTGTTTCATTCAGTCGGAGCGGCAGCGAGCTCAAAGTGGGGCGTCGAGCTGAAGAAGTGGACCACACGGTCTGCCGGGGAGCCGTCCTCCCGAGAAGACGGCTCCAGAACATTATTTAATTAATTCAAGTAGGAAGCCTTGTCGCATTCCCTCGCTGCAGTACGTCTCCCTCGTGTCTCTATCGGTCAACAGGGCCACTCCTGGCGACGGTGTGTGAACACATGTTTTTTTTTAAATAGTCCCCAAAAAAAGAAACGGTTAACATTTTAGGAGCATGTTTAAAATAAACAATACTAAATAAAAATAAACTTTTTTTTCTTGAGTAATCCGTAGAAACCGATCGACTCTGGACTGAGTGTCACGGGCCGAGCAGCTCGGCCGGACGCATTGAGGACCAGAGTCGGTTTGGGTATTTAAACGGATTATAATGCCAGACTTCTCCTTGAAGGAAAGTTAAAAAGGCACTTATTCTGGGGAGTTAAATAAGCCCAAATCCAACCCGTTGCTGCTGGCCTCTGTATTTTTGTCCCATCGCCAAACCCTCAATCAGGCCAGTGTGCCACTTTAAGGCTGGACTGTTTCCCCCTAAACAAACCACCAGGGAGGCTGTGAACCAGTCTCTATTCCTGGGCTCCTAGAATGTGTTTTGTATCTAAATATGTTCACAATCAGTTTCTTTTTCCGTGAGTGTGATTTTACGTTTAGGTCTCAAGCAATGGGCTCACACGCAACTCCAGACGACTCGTTGCTGGTGAACTGTAGTCGGAATCAAAGGTGAAGGAACCTGTGAGAATAGTTGGGTGGATAAAGTTCAGACGCAGCCTTGATTCAGGGTCAGTGGGGTCCAAAGTTTAACGAGGCTCAGCTCCGCCCCCTCAACACGGGCCTCCTCCAGCCAGGACATGATGTCATCGTCTGCGGCCGCCGTTGGCGCTCGGGCCGCTGTGACACACGGTTGTGTGTTTCCTGCCCTCGGAGGACGAGTCCCACACAATGGATCCCAGTTAGACAATAGACGTGTTGTTGTTGTTACAAACAAGATTTTTCAGAAGGGAAAATCACCGATGAGCTCATCACTGCAGACACACGGAGGGGAAAGGAAGGGAGGAAGACGGTCAGCAAAATAAACTGACTGACATAATTGGCAGCTGACGTGGATGTGTGCATTTATAAGTCACGGATGCTATTTCTTATTTTATTAGCATTGTTTGGAGTCATACTCAAAGTAAAGGTTACTGTTTTCTCTATGGCAGAGATTAGTATAAACAAAATCATGTATTTATATATATATGTATGTATGTATGTATGTATGTATGTATGTATGTATATATAAATAAATCTGCGTTCTTGTTGTTTCTCCAACAGAAAGATGAAGTGTATCTGAATCTGGTTCTGGACTACGTTCCTGAGACGGTCTACCGAGTGGCCAGACACTACAGCCGGGCCAAGCAGACTCTGCCCATGGTTTACGTCAAGGTACACAAGATGTCTTCAATCTCTCATGTAATAAACTACAAGTGCGTCATTGTAAAAAAATATGTGACTAAACTTTATATATGTTTACTTAAATGTTTACTTATATATATGTTTACTTATAAATTTGTTACTTGTATATGTTTACTTATATATAAATTATATATATATATATAAATATAAATAAAAAATAATAAATAAATATATATATTTATATGTAAACTTGTGTGTGTGTGTGTATATATATATATATATATATATATATATATATATATATATATATATATATGTATATATATATATATATATATGTATGTATATGTCTGCTGCACTTTGTAAAATGTGTCTGTTTGCTTGATGCTTTGCTCAAAGTTCAGTTGTCACCTTTTTAATATTTCTGATTGTGACACATATGCACAGAATATATATGTGAATAATTAGCAAAGGCAAAAAAAAGTCATTGCACATCGCCCGCCTCTTCAGTCTGAATAATTATCAGTGAAATAATTGACGGCTACATTTGATCTTAGTTCAAGAAGGAGAGGAAGCGCCCGCCGGTAACCTTTTACTGACACGCACCGATATGAATATTAATCAGGACGGGGAATGTGAATTATGAAGAGCTTGTAGGCGCAGGATTGGTTCAGCGTATTAAAACAAAGAAGCATTTACTTTTTCACCTCACAGGAAAATAACGCCCTTCATTTACAGATTCAGAATAAGTGAATTACCGTAAATTCCGGACTATAAGCCGCTACTTTTTTCCCGCCGTTTGAACACTGCGGCCTATAATACAGTGCGGCTAATACATGTTTTTTTCTTATAGGGTTAATCCTGTCACTGTGTTGATGGGCAAAGAGAACAACCAATCAGAGGTCCTGAAGATGACATGTGACACATACGGTTTTGCTTCTGACAGCGAGAGCTCCACTGAAACAAAGTGATGCCCCGCGGTCTTTATTCCTCCATTATTATATTCCCGGTAACACCGGGTATACAACCGGGACCGCTGTACAACAACACATCTGCTAGCAGACGGTCACGCACGTAGCTCGTAGCTCGCGCTAGCTACGAGCTAGCTACGAGCTAGCTTAAACATGGTTATAAAGGCTAATTTACGTGTAACATCTTTATTTGTAAATATCCCATACAACGTGGGAAACCTGCGGCTTAAATCCGGTGCGGCTTATACAAGTACAAAATTGATTTTCTTTCTAAAATTAGAGCGTGCGGCTTGTAATCAGGTGCGCTCTATAGTCCGGAATTTACGGTACATAAAGATGCCGCCTGCTTTAGCTCTGGGCTTCGTGTTGGTTTAGAGGTAATTGTAAGAATCTGTTTGGTGTTCATATAGCGACAACATCACGAAGGCCTCTCGGTGGGAGACGTTGGGTTTTATCTCCACACGGTTCAGGAGTTTGAACACGATAAAATGTTACGCACTTGGCCCGGATCAAATTGCTTCTGGAGTGGCCGTGTCCAGACTTTAACCCCGTTATGAAAACTGAGCTCACTGTTTGTGTAGGCGTAACCCTTGTGTGTGTGTGTGTGTGTGTGTGTCTGTGTCTGTGTGTGTGTGTGTGTGTGTGTGTGTAGTTGTACATGTACCAGCTGTTCAGGAGCCTGGCCTACATCCATTCTTTTGGGATCTGTCATCGGGACATCAAGCCCCAGAACCTGCTGCTGGATCCCGAGACCGCTGTGCTCAAGCTCTGCGACTTCGGCAGGTGAGACTCAGGAACTCGATAAATGTTGTCGAGTCAAAAGAGGTCCGATTTTTTTTAATTTTAAAGAAATCATTTGACATTTTGAGAAAGGCCCTCATACGCTTTCTTGGGTCTGCCAGAAGGTAACGGAGTAAAATTGTCCCGAGCGCTTCCGAAGCTCACTAAATAACACGTTGGTATCTTGTTGCTTCCTGGAGTCTCCGCTCGTTGCCTAGCAACCGCACAGTAGCGACAAGACCTCCAACACCGCTGCATGTTGTTGCTCTAGACAGTCGAGTCGAGACGGAACGTCTGGAAAGAGCCACGCTAGCAGTTTCCCTCCGTTTCCAGTCTTGATGCTAAGCTAAGCTAATCGCCTGAGGGCCGTTGCTCATCGAACTCTAAGGAAAAATCTAAATGTCAAACTACTCCCCTTAAATAACCAAGTGTTCACCGAAGAGTTTGAATATGGAAAATTGATCCCTTTTTAAGCCGTCGACTGAAAATGTCACCCAGGAAAGTTTAGAATACAGAATTACATTTATAATTACATTTCTGATCAGAAACTCACTTTTCTGTGTGAATCCCAATCGCAAGGCTTTTTCTTTAGGTTCATATTTGCAGCCCAGCGTGTTGATGATGATGATGATGATGATGTTGATGATGATGATGATGTGCTTTGATTGTGTGTGTGCAGTGCGAAGCAGCTGGTCCGCGGGGAGCCCAACGTGTCCTACATCTGCTCTCGCTACTATCGAGCCCCCGAGCTCATCTTCGGGGCCACTGACTACACCTCCAGCATAGGTAGCTGTCACACCCAACACTTTAAATCTTTAAGCCACTTCGGGAGATTGTATCTGATCGTAAACAAAGAGAATATACTATTACCTGATGTTCTGTGTTATTTGCTGCTCATCCAGATGTTTGAGGCCCTCTTCTTTTGGCCCGTGTCTGACGTCTTTTTCGGTGACCTCTTTTTTTTAGACGTGTGGTCAGCAGGCTGTGTTCTGGCAGAGCTGTTGCTAGGACAACCAATCTTCCCTGGCGACAGTGGGGTGGATCAATTGGTTGAAATTATCAAGGTACCGACTGGTGGAGACCCCACAGGGTGTCGACGTCTTCACTCTCAACACTAAAAGAGTTTTTTTTTTTCTTCACAAGCGACGAGACGAGGCGTTCAAGTCCTAAACACACTTCTCCTTTTTGTTGTTTTTGTTTCTCCTCTCTCCAGGTTCTCGGGACCCCGACCCGAGAGCAGATTCGTGAGATGAACCCCAACTACACCGAGTTCAAATTCCCCCAGATTAAGGCACATCCTTGGACTAAGGTGAGTCAACAGGTACAGGAGCCCTTTTACTTCTCTCAGTCCACGCTGCTTCATCTGCTTGTCCCTGTGCTTGTGTTCCCAACGCACCCGCATGCCGCCATCACGTCCCCCCAACACGGGTCACAAGCCCCCCCATGCAGGGTGACCGATAAAACACAGAATGAAGCTCGTTGCCGTAGCAGCTGTCGTATGCACATCGTTGCTCCAGGCTGCCGTCTGGATTAATGAAACCTTAAATATATGAGCATAAGAGCTTTGAGTAAATGTAATACTGAACATTTATTTGGCCGATGCTTCCTACTAGCTGAAGCTTCCTACTAGCGGATGCTTCCTACTAGCTGAAGCTTCCTACTAGCGGATGCTTCCTACTAGCTGAAGCTTCCTACTAGTGGATGCTTCCTACTAGCTGATGCTTCCTACTAGCTTAAGCTTCCTACTAGCGGATGCTTCCTACTAGCGGATGCATCCTACTAGCTGAAGCTTCCTACTAGCGGATGCTTCCTACTAGCGGATGCTTCCTACTAGCGGATGCTTCCTACTAGCGGATGCTTCCTACTAGCGGATGTTTCCTACTAGCTGAAGCGTCCTACTAGCTGAAGCTTCCTACTAGCGGATGCTTCCTACTAGCTGAAGCTTCCTACTAGCGGATGCTTCCTACTAGCTGATGCTTCCTACTAGCGGATGTTTCCTACTAGCTGAAGCGTCCTACTAGCTGAAGCGTCCTACTAGCTGAAGCTTCCTACTAGCGGATGCTTCCTACTAGCTGAAGCTTCCTACTAGCGGATGCTTCCTACTAGCTGATGCTTCCTACTAGCGGATGCTTCCTACTAGCGGATGCTTCCTACTAGCTTAAGCTTCCTACTAGCGGATGCTTCCTACTAGCTAAAGTTTCCTACTAGCTGATGCTTCCTACTATCTGAAGCCTCCTACTAGCTGAAGCTTCCTACTAGTGGATGCTTCCTACTAGCTGATGCTTCCTACTAGCGGATGCTTCCTACTAGCTGAAGCTTCCTACTAGCGGATGCTTCCTACTAGCGGATGCTTCCTACTAGCGGATGCTTCCTACTAGCGGATGCTTCCTACTAGCTGAAGCTTCCTACTAGCTGAAGCTTCCTACTAGCGGATGCTTCCTACTAGCGGATGCTTCCTACTAGCGGATGCATCCTACTAGCTGAAGCTTCCTACTAGTGGATGCTTCCTACAAGCTAAAGCTTCCTACTAGCTGATGCTTCCTACTAGCTGAAGCTTCCTACTAGCGGATGCTTCCTACTAGCAGATGCTTCCTACTAGCTGAAGCGTCCTACTAGCTGAAGCTTCCTACTAGCTAAAGCTTCCTACTAGCTGATGCTTCCTACTAGCTGAAGCTTCCTACTAGCTGAAGCTTCCTACTAGTGGATGCTTCCTACTAGCTGAAGCTTCCTACTAGCGGATGCTTCCTACTAGCGGATGCATCCTACTAGCTGAAGCTTCCTACTAGTGGATGCTTCCTACTAGCTAAAGCTTCCTACTAGCTGATGCTTCCTACTAGCGGATGCATCCTACTAGCTGAAGCTTCCTACTAGTGGATGCTTCCTACTAGCTAAAGCTTCCTACTAGCTGATGCTTCCTACTAGCTGATGCTTCCTACTAGCTGAAGCTTCCTACTAGCGGATGCTTCCTACTAGCAGATGCTTCCTACTAGCAGATGCTTCCTACTAGCGGATGCTTCCTACTAGCGGATGCTTCCTACTAGCGGATGCTTCCTACTAGCGGATGCTTCCTACTAGCGGATGCTTCCTACTAGCTGAAGCTTCCTACTAGCGGATGCTTCCTACTAGCTAAAGCTTCCTACTAGCTGATGCTTCCTACTAGCTGAAGCTTCCTACTAGCTGAAGCTTCCTACTAGTGGATGCTTCCTACTAGCTGATGCTTCCTACTAGCTTAAGCTTCCTACTAGCGGATGCTTCCTACTAGCGGATGCATCCTACTAGCTGAAGCTTCCTACTAGTGGATGCTTCCTACTAGCTAAAGCTTCCTACTAGCTGATGCTTCCTACTAGCGGATGCATCCTACTAGCTGAAGCTTCCTACTAGTGGATGCTTCCTACTAGCTAAAGCTTCCTACTAGCTGATGCTTCCTACTAGCTGAAGCTTCCTACTAGCGGATGCTTCCTACTAGCTGAAGCTTCCTACTAGCGGATGCTTCCTACTAGCGGATGCTTCCTACTAGCGGATGCTTCCTACTAGAGGATGCTTCTTACTAGAGGATGCTTCCTACTAGCTGAGTTGCAGTGGGTCCACCCTGCCAGTCTTCGCTCTGCTTCACCCGTCAGTTTAATAAACGCATGTCGGCCCGTGGACAGTCGGCCTCTTCATGCTCTCACCTCATTACAAGGTGAAAATAAACCGGGCGAGAAACATTCTCTATCTTCCTTTTTTTAGTCCCACCCACAGATCTTCCATTGGATAACAGTCGTCCAATAAGCAGGCAGCAGGTCTCCCTGTCTCCCTCCCCGCTGCACTGCTGCTCCCTGCAGCATCGAAGACGATCGCTCATTGATTCTTATCCCCTAAAACAATAAATACAGTACATTAGGCTTCATAAAACCTCCCTGGAGGTGTCTAGTCTTCATCTTCCCGTCCATCCTGTGCGTCTGTGTCAACAACATTTGAATTTGCACATTTGGCTGTCCGGCCCTCGGGTCGCCGTCCTGCGGCCCCTGCTGACGTCCGTATTTGTGTCTAACTGTCGTTCAGGTGTTCCGGCCGCGTACGCCTCCCGAGGCCATCGCCCTGTGCTCTCGCCTGCTGGAGTACACGCCCACGGCCCGCCTCACCCCCCTCGAGGCCTGCGCGCACTCCTTCTTCGACGAGCTGCGCGACCCCAACGTCAAACTGCCCAACGGGAGGGAGAAGCCCTCCCTCTTCAACTTCACCACCCAGGGTGGGCACAGCACACATACATGACGCGTTAGTGTAGAGCGTCCAGTGAACCAGCGAGTATTCACTCTCTGAACTTCATGAAGTAAAAAACAAGTCAATTAATAGACTATAAACTGGTTGCTGAATTCTGATGTGCTAACTGTTTAATGGAGCCATTGTTTCGCTCTGAATCAGTCAACGCGTCCATGTTTTCCGTTTCTCTTCCAGAGTTATCCAGTAATCCCTCTTTGGCCTCCATACTCCTCCCCGCCCACGCCCGCAACCAGGCCGCCGCCTCCACCCCAACCAACACCTCTGCCACCACAGGTTCGACCCCCGCGTGACCCTGCGTCTATTCCCCCTTTTTCTATTCCGCCTGGAGCTCCATTTATCTGTAACTCTAACTAGTCTGGTCTAGTAGTCAACATATTTCACTTTAACTTGATAAAGGTGGTGCATGAAAAGCACTGTGGCCGTTTAACTCTGCAAGTTGCTTTTTACAACATTGTAAAAATCCATCCGTTCTCCCATTTCTACCTCAAACTGCCCAAAACGATGTACCTGTGGGTCGGTGGGCGGTCGGTGGCTGTAGGAGGAGACCCGTCGCTCCTCATGTACCGACTTGTTTGACACTTCCTCTTCCTGACCACAGATGGCAGCAGCACAGAGCGAGGTCCCGGCACCACCATCGCCTCGGCCTCGGCCTCCAACTCCACCTCCTGAGCCCACAGATGACCCCCCCCGCGCCCCGCCCAGGTCTCAGCCCCCCCGCCCACGGCCTCTCCATTGCTTCGGCCAGGGGGGGGGAGGGGGTGAGCGAACTCCGCTCCGCTCTCCTCCCCGGCGGTAGCGGAGCGACGCCGACGCCGTCCGGGTTCAACAGCTCGCCAACAGCCCCCACGCCACGACCACCAATGAAGCACCCCCCCCCCCCCACCCCGCCTCTTTTCCCCCTGACTGGCCCTCCACCCAGCTGTTTGAACTCTACTCCATCACAGACGTCTCTCCATACCGTTTCAGCGGGGAAGGGAAGTGCGGGGCCGGAGCCGTGGTCGACCGTACTGTCGATACGAGTACGCTCTACATGTATACACAATGCTAGCCTGCTAATGTTTGTAAGAGGACAATCTGTAGAAAAAGTCCTACGCTGTTCCCGTTTGGCCACGCTCCCTAGCTGGCCTCCCCGTCTGTCCTCCTCCCCATCGTGCCATTTTTCTGCATCCCTTTGACCTCTGACCTCACGTGTCCCCTGGCCGATCCCACCTATGGTTCCTCCTGTAGTGCATGGCCTGAGTATGGTTAGGATCACCCGGGGGTCATCCGCCCTTCACTTCTCACCTCCACAGACCAGGCATGAGGCTCACACACACACACACACACACACACACACACACACACACACACACACACACACACACACACACACACACACACACACACACACACACACACACACACACACACACACACACACACACACACACACACACACACACACACACACACACACACACATATGGGTGCATGATGATCCTGACGTATGTGGAAAGAAGCAGTAGTCCTGGGGTAATGTTTTTCTTTCTTTTTGCCTGGGGTTGTTTTTAAATGGTCATAAAAGCTGTTTTACTCGACCTTGTTTTTAATTTGCGTTGTTCTCCCGGATTGCCACGTGCGATGGATGTGACACGTATCTGGTCCTGTGTGCTTGTATAATATATACATACAAAAACAAACATGCACACACACACACACACACACACACACACCGTTTATATATTACTTTTCCTTGTGTATAAAAAGTATATATAGATATATGTATATTAACTACAATGGTTCAGAAATCATTTATGGCGAGCCCATATCTGGCAGAGCAGGGGCAATATTTGCCGCTGCTTGAGGACAATAGATTTAGATATGGTGGTGTTTTTGTTTTCTTTGCTGGAGTGCGGTTGGATTCCAGCCTCCTCCTCCTCCTCCTCCTCGTCCTCGTGTCGTATCTCTTAAGGCTGTAGATGGATTTAGGGCATCGCTCTACTCCCCCCCCCCCCCCCCCCCCCTTTCTACCGACTGTCTGTAACGGTGTTTCTGTGACTGTGCAGTGTCTAGACAAAGAAAACACCCCCACACCCCTGATCTCGCTCCTCCTCTTTCTCGCCGTCACCGTGAAGAAGTCGGGGTGTCCCCCCCTCGCGTTGTGACCACCGACTACAGTGTTAGCCTCTCGCCTTCTCTCCTCCGCCCGCCGCACATAGAGCCACTCGGTACAGTCCAGGTGTCTTATTCACAGACAATACTCACTACATAACACACACTCACACACTCACACACTCACACACACACACACACACACACACACACACACACACACACACACACACAAAAGAAGAAGAAAAGAAAAAAAATGATTTGTAAATACAGTATAAATGCTCCTCACCAAAAGTCTGACGTGTATGACTTGTACGTTGTTTTTTTGTTTTTTTTCTGTTGATTTCTTTTGTCCGTGTTGTGTTCCCGGTATGTATATATATATATATATATATATATATATATATATATATATATATATATATATATATATATATATATATATATATATATATATATATATGCAGACCCGTGTACTGTTTATGAGCAAAAACAAAGATGACGAAGGGTATGGAAAGACGTGAAGAAAAAAAAGATTTGAAAAACAACAACCGGGGGCAGAAGTGATGTTTGTGGACACGCTGGACGAGGACGATGACCAGCGTCATCCAGCCATATGTTCAACCTGACCTGTACAGTAGATGACAGCTGTATTATTGTAACGAGAACTAGTCATGTATAGTGTAACTATATAGTTTGGAGTGCCTTTGCTTTCATACACCTTCGCCTTGTCTCCCCCTCGCCCCGACCCACTCTCCCTTTGGTGCTGCTGAATGTCCTGCTACCCCGACACACACACACACACACACACACACACACACACACACACTGTCCCACTTGATTTTCAGCCCCTTCCACTCACACCTCTTCCCCTTCTTTTTTTTCTTTCATCGCACACATATTGTAATTTACAGACATTTAGATATTTTTTTCCTTAAATGGGGAAGCAATTAGATTAGTGTTTTATTTTAATAGTTTTTATCTTGGACACACACACAACACACACACATATACCATAGTTATGGCACGGGCTCCGGGGCATGAAGTGAAGGGAGGGTGTCCTCATAAACTGTGTGTGACACACAGTAGCACCGAAGGTCGAGTCTCGTAGCCTCTCTCTCTCTCTCTCTCTCTCTCTCGTCTCCTGCTTGCTGTAATTTCGCATTCATGGACGTGTTGCTAACCACCACACACAAGTTTGACCACCTCACCCTACACCCCCCCTCCCTCTACTCCAGTGCAGTAAAAACACCACACAGGTTTCCAAAATAGAAAACAAGCAAGTGCACACGCTCAAATATTAAATGATATTACGTGAGTGTGTGCACTCTGCCAACTGGGGTTAAAGAAAAGAGAAAACATCATAGAAAATACAAAAACATAACAGTACTACTACTTGAATGCTTCTGTTTGTGACGGAAACGTTTTATTTCTGTTCTCTTTTGTTTGTTTCTTCTTTTGTTCTGTGAAGGTAAGCTAAATGTGCACCTCTGTAAATATTCCCTCTGCGTGCTCTGAGGAATAGTTCCCTGGTACTGTAATTTGCATTAAATAAAGAGTAGGATAGCCTGGACATGATCACGCCTTTTGTCTGCTCCGTCTTCTTTTAGCCGCTAGATGGACGTCGGGTCAGGGTTAAACGCTCACGGAAAACCTGGAAAAGTCCTGGGATTTAAAACGGTTATTTTCCAGACCTGGAAAAGTCCTAAAAAAAAGTTTTGGAAAAGTCATGGAAATATGTTTTATATTCAGCTTGATTAAAAGAATAAACACTCCTATGAATATATATTCTTTTAATCAAACTGTCTCTATTTGTGTCCTTTGAGGTGTATACACCGAGTATTCACAATGTTTGAAGTCCTGGACATTCATTGGTCCTCGTGTGTCTGAGCCTGTAGATGGCGTGCACAGCACTGTGTGGTCTTGTACATGAGGATGTTCAGAAAGCTGTGATTCATAAATGTGCCCTAGTCGGCACTTGGTCTCAGATAATAAATCAGTACATTTAACATACTTTGGAACATGGTAATTAAGTTGATAAACATTTAGCCGATACAAGATGTGGATTCAGCATCATCAAATAGAAGAGACGGGAACACCGAAGCCTGAAAAGATTCTAAAATTCTTTTCGGGATACTTTTTATGGAAGTGTTTCATCTTCCGGTTGTGCCCTGTGGTCTCCTTGGCGACGCTATACTTTATATGAGTGTCCACAGCAGGGCAGTGTTTGTCTTATGCTCATGAGCAGTTTTATTTACAGCATCTCCCTTCAAAAATACAAAATAACAGTCTGAGAATAAAACGCAGAGATCGTCTTTTCTTTTCGTCCGATGAGAAAGAAAAAAAAAGAACGTCATGCTCTTGACATTCAGAAAACCATGAAACCTCAGAACATAAGTCCATAAGCTCCACATTCATTGGCGGACACAACGTGTACTTAGTGTGAGCAAAACAAGTACATGTCAAATCCCCCATAATCCCCCAGGGCTGGAACAACTTAACCAAACTTAGTCACGCGTCGCGCCGTGTGGGCGACACCAGGGCGTCCCGCCCGTGTCCAGTAGGGGGCGCCGCTAGACGCCGCCGCAGGGGTTCCTGCTGACCATCTCCATGATGAGAGGAGACAGAACGTCTGGCTGGACGTCCTGGATCTGCAGGACCTGTTTGCTGTACTCCTCCGTCATCGTTCTCATCTCCGTGAGACAGCCCATCACCTTGGGGTACAGCAAGCTGGGAGGAGTCACAGTGTGGACGGGTTCGGAGCAAACTGAGGATCTCACTCGCTGTCTCTCTGCTCCCGTCCTCTTGAGGTCGATCCAGGTTTTCAGCGTCAGCGCCGTGTCCTCGTGGAGCTTGTCGATCACGCCGAGTTGCTGCACGCCAGGACGGTCTGACGGAGGGAATGAAGAAGACAAACATCTCTACTCTTGTTTCTGGGGTTTACTTATTCAGCAATGTCTGTCGTGATGCGCCGCTACCTGGAGAAAACAGGGACAGGGCTTGCATGAGGACGTACTCCTCGTCCTGCAGGCCCAGTCTGCGCAGCGCGTGGTGGAACCGGAGCAGCGGCTGGAAACCGGCTGCGGCGCCGTGTCCGACCGGGAGACACGGGGAGAAAAATCACGGGGAAAAAAAGGATCACAATGTTTGCAGTGGAACCAAAACGTGGTGACCTCTGACCCTAAATACAGCTCAGGGTGAATGACTCGCCAGTCACGCTTTAGTAGTCCTCTAGTTCCCCGAGAGGTGCTGCTACAGGCCGATAGGCGTTAGGATACACTAAGCACCTCTCCTCTTCTCTCTCTCCTCTTTCCTCTCTCCCTACGCATCGTTTCACTGAGTTTCATTATCCCAGAACAGTGGAACACATTTGAATAAATAAGTGAGCATATCTGGCATGACTGCATACTGATGAAGAGAGCTTCATTAGCATAAATATTTGCATAATGTATATTATAAATTACTCCGATTAACATTGTTGTCAGCACCAACCTGTAGAAGTTCATATCATATGCAGCCTCATCTTTTAAATGATATAGGCTTTTTATTGAATAAGTCCATTATTTGTTTTATAAGTGCATTATGGGCAATATAGACATAATTAATAGAAGCTCCTTATTTTCACAACATATTTTTTTGTTTCCTTAAGATCAATATTTACAAAAGTATAAAGGATCCCAAGCTAAGAAGTTGTAATTGTCTTCTAATGAGTACCGGTGCATAGGAAGATGAAATTATGTAGTAAAGAAAACGGTCCAATCAAAGACGTTCCTTGAGATGCGACCTCCAAACAGAGTCGTCTTCTGAGCGAACTGAATTATGATCTTACTCCAATTGTAAATGTTGCGTGAGGATATCCGTCTGATCGGGGAGGTCAGGGAACCAAGGCCTCCAGCTTTTCTCATTCGGAGCTTCATGAAAGCCGAACACACCGGCTCGACCACATTCTGCGGAGCGTTCCTCCACGCGTCACGTGACACAGAGGCTCACACACACATTCACGGATAAAAAGTACGACTTATGAACCGCCACTTCGCAACTTCACAGAGAGAACGTAAGCTCCATGGCGAAGCTCACGCCGAGTCTCTCTGGAGCACTCGTCTGCTTCTGGGTCGACTACCTTGAACCAATGTCACGTATAACCTAAATTCCTCGAACAAAGTACACACACACACGATTTGCATCAAACCACATGTGTGCCAACACATGGATTTCCAGCCATGACTGAATGTGTGTTGTATTAATCACACCAGTGCACTCAGCCTCCATACGATGCCGCCTCTGTCCTCAAAGCTGCAACGAGCAATATTATATTTTTATTTTACAATGGATCAAATGACTACTTGATCACACAGCTCTGTTGCTCCTCTCCACTCTGCAGCGTGTTTGAGGTTTTATTCCGCTGGTTGTTTTGGTTTAGTGGCTCGTGTTTCGTTTCAGCTTGGAGCCCAGCGGCCACGCCCCCTGCGCGGCGTCGGGATGGTGAACATCACGGAGCGTCTGGCAGCTCAAGAGACACACTTGAAGGTTTCCTCCTTATATTTTCCCTGTGAAAGTTTTTTTTCTATTTCTTGGGAGATGTTCCTAATCTGATGTGAGGTCAAAGGTCAGGGATGACGACGTGTACAGATTGTAAAGCACTTTGAGGAAAAGTTGTGATATTGGCCTATATCAAATAAACTGAATTTGACTGAATTGAACATTTCCTGTAGGAGCTGGTGGAGACTAAACCAGAGCTCAAAGCAGAGTGAATGCTGGAGTTTCAGATGCACGCTGGGTATAGCCCCGCCTCCTCCTCTGAACATGTGTAAGCGGTGGCATTTGGCGGCCTCACCGCGGACGGCGTCGTCGATGCAGTACGTGATGCGGCCGCATTCCCAGGTGCCGGGGTGGGGGTTGAACACCATGTTGAAGCGGATCTGCATGATTTCAAAAGCGGCTCCCTTCAACAGGACGATCTGGTCCCCCATGTTGAGAGATCTGTGACACACACACACACACACACACACACAACACTGAGTATGTTTGTTCCACAAAGAAATGTTAAAGAATGTAAAAACAAAAACAATTTTGAACATGTATGGAGTCCCACATTTACCGGAAGCCCCGAAGATTTTTGGAGAAACAAATGATGTCCTGAATCATGTAGGTGGTGAGGTCAGTCACGTGCGGGAGAGCCGAGAACAGACCAGCTTTTTGGACCTCTTTGTCCTCGTGGTTCTCTTGTTTCTCAAAGGAACCAGAGACACTGGAGGCGGAGGATGAGGATGAGGAGGAGGATGGGGATGAGGAGGAGGACGGGGAGGAGAGAAAGCAGAGGGAGCTTTCAGACTGGTTGAACTCAGTCGCGGGAAGGACGTTTCTATCGATGGGCTGAGAGAAGAAAAGCGTCATTCAGACGTGTTAAAAAGCGAGGACAGAGGAAACGCCTCAAACGCCCGGCTGACGCACCCTGAAGCCACTGAAGCGGTAGAACGCCGAGTCGAAGGAGCGGCGGTGGCCTCGCAGCAGCTCCTGGACAGTCTCCTGTTGTTGGGAGGAAAGCTGAGCCGGGGCCTCCAGCATCTTCTTCGACCGGATCCGGATCCTCCGCTAAAAAAACCTTCTCCTCAGACATGACCACTACGGGAAGCACACGGCAGGGAGAGGCGTCCGAGTCAAATGAACTGGTTCACACCTAGAAAGGTTTCTGACACTGGGCACTTCACAGATGATGGAGATCAGGCTCCGGATGCAGTGAATTAAGTTTAACAATATTTAATGTCAAGAAGTTTAACAAACAATCAAGGCTCACGGTCATGTGATCGTGGTGATCCCGGCCCCACAGGTACGAGCTAAAGCGCGTGTTGCTGTCTGACCAGGTTTTTCAAGCTGTTATTTTAAGGTACAATTGTTACATAGTGTTGCTTTAAGAAGAGTGAGGCCCATTTAGTCACCCGTCTCCGATATCCCGATGCCCCTGGTGGTTGATATGAATAATGGATAAACCAGGAAGCAGACACACAGCCTGGGACGAGGGAGAAGCTGCAGCACGTGTAAACAATGAGGAGAAACAACCTCACCTGAAGAAGGCCTTGCAGCCTTCACACGTCAAGGCATTGAAGTGGAAACCGTTGGCCAGGTCTCCACACACAGCGCAGGCGTCGGGCTCCTCCTCTTCATCAGTCACCTTCCCGTCCTCATCCACCTCCTCGTTGGGCTGTGTGAACGCTTCTCGGATGATGCCAGTGTCCTTCTTACTCATTCTCCTTTGCTACTAAATCACGAAAAATTCACTTTAGACATATGCTCTGCAATAATAACACGATAAGGCAACACTATTGCGGCTGAATTCAGTCGACCAATAGGTGGAGAGAATACTATTATATCTTTGAATAAAAGGTGCAGTGGCGTCTGCGTTTGAATGAAGGCTCAGTTGAGATGTTTAAGACTGTTAAAGCATTTCAATGTAATCCATTATCTGAGGCTAAAAGGTCACCGTGAGGAACCATTTCAAACTCTATCAAAGAACATTACATATCACTGAGTACTCAACAGAACTACGTTATGCTCTCATTACTTTCACTTGCACTTGTGAAATTGCTTCATTTCTCACCACAATCAAACTTTAATCCAACTTGGAACTCTTCGTAGCCTCGGTAAGGCATAGAGGCAAATGGGTGAATAATAGTTTTGTATAATCGTATTTTTGTTTTTCAAATCTTCAAGCCACCGAAGAAAGTTATGTTTTGTCATGCTCAAATACATATTTTCAGTGTCAATAGATGTTATGCTGTATGAATCCACAATACGACATCATTCGACACAATCATTATGCGTATTTTATGGAGGCCTACTTCAGGAGTGGTGTGGTGTGTCCTTTAAACAACGCACAACCACCGCAAATTCCCCTTTTACTTTCGCTTCCACCGCCGTGTAACTGGCAGAGATTGACAAACATGTAATCTTGCGATATCCATTAGGATATAAAGAGTTGTCCTGCAGCTACTGTGGCCGGTGTTACGGTTTAAGAAGCGACCGTGTTAGCTAGCGACTTAATTTGAACCCAACGCAACTGTTGTTTATGGAGTACCAAAAATGACTTAAGTATAAATAAATAAATAAATAAATAAATGAATAAATATAGGAATAAATAAATAAATGCTTGAATAAATGTATAATTAAATAAATGCTTAAATAAATGTATAAATACATAAATAAATGCTTAAATAAATGTGTAAATAAATAAATAAATAAATATAACTTATAAATCAACAGAACATCATTAAATATATGTCTACATTTCTGTATTTCTTCATTTATTTATTTCTTCATTTATTTATTTATCTATTTATGTGTCCACACGTATTTCTTCATTTATTTATGTGTGACATTTACGTGTCCGTATATTCAAATGAGCTGGGCCTCTGTCTAAAGCCTGATTGGTCACAGGAGTGTGATGCACCTGGTGTGTTATGCTCTACTACTCCTGCCTCGCTCAGCTCACCGTTAACGGAGGTTAGCTTAGCCCTAGACAGCTTTTTGACTTCAGCCGTTTATCAATTCCAAGAACACTGAGAACAGACTCGTGTTCTTTTGGAGTCCGGTCTTGGAGTCTGGTCTTGGGGGTGGTCTGGTCTTGGGGGTCTGGTCTTGGAGTCTGGTCTTGGGGGTCTGGTCTTGGAGTCTGGTCTTGGGGGTCTGGTCCTGGGGGTCTGGTCTTGGGGGTCCAGGCTCTCGAGGACGCAGGACGGTCTTTCTGGTCTTGTGACGTCACCACATCAACTGATCTTGTTCGTGAATTTACTCCAATTATTCACTGTAACATACTTTACAGTGGAGTAGAATGTGTTGCGGTGTTCACTGTCGTTTGGCGTAGGCTACGAATAAACGGTAATAACTATACAACGTCTCGTAGCTTTCCTGACCCAGGGTCGCTACAATATGAAGTTATGAATTTTAACCCACAGTCAAATTAACGTAACGTTATCTTTCAATAAATAATAAACTCTTTGTGCTCTTTAGATCCTCCCAAACCTATGTATATCTCATGTTTAGCCGCTACGGAGACATCAGAGCCAGCGGAGCATTTCAAAAAGTCCTGCCGAGATCCGGCTGCTCTCGGCGGCCACGCAGCGCGCTGAGCGCCCAGCGCCCGGAGCTCAGTGGTCCCTCCAGCAAGACCTCAAATCTCCGTCGCAGATCCTTATTAGGCTGAATCTCGATAAACCGACCACAGATTTGATGCTTAAACTACTAACTTCTCGGCTGAAAACATCTTTGAATTACATTCCGTGACTCAACAGTAGTATTTAGAATGTACAGACAAGAACGCATAATACACGCTGTTCGTCTACAGATCCAAGTGCTAGGGATCGATTGCTTCTGTTTTGCTCCCCGACTTGACCAATCAGGCTTTAGACAGAGGCCCAGCTCATTTGAATATACGGACACGTAAATGTCACACATAAATAAATGAAGAAATACGTGTGGACACATAAATAGAGAAATAAATAAATGAAGAAATACAGAAATGTAGAAATATATATATATTTAATGATTTTCTGTTGATTTATAACTTTTATTTATTTATTTACACATTTATTTATTTATTTATACATTTATTTAAGCATTTATACATTTATTTAAGCATTTATTCATTTATTCCTATATTTATTCATTTATTTATTTATTTATACTTAAGTCATTTTTGGTCCTCCATACAAACTGCGGTGAGCAGCCCGCGGGTTTCGGTAGCCTCTGACTCTCCGTGCACTGAGCCGGTGAGAATTAAGGAGCGTGTCAGTGTTGACCGTGTTGGCTCTTCCTGCTGGATGTGTTGTCTTCATGTGTCACACGCGTCGCATCGAGCATTCCTGCCTGCAGCCCGCGGGACGGGCCTGTCTGCAGAGGAGTGGTGGCAATGCGCATGCCCCGACATGTCATGCAAGCCTCACAGTGCCTAAAACAATAGTTGCAAATGGATTTTGATAGGTGTCTGTTCAGTTTACATTATTTGTGTTCATTAATGAGGGTTTAAATATGAGAAAATAGTGTGACAAATTGACAATGTATGTCAGTGCCAAATGTGTTAATATAAATGTAACTATATGTGTCCACTGAGTGGCGCTGTTCTGCGGGCCTGTGCTGCCTAGAGTCAATCAGAACATGATTGACTGCAGCTGTTTGACCCCTGGAAGGGCAAACGGTGTTGACTGTCTCTATATTCCGGCCTCAGACACTGACAACTTATTTGCGACAACTAAATAATATATTTTTGGGACCGATTAAGTGAAATTGGACATTTTCCCATGGCACACCTGGCGATCCCTCACGACACACTGGTTGAAAATCACTGGCTTGATGGGAATATACTGAACATTCTAGATGAAGCCGTATTAATCAAAAGGCTCTAATAAAACCATAAACCCCACAATGATGAACATGAAACTTTATTAGTATGACTAAACAACACATTTAGACTTCAGACTTCATTTCCACACACTACTTGTCGTCCCCTCTCTGGACCTAACAGGGTTCTACTCTGTTTCCTTCCCCTTCCCCTTCTCCTGCTCCACCTGGCCGATCATCTCCTCCAGGACGCGGTCGGAGGCTCTTTCAGAGGGACAGGTCAACTGCAGCGTCCTGGGAATACTAGGAAGGATCCCAGAACGCTCAGCACTTCCTTCAACGACGCTCCGAGCCGCCTGCAAGTGTCGCTGCTGCCTCTGGTGCACTGCATGGGGGAGGGGAAGCACAGTCAGAGCGCTGGGGACAGCATCCATCATTTCACTTTATCAACTGTCATTTACTGTTTGTTTCGAGGGGCAAAACAGACACTGGGCTCTTTTAAGACTGGCCTAAAAACCTTTTTATTCAGAAAGGCATTCATCACTTTTAGTTGACTTTTATAACTTATTTTAAATATTCCTTTTTTATTATAGTTTTAACCATGTACTGGCTCTGAGGCACTCTGAGATTCTTGGATGAAGAGTGCCTTACAAATGGAATTCATTATTACTTTTGCATTCGAGAATGCGGAAGGTTCTGTTTTGATCGCTGAGTATTTATTTATTTATTTATTTATTTATTTGTGTGTGTGTTATTCGCATAACTCAAAAAGTATTAAACCGAATAGCATGAAATTTGGTGGGATGATCGGGTCGAAGGTCACGGTCAAGGTCCTGAAAAGGTACCATAAAAGTGCCTGCAGTGAAGGTATACGCTCTACCAAGTGCCCGTTCTATTTGTTACTATTATTGTTTGTGTCTAGGGGAAAGGGTCTTATAACAAGATGCCTTTTCATGTGTTTCCAACTGTTGGTACAAATACTGTCTCGTCATAATTTGTGATCATTCTGACGTTGTTTTCTACGAGAACAATATGTGAATACAGAGCCAACAGAAACATCTCCCGAACCTCTTTGCTCGACGCTGATCTTCTTGACTTCCGGGATAAGGAAACTGTAGATCAACTCCGACACGATCTCCTCCGACTGAAGGCTGTTCCTGCTACTCACAGACACAAATGACCTTTCGTGGTTATCACTGCTTGGAAATGTGTGAATATAGAGAGCTATCAGAGTTTCTGAGGCGCCCCTCACCTCTCCTCCATGGCGTAGGCGATGTCGTTGACCTCCTTGGCCCTCCTGTGGATCTCCTCTCTGGCCTCCTTGTCAGCTTTCTGCTCCAAGGTCTCCAGGACGATGTCCTCCAAGTACAAATCCACAGTTTCCTGGTGCACCTGAACCACCTGTTACGCAGTGCATCATTATTATTTTACTATTACGATACCCTTCGCACACTCGCGGTGGACACATATACGCACCTGTCTGAAGATCTCGTCTTCTTCTCTGCGTCTGCGCTCCTCTATCTGCCTCCTCCCGCTCTCCTCGGCCTCTCGGAGGCGGCGGTCTCTCTCCGCCAGCAGTGTGAAGGCGTGGATCCGGCGCTCCTCCTGGAGATGAATCAGCTCCTTGGACAAGGTGTCGAACAGCCGCTCGAGCTCGGCACCGACCACTCCGGCCCGAGAAGCCTCCGCCCGAGAGGCCTGGGGAGGGGGAGTGGGAGGAGGCGCCGTGAGATAGTTTGTTTGGAGTCGGTCACATGTTGTGTGCGGATATGACTTTGTGTTGTCACCTCGCGTCTGTGTTCGTCCATCTGTTGTTGAAGTCTCACGACGAGCTCTTTGTCATCGTCGCGTAGCTGTTGCTCCGCCCCCTGCAGCGCGTGGACGGTCCTTAGCTCCCTGATGAGCTCCAGGTGGTTCTCCTTGCCCTTAAACATCTGGAATAGAGAGTAAATACAGTCCTTTACGAGAACATTCAAATACTTCCGGGTGCATAACTAAAAAAAGTAACGCACATGTGCAGGTAACAAACGTGCACACACACGGGTGCAGAGATGTGCCGACCTTGTATTGAACACTTCGACCTCTCAGTAGTTTCTGCAGGTGGATGACCGCAAGCTCGGTCTCCTCGTCCCCCTGTAGAGGGACACGTGCACAAGTTCAGCATGTCGGAGGAGCAAGGACAACGTCCTGGAGAGACGGGAGACATTTGCTGACCTCTGGTGGCTCCTCCACTCTGGGAGTGACCGGACGAGCAGCCGGCTTCTCCTTCTTGACAAGCAGCCGCAAAGCCTTCTGGTTCTCACCCTCCTTGTCCTCTATCAGGGCCTGCGGAGCAACGATGGGTAAAACGTGTGCATGCAGTACGTACGTGATAATGCCCGATGATGAACATCTTTCTTTTTACTTTACCCTGTAAGAATTCAGCGCCTCCACCGCTGTGCTCGCAGGGGGACGGATCACATTCTCAAAGAGTCTTCTCCCCCTTGGCTCGGGGCGCGAGGCAGAGAGCCCCGCCTCTATCTCCAGCAAACCTTTTGATTGACAAACCAGTTTAAAGTTACCGTGGACATAAATGGATGATGTTATCTGTGAGAGGATGCGATGGCGACGATGCACTATTCGGACCTTCGTATGTGTTCAGGTATGGGCTTTCTAACTCGTCGTTGCAGGCGTTCCTGTTGGAGAAGGCGTCCCTCCGAGGGGCGCGTGTCTGAATATCGGGATAGTTCTTGACAATGCTGAGGCGCTCTAGCTTCCCCACCACATGTCTCCCCTTCACATCCAGCTTTCTCAGTGCTATACACAAAAATAACCATAAAAAAAGAAGAAGAGAGATGAGAAGAGAATCAACAAAGCCTCTAATAATACCTTCGGGATGGAGGGATGCTGCGGTGGTCTTACCCCTCATGTGGTCACGGTTGATCTTGTGTAGCTTGGTGTCTTTGTCTTGTTGGAGTTTAGAATATATCTGCATGAGTCTCTCGCTTGTGTCTTCTTTCTGGGCCTCATCTCTTTGCCTCAAGAGGTCCTTCAGCACATTGAGACGAGCCTCCTGCAGCCTGGGCGCCACCACAGGAAAACAGAGCGCACGGACGGAGGGCAGATTACTGACTGATAGTAGTCTTGGTTACACTGGGATGGCAGGAGGCGGGAGGCAGAATACTACCTGGCCAACGGGTGTGCTAACAGCTCGATCTGTTTGAGGTGAGGAGTGGTTTAATTACTTTGAAGCGTGTCCACTCACTTCTGTATCTCTCCGTCTCTGAACGCCCACTCGTTGACCTCCATCTGCTCCATCATACGCCTCCTCTTGTCCAGCTGACTCAGGTCGGCCAACGGGGGAAGGGTGGCCTCCCAAGCTCGTTTGGCTCGTGCCCGCTCGATCATTTCCACTTCTGCCAGGCCTGCAGGCAGACCGCGACCTGAGGGAGGGGTGAATCAGAGGCGTTTCATTATTTTTTTAAATAAGTTGTAATTGTTAATAGTTGTTTTCAATTTTGTTTATAAAAATAAACATATAAATATTAATAACATTGAATATGATTGTCTGATTAAGACAACTTTGAATCTGTACATTACTGCCTAATAGTCTTATTATTGTCATTGTTATGACAATTTCTCATGTCCTGTAAGCCTAAATAAGTATATTTATCATTTTTGAGCAAAGGTTCAATATTATTTCACAAGTTTAAAAAAGTGCCCCCAATTTCTTTTTAAATGCCCTTGAATTTCAGTCACTCCAGGCAACAATTGTCCTATAAAAGATATGTAAATTTCCTACCCTGGTTATATGTGTACATCTTGAGAAATATAATACAACAGCTGTTTATGTATAACGCATGTGTAGTTCTTTGTTTTTGTTTTTTTACTTGTTATTGTGTATGCATCATATTCTATTTGAATGTTTTGTTCCATCTGGACCTTGATACTGTAATAAAAGTTTGATTGATTGATATGAAACTTTACTTTAATAACTAATAACTGTGTAGGTATCGGTCAACTTCAGCTGACCACCATTAAGAGTGCAACATATGTGGTTTTAACAGTCAATATACATTATAGTGTAACACTGCGTACCCCAAGTCAAAGCTGCCAGCTGCAGGAGTTCTGAGGGAGTTGTCCCGGGCTGCAGCACGTACTCGGGGCTGTACGGGTCCGTCTGCGTTTCACTCTCCCTGTAGTCGGTCTGGACCCCCACCGTGACGTGGGTGGGCTGTTTAGCATGCTGAGCATTCTTTCCAGCAGAATATACAAAGTCTTCTCTGGTGAGACACAGTGAGAGGAGACAGCGTCAAACAGCTGAGTGGAACAACGGGTTTGGCTGCAGAATAAAGAAGCCCGATGAAGACCATGGTGGTACTTACTGAGGCGACGCAAAAATGGCTTGAGGGGCCACCTGCTGTGCAAAGGGCACCAGAGGGCTGAGGGGAACAGAGCGGAGCGCCGCGTCAGAGAGACGGTCGTTGTGTTAAGTGGCAGCGGGCCGGTTATCTTTCATAAGCTGTCATAATATCAGCTTGAGGAAACTGCTGCACAATTGAGTTATTGTGGTTGTGTTCCACAGGCAGGTGCACAGACATGTCAATGAATTGGTTGCTACGCAACACCTCAAACACATTGTGTTGGGAGAAGACATGAAGGCTGAAGAAAATGACTTGTTTTCTATTACAATTACAATATATTTTCATTTACAAAATGATTGGAGCGAAAAATGACATATAATGGAGCATGTCGGGGCCAAATTCTCACAAGAACCCAAATAAAACCCCGTCAGATATCAAAACACATCTGGGGGGAATTGATGACAGAGAGAATCATTTTTGTTTTTAAATACTTATTAATGAAGAAAAAGTGTGTCTCCAGCAGAAGGGGCACTTTTCTCATCCAGGGCAAAAGGGGAGGAGCTTGAGCTCCACTAGGGGTCGTCTGTGCACGTGGCTGCTGCTCTTATTCACAGTGGAGAATGAGTGAGTGTCCACAGGCTAATCAAACCGTTTGAAGTATTTCCAGCGATCAACTCCGGTTACATGGCACTCCTCCCTTTTCAGCCATGGCTGAGCATTTGGAATCACCCTGTTAAGAAGATGATGCATATTTACGATGAGTAACACAAGCTTTCATTAATACTGGGTGACTAATAGCTGATTACGATGGCGTCTGCTAGTGTTACCCAGCCAGCTGCTGCAAGGCCTCTCTGCGCTGTACCGCGTGGCCTCGCCAGCGGCGGTCGATGAAGGCCGGTACCGGGTCTGCCGGTTGCAGCTGAACGGTGTACCGGGGGTGGTGGGGCAGCTCGCTGAACATACACCCAAACTCAGGCACCCTCTTCTGATAAGGGCAGGAAGAAATACAGGTCAGCTCCCAGTTGAAGAGCTTTGTTGTGTTCACAGTGTGAAATAAAATATATTATTTAGTTATATACCCAGTACATTATTACATTGTATGCTTGTATCTAATACATGTGTTTGTCAGCTTGAAACAAACACTGTTCTGATAAATAGATTGGTGACATGTTAGATGGGTTTATTATTATTATCTTTATTTAAAAAGGGACAATGTACATAAGTGTCACGGTCACCATTTGATGCACTGTAGCAGAGTTTAGCTTCAGTTAATTTGCATCTGTAGTCCCTTAACAGACCATGATAAGCATAAAACAATAACAAATAGTACAGGATAAATACACACAATGCAAAGTTACAGTACAGCAAATTAACAGACATCAAATTAAAAGTAAGAAGAATATACTATTTAAAAGAAAGTTAAAAAACATTAAAAGTAACTAATACGCACAATTAAAAGCAAGTGTTAAAAACAATTAAAAGTAGGTTATACACAATTAAAAGCAAGTAATAAAAAACATTACAATTGAGTAATACACACTATTAAAAGCAAGTATTAAAAATAAAATAAAAAGGAAGTTTACTGCTTATTTGTAAACAACACACGTGTAAAGGAAACTCTTTTATGAGAGAATCTGTGAGCAACAGAACTTCACCAACTTCAAACCTCTGGTAATGAGTTTAACTATAGAATCAACCGTCTATTGTTTAAGAGTTGCTGAGCCTAAATGAGTGACGCCTTTAACTTAGTACATGGGCACAAATAATAAGAGTTACAGCACAGATTGTTAGTTCTTGTTAGTTCATGTCAAGATATCAGCTGGTATGGGGGACAGAAGTAATGCAGCTTACTATTCGGTCCTTGGAGGCGTAGACCTTGAGACTGGACCTGGCGTGGTCCACCTCCGAGGACACCGTGTAGACGGGATCTGTGGTGGGGGTGGGGGGGGGGGGGGGGGGGGAGAGTTGGGAAACGCTGAAGTCATCCACACGATGACGTCAGCCGGCTGTGTATTTGAGTCCGTACTCACCGTACAGGTGGTCGTACACCCGCTGCCGCCGCACAGCGTTCGAGGGCCGGTCCGGCCTCGGGTGCGTCTGAGTGATCGTTAAGCTCATTGTATCATCTCCATTAATAACCGTGCTTTCTGTCCGCGGGGTTCTCTTCCGGCCGGCGGTGTCTCTGCTGGCTGGGTTACCATGGAGACGGACAACTCAAACGCTGTAAAGTGGGCGGAGTTATTATAATTTATGCAAAACATCTCAGAGCATCGACGAATGACGTGGTAGTACATTAAACACCACGTGTTTTAATTAAAATGAAATATATATATATATATATATAGATACATATTCATGTATCTATATACACACACACACACACACATATATATATATATATATATATATATATATATATATATATATATATATATACAGCGTTGCCCCACAAGACTTGACACTGTGGTGAACAAACGAAGATCCTGAAACTTGTTTATAATGAGATACTCTCAAAATAATGACTTATTTTCTCATAAATATGATTTAAAATCCCATAATTATGATTTAGCATCCAATAATACTGAGATGATAGCTCATAATTCCCCCAGTGATTTAAAAGAAAGTACATATAATTTGTTTCATGTTATGTTTGTATATTTGTTATATGTCTACATCTTGATACATATGATACAACAACTGTTTATTTATAAAGCATGTGCAGTTCTTTGTTTTTTACTTGTGGTGTTAAAGAAAGATCATGTCATGTTATATCTAGTTAATATACAGTCTCAACATTTTAAAACAGTGCCACAACATTAATCAACTAGTCCTAAACATTAAGAAATATGTTGCTTATTGTTATTGCATTTAGACCAAGAAGTAGAATAGTTTGTTTCAATGTTAATGTGAAACTTTTATTGAGTTATCCTTCTGGGGTTATTTAATTTTACAGTAGAGTTCATCTGACACTACAAGTCAGTAAATGTTTTTTATTATTCATTTTCTGAAGACATATTCATTGTTTCACTTCATACATCTCTCTCTCTCTCTCTTTTCTTTTTCTTGGAGCATATTTTTGTTTCGCCAAAAAAAGCTGTTTTTGACTTCAACAGGAAGTCTGCATTATCAAAGGAAACACACACACACACACACACAAACACACACACACACACACACACACACACACACACACACACTTCTCTCTTCCTTTAAGTTTTGTTATGTATTTGAGGAACACAGCTGACCAAAGCAACATTTATTTGCAGCTGGAAGGTGTTGTAACTAGTTTTCGTGCCAGCTCACAGTCAGCTGAACGTCAGTTATTTTTGTTGAATAAACATAGTCTATTATTAACTCTTAGAAAAAGGAGAACTACTTTGTGTACTGGTAAAAGCTTGGATTACGGCAATTATTTGAGGTGTAAATAATTGGCTTGTTTTACTGTCCAACCAGAAGATTTGATGTAGGCCTCCCTTTCAGAAATTGTATATCTGCCTTTAATGTTCATTATCCACGAGTAACCACGAGTCCTCCAGCTGCTGCCAGGCTGCACAACAAACTGCAGTAGACTCAGCTCAACCTGCTGGAAATGTACTTCGGTCACTGCCTTGTGTATGTACTTTGTTTCCTTTTGTTTCCTCTGTATATTTAGTATTTTTATTCCATCCATTCCATTATCCATACCACCTATCCTCATATATCTAATCTATATACTCTACTCTAATCACAATTGAGGGCAGAGTGGTAATACACTCAACAGAAGGAAACGTCCAGTTGTTATTGTTCATCCACCCAGTTTGACATCAAGAAGTCTCATTGCAGGATGTACTCATGAACCACAAACTCTGTGTTGCCTTTGCAGATCATGACCACACACCTCCGAAGCCATCGCTGTCACTCATCCTCTCATCTATGAACTGAGGATGGAGTCAGCCCCTTTGCGCTGTGTGACTGTTGACGATGTTCCTCCACCAGCAGATATGAGACCACAACCAAATTACACTTACTCAGCACAAACGAGTTCCTCTCTATAATTAATCTACATTCAGTGGAACATAACTTAAAGTCATACGCAGACCTTCCAATGAATCACACCTTCGTGAAGGTTGCATGTGTTTTACAGAAGTGAAGATTCAACTGCGTGGTAACTTTGGAGGCTTTGTACTTTGTAGATTGTGCTGCTGTTGCATTTTATCGTGTTATATAGTAAGAGGTGTTTATAATATTTTGCCTACACAACGAGGATAGGCTGCACCTCTCAGTGTAATGCAAGAAAGTCCTATTAACAACCGACAGTCAGTCAGAATAAGATCTGAACATATTACAATTAGAGACAGTGGGATTTATTGTAACGGCTATTGTTTTATATGTTTGGGTATTCATATAGACATGCAGTCCACGCCATTTTGAATTATATCTCTGGTATTGGTACAAATATAAATTGTGACTATCTGCTGTGACAAATATAAATTGTGACTATCTGCTGTCGAACACAGTCTCGCTCGGAGGGCTCACACGTCGTCAGAGGGGTGTGAGTGTGTGTGTCGCACACACTCACACCCCTGAAACGGATGTCGTGTCAGACGTCATCCTAGATGTGAGAAAAAAAGGAAGATGTTTGGTGTGGAAAGCAGTTTGGAGAGAGGGGGGGGGGAGGGGGGGGTGTATCATTGAGTCACATGTCCTTTTATAGTTCTTGGTCATCAGGAGTGTCAAGGGTGTTCAGCTTGTCTGGATAAGAAGGAGGGAACATAAATAGAGAAAGGGAGGGAGAGAAGTTGACGACCCAGTGTTGATGGTAGAACTGGGCGGCTCCGTTTGATGAGCTGAGGGCCGAGGTGTCGCTGAAAGACTTGATGTGTTTCTTAGTGGTTGCCAGTTTACAGAGGAACCTGAAGACCACTGGCGATGAGGGACATGACGTGGATTTACGCCGTGGTTGTCTTCCTGTCGTCTGAAGCTCGCGACGTGGATACAGGTTGGAACACACTCTCCTTTTTAGTGGTTTTAGCGCTTTGGGTTATTTAGCCTTAGTACAGAAAACACCACATAGATGACCTCATCACAAGGAGTTGCCTCTGATAATTGGCAATATTGTTCATGTTATTAAAACAATAGGATTCATATTGTTCATGCTGTTGGAATGTTTCAATGTCTTGACTATATTTTCTATCCATTTAGCAATTTATTTAATAAATACAAGTTTGAGTTTTCATGGAAAACACAACATTTTCTGGGTGACCCCAAACTTTTGAACGGTCGAGTATGAAAAGCAATACTAATGTTGAGCTTCTTCTAGTGTAGACGTGGAACAGGAAATAGTGCATTTTCTGCAGCAGTTGGTCACGTCGGACCGGTTTTAATCAAATGGCTTCACACCTTCACTAACGACTGATGAATAACAGACCAACCTGTTGATTGTTTCTCTGCTTTCAGAACAAAACACTAACGGCTGCTTTCCGACTGACATGTTTTCTTACTAACCTTTTCCTCACACCCACCTCCATCTCTCTCAGGAACTAATCAAAGCCAAACAGTGAACTCCAGCAAAGTTTATGGTAAACTCCTTTTCTCCTTTTCGCTATAGCTTTTTCTTTACTATAGTCGTAAAATATTAGATTGGACTATGAATATTAAATAAGACTAATGTCACAACTAGATGATACTCCATCCGTTATCAATCATTATTTAAAACATTGAGTGCTTCTTTAATTTTAAATACATAATAAAATGATTTGACAGGTGCTGAAGAAAGCTGGGTTTAGTCATCCTTTTTATTTTATTTTTGAATGCAATTATGAAATATTAGTAGAAAGCTATACTCACTGTCATTGAAACAGTCCTCACTCAGTAGCTCATTGAATACATGTTTATATATATATATTAAGTCCTTCAATGTTAAACAACATATTTTGAAGGAATGTTTATGTTTGAGGGAAATTACATTTTATTATATTTTTTCTGTTAATAGTTATGAGATGTTTAATCCAATTCCTCAGAACTTATGTATGGTATTGTCAGTAATATAAATACATACAACACATGTGAATATTGTATAAATGTTCTACATAAATGTTTTTAATTTTAATATTGGTGGTGTTTTTTTTGCAGTTCTACGTCTTGTGTACAATTGCAACTTGTTTTTATTTGTTTGCATGTTGTGTGTGTGTGTCTATTAGGACACACACACACGCTGTGTAGAGATGAAACCCAAACGATGTATCCAGCAGTCGGTGCACCAATCTGAGCATATACTTCATACAATGTAATACCCTTCTCTCTTTTCAGTTGTCAGACATGTAGCTTTCCGCCGGGGGAGTGAAGTCAACCTGACGTGCAGCAATAAGACGTGGAATGACTTGATGTACGTGGTCTGGACTATGACATTGCAAAACAAAACAACCTGCAAAATAGCTTTAGACAGACTTGGCAAAAGCCACGATACCTGCAAAGATGGCAAATCCCTCAGAAACACCTCCGGCGCCTTGTCCTACCTTCACATCTCAAAGTTCTCCGATGCCGACGAGGGGCTATACGAGTGTGAGTCGGCTTACACAGGAGGGAACGACCATCATGCCATCCACGTGGCCATCATAGGTAGGACTCTTATCCTTACATATATTGATGATTTCAGCAGCCATGTAATCAATAACATTAACTTTTCAGAGGGTCACTGTAACAGGTTAGGGGGTCACATGCAGGTTTCCCTCCCACAAGCGTATATATAAGTATGATATTTGGTAATATCTTTTATTTGGACTGCAGGCTGTGCCTCCTCTCTCGTGCCTCCATCCCTATGCCACCTCATAGAGGGCAGACTCTAATCAGCTGATCCCCTACAGCTGAGGCCAATTAGGCCTCCTCCCTGCACCTGTTCTTTAAGCCACTCCCCCACACCCCTCCACAGCTGAGCCTAACCACGCCCCAGCCACCACAGTCACTTCACACACATCACTGTGACAACAATGAATACAACTCATCAGAATTCATGTTTAGATGTTTTTTTTAGTGATTGGGTTGATCTGCAGGTTTATTCGGGGGAGTCTCATTTCTCCTGTTTTGTCTTCCCAGTTGCTCCCAGTACGTCCGCCTGGCTGGAGCGTAAAGACAACAAGATGGTGGCGGTGTGCAGGGCTGAAAGAGGAAAACCTGCTGCCATCATCAGCTGGAGTCACACGGGGAACGTCTCCTCGGTGGAAACGGGCTCGAACGGATTTGTGACAGTTGAAAGTCGCCTGGAGCTCCTGGAGGGAACGGACACAGGAAATCTGAGCTGCGTCGTCAGGCACCACAACTGGACTGAGACAAGATTCCTGGCACTGAAACACAAACAAGGTCAGGCGCCTGCAGACCGGACCGTGTTAGAGGTGTAGGGGCCATTTGTCCAATAAATCAAAAACAGACATGAATCACATTGCCACTGAGTTTGTTGTTCACGCAGCCAAAAGAAAGTAAAGTCCATTCAGGATTAAGTTTTTCTGATAATTTGTTATTTATTTAACTGAACAAAACAAGCAAACAAACCAAAGAATAAAGGAACCCCTCAGGCTGCCTCCCCTGGGCTGGTAAAGCAACCATAGGCCTACCCAGGTGCATGATGGTCCTGTACCTGCCTACATATAACCACAGGTACCCACAGAGTTACTCAATTAGTGAACAAATTAATAATCAAAAGACTAAATGTATATAAACAACAACAACAACAAGGAATTGAACAAAAAACTATCGCAAGAAAAAGCTATTCTAATCTATATAAACATCTAATCTAAATAAACAATGATTAAAAAATAATAATAATACTTGTCAATAAAATAACAAAATTATAATAAATAGCTCCAACAATAAGGTTATACATTTAAAATGGACTATAGTTGATATTATAGTGGTTCATTCATGTGATGTACTGAAAAGCTGCATATTAATAACAACTTTAATTCTCTCTCTCTCTCTCTCTCTCTGTCTCTCTCTCTCTCTCTGAAGGTCATCCCCCTTGGCTCTACGTCCTCGTTGTCGGGGTAATTGTTGTGCTTTTAGCAGGATTTTTATTTTTCGCACATAAAACAATCATAACCTTGAGGTAAGACTTTGTAAATGACTCCCCATGACTACTCGTACGCTTTGTGATGTCAACTGATTTGGGTAAATCCAACTCTTGCAGGCGGTGCCGGCAGTCCGACCCCTCGACCTCCAAGCGTCCCCCGGTAGGTCGTCCTTTCTGTGTCCGCCGCTCATCGTTCTGCGTGCCTCGCCCAGCTTTCTGTTTGACAGCTTCCTGCCTCTTGCAGGCCGAGGAGGTGGAGGAGGTGGAGGAGGTGGAGCCCTACGCCAGCTACGTGCAACGAGAGAACTCCATCTATAACTCATCTGCAGACTTATTCACATAAAACCCCGCTCACGCGTCACACACACATTTAAATGCACATTCTGTTTTTGAGAAATGTTGAAATAGTAATGAAAGAGGAGAGTCAGATTAAAGACTTCTGCTCAGAGAGGGAGGTCTCTCAGTCAAGCTCTTCTGTTGACACGTGTTGGTGTCATGGTTGATGTGTGACATGGAGAACATAACTTAAACACTATTAAAGTTCTCCATGTTCTCCTCTTACACATCAAAAGGATTTCTGATTTGGAAAGAATATCGCCTTCAGCTGTACTCGGTGTGCCATACAGCGTCGGTGTGTGATTTAAGAAGTGATTCAAATGAAGTTACTGAGTCTGCGAGCCTCATCCCCTCCGGTAGGTAATGAGTCTCAACCTCACACTGATGATTTAGTTGAACAGAGAAGAAGAAACTGCGCATTTCTGTCCCCGGATCAGGACACACTTGGACTCCGCTTAGTTTTTTTCTTTAGGGGAACACGTTTACAGGATTTGCTCTCTGAAATGTAGTAAATGTTCCACATATCGCAGTTTCGACCTTCATCGAGCATATCGTCATGATTTCTCACAGACGTTTTCAGAGATTCAGTTGACGGATACAACTGAATCATGAACTAATGTGGTAAACAGGGTTTTAATCGCCGCAAAATATCAATAAAACCACAAAGAAACAAATGCAACTTGGAGTAAATTACACAACTTCACATGTTCACATGGATCCGGTCAAACATGGCGTCCTGTTGGTGGATACAAGCATATTCAAAATGCTCAAAGAAAGAAATAACAACATAAATTCTCGTTAAATATCTGTTTGTATTCTATTAGTTTAGTTTAGTTTGGTTTATTTTGGGAATATACAAAAATCAAGATTTTTACAACAAAAGAAGAAAGCGGCTAACCGAAAGGGTCAAGGCTGAAGCTATCAAGCTTATAAGTGCCCTAACCTGTGATTTCACAAGAAAACTTAATTCAGAGAATCATATACTGTACATATACCCATATAAATATATATATATAAATATATATATCTATATATATATATATATATATATATATACACACATACACATTCACACACCCATATACATCTACACACACATAAATCCACACATACATATTTACATAAAACAATAAACAAAACAACAAAAAACTTGTCCCCATTAACCGTTACTTATGATGCTTCATTAATTGATAATATGATCTATGCAGTGGTTCTCAGAAGTGACGCCACAAGATATGCACAAACTACTTTAAGAAGTTGTTTGTGGACACTCTTATAGAAACATTACGTTCTTCCATCTTGAATCGGATGAAGTAAGTTATGGATACGGATTAAACTTTGATCTGTGTAGCAAGACTCATACCACCACCAGTGGGTTTCCCCCACCACCACCAAGGATCAGCCACTCTACCAGAGGTTTCGTTTGAGAACATGCTTTATTCGTCACACACACCGAGCAGACCACAACACCACACATCTGCTGACTCTCCCCTCCCTCCAGCTCTGCTGCCCTTTTTATACCAGCAGCATCGGCTGCTGACTGATTGCCAATCAGTGAGAGCTGCTGACTGATTGTCAACCAGCCAGCAGCCGAGGCCAGATTGGGGCGAGCTGCCACAATCTGCAATATAAAATAATAGTGAGAGCAGATGTGCCGTTACTAAAGGACCCATCCTGACTAGGAAGTCACGGTGCGGTTCATAGTATTCTACTTTCATGTTGGAGAAACTGTTTTTCCCCACATATACAACCCATTGAAGACAAACAAAAAATATTCACAATAATTTAAAATGGACACAAATTAATTTAGATTAAATTAGAAATGTACTTTATTTATTCATTCAAATGTCTTTGTTGCAGCAGCGGCATATTTACAATATATACAATAAAATAAAATAAAAGAGCAGGGGGTTTTAGGCCTACATTGAAGAATTTCTATAAAAGGAAATATTTTTTTTTTGGTTTAATTAAATAAAAATGCAACGTGTGTTATGATTAAGATGCATTCAAGTGACGCTGTAACTAACAGCCCTGTCGTTTTGGAGATGTTCAAAACACACACAGTATAACCTCTTGATGTATAAATATTTACAGATGCTATAATATGACGGTTTGACACGTGTTTGACGAACGCGATGCAGGTTCGTCTTCCCGAGGAAGGAACGAGGCGCTTTCTTTCACCGGGGGAGCCCAACGCGTCAGGGATTTGGTGTTTCTGCAAGCAGCTGCTGTCACCATTTCTTCACTGAAGATCAAGATGTCGATAACCAGACCCAGTTTGTGGTGTCTCCGAGTCCTGCGTGACGCAAGAGTCCGAAGGAGCTTCCTCTCGTTTCTCGTCAGCCCATGAGCACGTACTCGTCTGCGCCTTCGTGTTTAGAGGAGCACTCGGACACGAGTTCTGGTTGCAGAGCCTCTGGGAGTTGAACCGTTGCGTAGGCGCACTCGTCGTCGGCGGGGCTCGTGGTTCTCCTCGTTGCTTTGGCCGTGCTGTGGTTAATGGAGGCGTACAGCACGTCCTCGGCAGGCTGCCGCGACACAAGACAAAACGTTGAGATTCCTGAACATGATTTATGTAACACGTCTATATTTCTTTTCTTCACACAGCACTGCTGCAACCAGTACGTTTTTTTTCCTGTGGTGATGACTTCCTGTAACTGAAACAAACAGCCCCACAGTGGTGTTTTCCAATAGAGGCCTCACATTAATGTTCACCCAGTATGCAAATACGCCGACGCAGCACCTCGGACCGGGCGATCGTAAACGTACAGGGATACCTCTATGTCCCAGGAGAAGCTGGAGCTGATAACTATATGATGATTTATATTGAACACAAATAGACTTGACGTGGATGTGGGCGGGTCTACCTGATTTTGGGTGCTGCTGTTTCCATCTGCTGCGCAATCGCCTGGAAGGGAAAATGTAAACGTATGAACATTTAGCAAAACTGTATCAGGTCTGCGTGGCAAATATCCTAAATACTATTATTTTACCTTTCCCGCTTTTCTTTGACCTGCCAGTAGAACAAAGGATGAAGACCATGATAAAGACCCAATCAGCATTCAACAGAACAATAAGACCCATTAGTGTGGGATACATCAAATAGCTGAACATGTTAGTTTAACTTCCACTGAGCTGGTAATTAACAAGTCATATCAAACATCATCACATTTTCACACCATCTCTTTAGAGGCGTAGCTTCTACCCCACACCAGTGTGTGATGTCATGTGCTGCAACATGAAACTGTCTATGGAAACGTTCAACATCAACATCTCATAACGATACCAACGGCAACGTTACGTCCCGTCTATTCTTTAAGGTTGACAGTCTTTCCTCATCAGCAGTATTTCCTCTTTGCAGTAAATATACACGTTGCTTGACATGGACCCAAAAGACATCAATGTGTCAATTAACACGTGCTTGTAAGCTCTTTTATATAGCTTTTTTTTTACTTCTCAGTTTTAGGTTTGTTACAGAACTTCAGGAACACATTCATCGCCTAACCAACAATTGCTGTGCGGCATGTGAGAGGACGACCACCTACCTTGAAGTGCAGTTCCCCATGTTGTTTGTCAAATGTGGCAGCTTCAAGTGCTGGAGCCTGACACTGTGACGGACACTGACATCACACTGATCGCTCTGCTGCACACGGGCTGGAGAGAGAGAGAGAGAGAGAGAGAGAAGGAGAGGCCATACAACAGCTTTGTGTGTGCCAAAACACACACACGCACACACACACACACGCACACACATGTCGTATCATCACTTTGATTCTGGAGCGATGTGGTATCTCTCAAAACATCTGCAGGTGAAATCAAGACTGTCTGCATAACCAGATGCACATCTGTGTGTAACACGATGTCGCCGTCGACTCGTTTGCAGGATTGTGTAAATGTTATTGTCGAGGAATAAAAGGAAGTCGCGGTTTCTCTCACGTTCAGCGGCGGCTCAGTGCAGCTTACTTTACAACTTGGTTCAGAGCAACAGGCATGTATGGAAGTCATGATGACGATCAGTTCAGTACACGCTCCAAGCTGCGGAGACATTGGTACAGCGGTCTATTTAAAAAGCATTTGTAGATCTATGTATTTTACTGTGGTTTTTCTAGGTATTTTGTTTTATTTTAACACAATACAAGTTTGATTGATTGATTGAATAATGAAAATATGCAACGTGCAGTGAACAGAGTTTTTGAAAGTCTTGAAGAAGCAACTGGGAATGATAAATATCACGACTGAAAGCAGATGTCAGATGTTTTAGAGGAGGTCGATTTTAATAAAACAAAACGTACACTCACTAATTCCATGTATTCAGGTGCAGTCCTGAGTCCATGGGTCCACGGTGAACACCAGAGGGCGCTGCTGGACCGGCGACTCTCAAACCACTGAGCAGGAACGGGACAGAAGTCTCCTGTGAAAAAGTAACACGTCATCTGGTCTGTGATGAAAACAAATAACTTACATTATTTATTATCTGTCCTTCTGTACACATTACATCTATTGTTCTGTCCATCCTGGAGAGGGATCCTCCTCTGTTGCTCTCCTGAAGGGTTATTCACATTTTTTTTCCAGTGAAGGGTTGTTTGGAGTTTTTCCTGATCCGATGTGAGGTTTTGGGACAGGGATGTCTATGTGTACAGATTGTAAAGCAGACACATTTGTAATTTGTTAAAAAAGGCTATACAAATACACTTTTTCATTCAAGGATCCCGAGTCACTTTTGTGCTGCTGGTTCTGATGATGAACCTGTGAACGTCGGACAGATGCTCTCCTGTTCCCTGGTAAGAAGAGTCGAGCCCACTCAATAACTTTGATGACTATGTGTCTCAGTTTGTGAATTACATCTGTGAAAACACGTCACCGCGTTTTTCAGAATCAAATTACAAAGATATACACGATAGCAATAGAGACCCTGTTTTGCCATGACATATTAAAATACACATATGCAGGGTGGTCTTAGAACATGTGTGGGAGGACAGGAGGTGGTAGGGGTTCTCACCAGTGAGCCGAGCCCATGCAGTAGCTTGAGTTTAAGATCATCCGTAAGGGTCATGGACACAATCTACTGACATCATGCTGCTTCATGTTGGTCTGAGTCCGTGGAAAGGTTCAAGGTGAGCCCTAATACTCTCTTATGTTGAGATGAGAGCTTTAAGAGGAATATTTTGAATCAATTGGATTCACTCAAGGGAGAAAATACAATTATTGGGCAAATATGTGAAAGTAAAAGAGAAGAATACGGCAGTTTTGGTGAACGAGAGGGTAAATAGTTATAAATGGCATACAAGCACTTTATCCACTGTCACACATTATTTATTCATATACAACCTGTATCGCCATTCGTAGGCTATATAATTGGCAAACAGCTGATGCAGGTTTTGTTTCAAATTTCACCATTTCAAGCTTAATAATAATAATAATAATAATAAATTATTAATTAATAATTATTACTTAATAATAATAAAAAGTTGTTTTCTTGTATGTTTACATTTTGAGTCATTGATTAGATTATAACTTATACATCGGAAATACCATAATGTCTGAATCGCTCTGAAAAACCATTTTCGGTTCTCGACGGCACCTTTTATTTGTCTGTGTACGCTAAAAGACGCTCATTTGTGTTTGTGTATTTTATTCAGTCAATCAAGTGAAATACAATACAATATTATCCTATATAATATACAAAATAAAAAGACTGAAAATGTATAGGTAGAAGCCAAATTTTTTTTATAAATTCCTATCCTAAATTGAAATAAAAATAAATAAAGAAAAAAACAACAACAAACAAAATAAAAAAAACTAAATATATTGTCACGTCACGGGCTGTCCCTAGTGCCTATAGGGTGGGGCAGTGCATGGGAGGAGTAAAAACTGGCAAACGGGAATGTTTATTTATTCCAACAAAATGAGAAAAAGTCCATAACTCAACAAAAAACGTCCCGGGGGAGAAAAGGGTTCCTTAAACAAAAATGTATCTTAAACAAAGTCCACTTAACAAAGTCCTCCTCTTTCTCGTACTCTTTGGCTTCCACTCCTGGCTTGTCCAGCTCCTCTCCCCCTTCTGCTCTCCCCCGGGTCTCCTCTTAAGCTTCCCAGCCCTGCCTCAATCAGCTGTCCTAAACACCTGCAGCTGGGTGAGTGGTGAGGCAGTCTGGGAGCTGTAGTCTCCGCCCGAGCGGCCATTTTGTCCGGTGGCTGCTGTACTGGAGTGGGAACGTACCGTCCCTCCACTACCTGGCCCCTTGTGATGCCACAATATTTATATATACTACCAAATACATCTTCCATATTAATACGTTTTTAATTACATTTATAACTCTCAAGAATTGTTTTATAAATAATTCCCTTGAATACCAAAAAGGAACAGCATGTGGAGCATGTCATGAAACGCTTCTGAATAATGTGACCTGGTTTTGACATTTCTTACAAAAAAAAAAGGAAAAAGAGAGTTGAAACATTGACTATAGTCTACATCCTGTACGTGAGTCTGGAACATCATGTGAAATGACTCAGTGAACTTCTTTTCATCTCAACAACAATGTCTGGTAGTTACAGCCCACACACGTTCTGCTAGTCTCTCTCTCTCTCTCTTTCTCTCTCTCTCTCATTCACAATCACTCTCTCTCACACATTAGTGATTGTATTTTTCTCTGCGGCGGACAAAGCCGTGGTTCAGGCAGTAAGGAGATGGAGAGAGTGGAGGCTTGTGCGACGGCAGCGTTTGAGATGGGCCCGACTAGATGGAGCCTGAGGTCACATCGAGAGAGCGTGGCCTCTGCAGCGCTCTGACTTTGTCTCGAGAAACGGTCGAGGAGAACTGAACACTTCTGAATCTGTCTGAAAAGTCTCTCCGAAGTTACATTTTCCTGTGAGAAATAAATGTGATGAGAAACTCTCAAACATCTTTAAGTATTTTATTGGACAGACACTTGGAATAAATAGGCTAAATGGTCAGAGCTCGTTCCCCACGGATGATGTCACCGTTTTAATATCACGGGTGTCGTGGGGCGAAGTTCAGGTGCAGAGAATATAGGCCGTCCTTTCAGCCCTCTCGCCTTCTTTCCCCTCTTTCCCTCCTCGTTTCCCTCCTTCCCCTCTTCTCTCTCTTCGCCATGTTCCTTGTCTTGGAGTCCATTGTGTCCCCTGACTGGGAGCCGTCAGAGTAAATGGGGCTGTTCACCCTGAGAGAGGAAATAGGACATTTCCGACTTGTACCCATCGCTGCCACATTAATTCAGATACATATTGCCTCACAGAAATGGGAGCCTTGCGCACAAGGATCAGCGATTTGAGGAAATTCTACAAAGGGACCATCAATTATTTTGACAATCGAATACAGAAAATGTATATACAATCCTCAAAAAGCTACAAATCAAGAGTTGACACAGTGGGCTCGACGCATTGGTGATGTGTTTGGACAGCAGTTTCCTCGGGACCGGCATGAGCCGCTGTCGCTGCCGGTTCCTGCATACTTTACATCTGGCGTCCTCAACATTAATTTGTTGCAAAAGCCGGTGAACAATTCTCAGAGGACCAAACACGGTCTAAATATGGAGATGATGTGCCAATGTGACCTTCATTCACATGACGCATGACCAATGTAAAGCTCTTTTTGGCAATGGGCTTCTAGAAAGTGTGGGGCATCGAAGCATTATTTTTTTAAAGGGTGCAGTATTTTAATATATTTTGTGGGCTTGAACTTTTACCGGGTTAATAAACAGGCATAGTGACGTGATCCTGATAGATTAATGTTCAGAACAGTCTGAAAAAGCAGCATTGGCTACTCTCCACCCTCTCTGGTGACAGCTTCCGGTCTGTAACCACCCCCAACAGTGATGTCACTGTGTACACTTCTACAACATTCATTTCTATTAACATATGTCTGAACATGCAGTAGTCTCTGAAAGCCCCATGCAGACTTCAGACCTTCTCATGTTGTTTAGCCTCTAAAATGCAGGAAGGAGGCGTAACAGGAAACCTCATCCTCATGGACTATAACCTTCATTTCCGTTCGCCTACATGTGGTGTGCGGGTGTGAGTGGTGTTTGTCTGGATCCTAATGTGTTTATGTTTAAGTCCCAATTTATCACAGTCGGAGTCTAAATGTAACCCACCATCTGTGTGATGTGTGTGTGTGTGTGTGGGTCGGTTGCCCCCCCCCCCCTCCTGCTCTTCCCCTCCGTCTGATGGTTGATGCTGATGCTGAGCCCTCCCACCAGTGCTGTCTTTGATCCATGGAGATGTTGACCAGCCTCTCCTCCAATGGAGTGGCCACATGGATGGCACATGAAGCCTTCGGGTGGCGGTGTGTGGGCCAAAGTCTCTACCCCTCAATTTTTTTCTTTTGCCCTTGCTGCCTCTGCCCTTTCCTCCACGCCCTCCACCGACGTGGCCTGAAACATTCGTCAGCTGCGTCATCCTCGAGGACGAGCCTTAACCTTTGCTTCTTCTCTGTAGTTAAAACTGCTCCTCAGCGTGTTCAGCATGTTGTCTTTGGGCGTCCATGTCAGACAACTCGCTCTGGGACGGTCTCTGCATGGTGGTACGGCTCTTCTTAGCATCCTGGTCACACGACTCACTGCAGGTTGATTACGGCCGGTGTGAAGGCTGCGGATATTTTGTGATAATCATGTTTGAGCATTTTACTGATTAGCCGTCATGTTTGATTTCATTTTTTAGGTAAAAGTTCTCTGGACTTCTGTGGTGTTGCTCTTTGAACTAAACTTTAACTTTAGTAGTATATATTTTCCTTTTTTTCCTCTTTGATTTGTCTTGCTGTTCCCTTGAAGTTATTCTCTCCACATACTATATACTTTCAAGTTTGCATTAAACGCTTTGTCCCACAGACTTCTTATAATTAGAGGTAAGCCGGAATACTCAAGCTTGGACTTACTTTGACTTGTTATTAATTGTTTACGGAACAATGTGGTCCAATTTATAATAAATAAATAAATAAATGTGCAAGAATACTAGTTTTAAAGGTACTCAAAGGTCGTTTACATGGTTTAAAACAGAAACAATAAATGCAATAACAATACAAACAAAGCTTATAAATTATTTATAGCAGCAAGAAACAAAAAGTATGTATACATCACTAACATCATAGGGGAAAGCAGATTTACATAGACGAGTGTGTGGCCGACGTCATTGCAGCGTCTACAACCTTTTAAGCAGCAGTGCTGATAATATCTGGTGTCATTCCAAACTGATCTCTTATCAGCTTTTTAATTTCCATAACCAACTAAATTACATTGCTGATTAAGTTTTTTACGTTCTGTTTTGTCCTGTGCAAAGTTAACACAACTAATACATAGTTTATATATAATACTAGAGTGTATTAATAGGTGGCAGAACTGGCGTCTGCTGCAGGCTCAGTGAGTGAAGTGTGTGTGCTCGACATGTGTGTGATGTTTTGCTCCATCGTAATCCATTTGGCTTGGGATGAAAAAACGGGCCCGAGAAATGCGCATCTGGCAGCAAGGTTCGGCCCATCAAAAGAATTTCATGTTCAAAGTTGAAGAAGTACAAAGCTGAGTTCAACACACTGTAAGAGTGGCAATGGAAAGATTCAAATTTAATAAAGTTTAAAAAAAGTATAATTCTAATATATATTATTTTTCAATTTGTTGCATTCATTCCGTTCACTCTAAGTTGTCGGACAAAATACATAATTTCACATTTTGTTCTTTTACATGGCTTTTTGCTACAGGGCCAGATACTTACATTTTAATCGATTTTCTGAAACCACGTTTCATAATTATTCTAAAGTAAGCTCTGATCTTATAATCAGTGTTGCATAAAGTGAAACTATACAGTCTTTTTAATGGAGAGAAATGTGATATGTTTGAGATCTGATAACCTCACTTCATAACTGATACAGTATATATATATATATACACACATTTATACATACAAATACATATATATATATGTATATAAATACATATTTATATACATATATAACTGACATATATAATATATATATATATATATATGAATACATATGTATTTATTTATATAAATATATGTATATATAAATATATATATATATATATTTATATACATATGTATTTATACATATAAATATATCTATCTATCTATCTATCTATCTATCTATATATATATATATATATATAGCTTTGTGCCGAAATATATATACATATATTTATATGTATACATATATACATATAAATATATGTATATATATTTCGGCATAAAGCTTATACATTGACCTAAACATGACGGAAAAGCCTTTAATGAAATTTGAGGCATTTTGGTGCCACTTGGATCCAAAGTAATGAGCATTTGGGCATCATTATATAACTCATAAGCCAATTGCCCCACGGCCCGACCTGTATCACCCACATCTTCACACACATGATCTTCCCTCGCTCAACGCTGTAGTGTAGACCGACAACACGGCATGCATTCCTTTCAGGGGCACCCAAAAGGTTTCAGTCTCGCTTCCTCAGGGAATTGATTCAAGCAACCTCAACGTGGAATTCAACCCTGAACCAATAAGCGCGCACGCACACACACACACACACACACACACACACACACACACACACACACACACACACACACACACACACACACACTCACACTCACACTCACACACACACTCACACTCACACTCAGAGAGAGACTATGAAACATGTAGAATATTTCCAAAAGATATGACACAAAGGAAACAGAAGTATGCAGCCCTCTTAGTTGAACAAGGGAAGACCTCACCCAGCTACACCCATATTCAGAAGTGATGGAGGCCTGGAACCTTAAAGGTGAGCTCATAGCTTCAATAACTAGTGTTTATTTAAAGAATAAGCCTCACAACATTCTTTAGTTTTTTTATTGAAATACAAATCCCATAAAATACATGCAGTAACCAGTGTCCTCCACAATACTGGTTTGGCTGGGGAACTACTTTATCCAAATATTGATTTCCTAAAAAAGCTGGGCACAGTTTTGAACTAGAGAAAACATGTGATGGGTGCCCATGTTCTAGTCACCGGTGCAGCTCATGAGTTGTTGTTGTTTTGGGTAACAATGCAGGGCCTGGCTAAATCAGAGTGTGGCTATACAGACAATGTTTTTTTTTCTTTTTCTTGCGTCAGTTCATTCTTAGTTTAAGTCTTTTCATAGGATTTGTTGAGTGAGATAAACTTAATATCACCAGACGAATCCTTTCAGGACCCGGAAAAAAAGACAGAGACAGAGAGAGGGAAGTATTTAAAGGACAATATTGGACTTTAATTTTCCATAAGCGGCTCAGTGTGTGTTGTAGAGTGGCCATCGACTCAATCAAACACAGAGCCAGAGGAACATGTTTCCTTCTCGTCTTCATGTGACGATTACATAAGAGTCAGGGGCAGAAGAGATACATATCATTGCACAGTTGGGATTGTATTTGTCATCCTATAGATGCATGTCTGAAGATCTTCCCAATGTACCAAGACGATGATGATGATGATGATGATGATGATGAAGATGATGATGATGATGCTGATGCAGGGAAACAATTCTGCAAGGTTGGCTCTGAGGAACCCTGCCCCTCCTTTCTGGCCTCTGGCCTCATCTGAGAGATTATTCAACTGAAAATAAATACATGGAGAGTTTTTTTACTATTATGTCTCAGATGAAGGATTATATAGCGCAACAATTATATTGCGATAGGGACATTTTCTGAGTTAATAAAATACATGATCTGGAGTGATGAGATCTGGATAAAACAGCTTAAAAGCCTTTGAGAAAATGAGGTTTTAACATAACGCCTTCAGGGCTACTCGCTGGAAAAAAAGCAGCGTCGCAGCTTTGTCGCAGCTTTGCATCGACTTAATGTAAACTTGTCGCATGACAAAATTTCGTCGCGTCCGGTGTAAACACAGCATAAGAGGAGCCGTGTGAGAAGGGTCCAAGGCGGACCGCACACAGCTGGACGTCTCCTGTGTAAACGTCGGCTGTAAGTCAAAATAGAAATCAAGAAAGCCACACATAGACATCATAAAGACGTTTGGAAATAAATGCAAATAAATAGAGTGAAAGAGTAGAATCCAATTGAATGCCAGCACTAAACGCCAGTTGGCTGATGTGCTGTTCAGGAGCTCATCACTCCAGGTCCTGTGTCAGTTGCCCGGTACCTGAAGGCACCAGACCGCCCTGCCGGTGTACAGCGTTATTCTGTTAGTAATACTTTACAGATCCACGGATGTGTTCATCTTCGCGGACATAAAACGTGCAAATAAAGAAGAAAATGAAAGAAAATGAAGTTACACAGGCAGTCATGTTCTCAGGAGTAGATGATATCACAACATCATGCGTATGAGGGGCAGTGTTGTTGAGCGGCTGCACTCTTTTCACAAGTTTGTTTGGTTGATCAGCTTTTGGTTTTCTTGATTTCGGCTAAAAGAGACTTAAAAAGCTCTGAAGATCTGAACTGAACTGGAGACCCACTCTTAATACAGGACACATTGATTGGTGCAGCTATAACGTTTAGTTAACGCTTATATCACCCCAAGTTTCCAAATGTCTCCTTGCACACATCGTGAAATATTGGTGTGACATGCGTCTCTTGTCTAACAACAGCTAATAGACCCTTTGATCAGGTGACATAACCTCTTTAAACATTATGTCATGTAGCTTGCTTAATACGTTTAGAAAAACAATCTAATATTAATTATTCAATTTCCATGTTTTTTTATGGTCTTCAACAAATGTAATTTCCCACAAGCGCTCAGCGTCACACCTCAACAAATAGAGGTCCATTGTAGAGGTCAATGCTGTTTAACTTTGTTGAATCACAAAGATTTATAGACATCTGCTTTTATTCACCTTCAAGTGACTCCGGGAGAGAATGACGTAAGCAAAATCTGAGGATATTTCCCCAAATTGTAACATCCTGTTCTGTTTCTCCGGTGTTCCGTGTCTCCTATGTCTCCTCTGTGTCTTCTCTGTCTTGATTGTTTAATTCCCTGCACCTGCCCTCAGCCACTCTTGTCTCGTTACTGTCTGATGTCGTACACCTGTGTTTCCCCCCCTATTATTGTGTCAGTCTTTCCCTTGTCTCCTAGCGGGTTGTTGTCTATGGTCGTCTATAGTCCCGTGTCCTTTTCCCGTCGTCCTGTCTGTGTTCCTGGTTCGGCCCGTTGACCCTGCCTGTCCAGAACCTGGATCCTCTTCCTGCCCCTTTTGGACCTTGTTTTTTGTGAACTGTTTTTGCCTTATTAAAGAGTGCTTTTTTTTCATTTTATATTGCGTCCCAGCCTGTCTTTCTGCGCCTGATCCTCACTCCATCACAAAGACTTGACACAAATAAGTCAGGTGAGCAAGGTCAGCTTCAGGAAAGGTACAGCGCTACACACAAAGTGCCACACCATCATTAAATAATTCCTGCTTCAGCCTATTGAAAACCTCTGGTCACCGTCAGTTAGCGTCGCCGTAACGAGGAACAAACACCTCGTTAAGTTACAGTCCTGTAATCTATTCATCTCACTGTCCTCTGCTCATCTCTCTCTAAATGGCCCGACAGGTGTGCAGACGCCAAGATAAAGTGTCCGTGACACGTATGATCTCACCTTCTTTGTGCAAGAAACACTTCCACAGGCAGAAGCAGAGGGACATGACCAACAGGGCCGCCACCGTTGTCACGGAGATCAGGATGGTGAGCGCCGTCCCAACTAGGAGGGAGAACATCAGAGAAATGAGGAACAGTTGTTATTGTCCTGCATGTTTGTAGAGACTGCAGAAGCCAAAGACTCTTTTGTTTTAGTTCAACAAATTAGACAATTAGCAGAACTAGCCTTTCCTTATCGTGTGAAATCTAAAGTCAGAGCTAATAGCTACTGATTAATCTAATGTAACAAAGCAACATTATGATTAAACAGAGATAATCGCCAGCTGTCAAATGAACATCACAACATATACGTGACGAAACATGCATCGATATGGAGAGGGGAGCAATTAGAAAAATGTAACTTTGCAAAAAAGTAAAGATTCAGTACAATGTATTTACATTATACTTTAACTTTGTTGAATATATTTGTTTTGGGTGTTTTATTCAGTCAATCATTACATCAGTAAAGCTACAATCTAATACAGGCAGAAGCATGAAATGCTTACACATTTCTATCCTAAATTCTTAATAATTTAATCTGATGATTAGAAGACTTAGTGGAGGATTCTCTGATCTGTATATGGTGCTCTGTTAAATTGAATTCACACACCATCAGGACAACGGACAGATCTTTTCTCTGACTCTGGATTTTCAGATAGTTTTTTTTTTCCAGCATCTGTCCATGTTTTTTTGAGGATAACGCTCTTTGTGTCCTTTACAGTCTCCAATAATCAGCTTTCTTCCACAGCGTTAGAAGGCTTCTACTATTTGTTTCAAGAGATCTCAAGTGATGATGGCATGAAGGATGCAGAGTATGCCTGGAAAAATATAGAAATATAGGTTATAAGTGGGATTGAAACATATGTACATGGAAGATGTATGTGTATATATATATATATATATATATATATATATATATATATATATATATATATATATATATATATATCTGTATATATATTTTATTTTTATTTTTATTTATTTTATATTAATTTTCTGATTTATTTGATTATAATAATTTAGGATAGGAATATATAAGCATTTTTTGCTTCTACCTATACCTTTTCAGTCTTTCTGTTTTTTTCTATATTACATAGAACAATATTGTATCGAATTGCAATGATTGACTGAATAAAATACACAACAACAACAAACAATGCTTTATCGAGGTCAAGCATCTCACTGAAGTAAAGCTTCTCTGAGACCAACTCACTTTTAGTGTTCATGGATACAGCAATCGGGGACTCGAGCCCTTTGTGGTGCACCAAGCATTTGATGGACACATCTTTCAGCAGCCCTGATTGGACGGTCAGCGTACTGATGACCAGAGTGGTGCCGTCGGCCTGTGGGAGCAGCGTTGTGACGGGGGGCCCTTTGGTGCGGTTGTCCCTCTCCACGTTCCACACAATCTCTGCTGGGGGCCGGGACACCGCGGTGCAGTTGGCTTCGATCACCCCGGGAGAGGTGGTCCTGTAGCTCACCTGAGGTTTGGGCAGCACTGGGAGAAATATACAGAAACAAAACTATCGCAACACACGCTGATGCAAAATCAACTCATACTGTCGACATGTGTATCGCATTTAAAAAGCACTGTGCCAATAATGTCTTCTTCTTCATCATCTGGGGCTGTGTGAGAAATACACAAGCCAGAAAACACAAACGGAGACTGGTATATGAGCGTTGTTTTATTAATTTAAAATTCACGTCTAGATTGGACATATTCAAAGAGTGTTTGGGTAATATATTCTGGGTTGATACCGAAGAAAAAACTTGAAGCCTTTGAATCATGCAGGAATGTGAGTTCCTAGAGTCTGAAGGGCCATAAGTAAATATCTTGCTGTTTTCAATTCTCTTTTCTCTCTTCTGAGACTGAGCAAGGAATGTAATGCGCTTGAACCACATTTTTGTTGGCAAGAACACATTCAGCCACAGATATTCAGCCCTCGTAGTGTCAGCGTCCTCTTGTAGCTCCTCCATCATCTGTCGGTGCAGAACGTATTCAGACCCCTTTAAATGTTTCACTCTTTGTTTCATTGCAGCCATTTTCTAAAATCAAAAAAGTTCATTTTATTTCCCATTAATGTTCACTCAGCTCCCCATCTTGACAGAAAAAAACAGACATTTAGAAATTGTTGCTAATTTATTAAAAAAAGAAAAACTGAAATATCCCATGGTCATAAATAATCAGACCCTTTGCTGTGACTCATATTGAACTCCCATGCGGTCCACTCCTTCTGATCCTCCTGGAGATGAGTCTCCTCCTTCATTGGAGTCCAGCTGTGTTTCAACAAACTGATTGGACTTGATGAGGAAAGGCACACACCTGTCTCTATAGGACCTGACAGCTCACAGTGCACGTCAGAGCCAATGAGAATCATGAGGTCAACAGGTGTGAAACACTTGTTGCATCATTCCCAGGAAGACTCCTGGCTGTATGAGCTCCACAGGCTTCTACTCAACACTGAGCAAAGGGTCTGAATACTTACGACCATGTTTTTCTTTTTTTTATAAATTTGCTCAAACGTCGACATGTCGGGTTTTTTCTGTCAAGATGGGGAGCTGAGTGAACATTAATTAGAAATAAAATGAACTTTTTTAATTTTAGCAAATGGCTGCAATGAAACAAAGAGTGAACATTTTAAATGGGTCTGAATACTTTTCGTATCCACTGTATATGAAATCCTGTGGAAAGGTTGTCTGATGTCCTCACTCCATTTCTCACGATGACGCTCCAGAGTGGTTGAAGGTCGCCGCATATTTAGACAATACTCTCCTGTAAATTCATCACTAATCCTGCTTCATATTCTCGACTCACATTTTATTTGTTTGACTTCATCTGTAAAGCTGTGAGATCACGTGTCTTCGCATTAATCCATCGCTGTTCTGTTGACAGCCCGCGTGAGACTGGGCGAAAAGGAGGGAGCATCTCATCACCCTGGGTGGGTTGAGGGTTGGAGGACGTGCTATTAACGATACGTTAATGCTAATAGGGCGTCACTACTGGAAACACCTACTGTACTGTACAGTTCAATTTCAAACAAGAGCACGTCTGTTTGTTGAGATGACTGAGAGAGAAAGGGAGCGGGAGAAAAGGAGCAGAGCGAGGGGACAAAGCACAGAAGGAATCTCTGTCTGCTGCAAACACTGACAACAGTCACGCATCCGGACCTCACTCCCTGCCTCCATCATTCTTCTTCGAACGCTCCATTCTTCACACGGACACACACTGTTCTGTGTTTGTGTGTTGAACCAATCAGCCGGTCGCTCATCCTGCGCTATAGCGTGAAAACATTCAGCAGCTACAGTCGGGAAGAACGAAAATAACATTCCTGTCTTAATCCCAGGAGTACCTGTCTTTCCTGCAGACAAACATCCCATATTGGATGTCTGCATTCACACACATGTCTGACTCCATCACAGTATGCGGTCTTCCCAGCTCCCACATTATAGTCACTCACGACTACACCCCTGCACAAATGTGCACCTGAACAACAACTCCTACATGTCTTTAAAAAGAACATTTCTGCCCATGAGGTTGCCATAAATGTGACATGTTTGTGAAAGAAAGCAGCAGAAGACGGATGACTGTACAACAAAAGCATCGACAGCAAATGCATCTGCCCTGCATTTCATATTGCACCAGCATGTGCTTTACAGAAGGAGATGTCAGGAGGTCAGTCTGTCGGTCCAGAATCAAATATGTCAATTTGATGACATTTGGTGTGAAACGGGGTCCATACATTCAGTAAGACTTCTAATCTCACGCTGCTGATCACTGGACGAGTCATTCAGCACCACCAACAGCACCTCACACATTAACCCCCTTCAGCCTGGTATGCATTTAGTGGATGGATTATGTTATACTCCCAAAATGTCAAACTATTCTTTGAAAGTGTCATTTCATAAACGCATGCTTTATTCCAGCCTTATGGCCTTATTCCTGCACAATAAATAAAAAAGTCACTTTTCATAACAAGCATTGACTTGCAGTATACTGTTCAACAACTTGTGCTTCTCTCAAAGTTCCCCTGAGCCTATATGGCATTTCTATGTGGGCCGTACTTTTATGAAATGTCATATAAGATAAATATCAATAACTAGAACGGGCACTCGGTAGAGGGCATACCTTCGCATATCACAATATTGGGCATTGAATTATGAACAATTTTGCATTAGTTGCCAATTGGATAACAATTGACCGTGCTATGGTAAAAAGAAGAGTTTTACCTTTTCATGACCTTGACCTTTGACCTTATCGATCCCAAAATCAAATCAAATGGTCCCCGGATAATAACCAATCATCCCACCAAATTTCATGCGATTCGGTTTAACACCTTTTGAGTTATGCGAATAACACACACACACGCACACACACACACACACACGCATACAAATACACGGCGGTCAAAACATAACCGTCCAAATTTTCAATGCGAAGGTAATGAGAGCTGGGTAGAAAGAGGTTTACCGTAGGTGACGAGGCAAACCCTGGAGGACTTGGGCCCGTCGGCGTGCGTGTTGTACAGGCAGGTGAAGCAGCCCTCGTCCTGGATGGCGACGGGCTGGATGGTGAGCTGACTGTCTGACAGGGAGGAGCTCAGCCACACTCTTCCCTGGAACGAGGGCTCTACCATGGGGTCGCTTCGCTTGGCGAAGGACGCCACCTCCGTGGAGACTCCATGTGCAGACGTGTGTTTCCACACGACCTGCTGAACCTTCTCCGGCAAACCGTAGGAGCACGAGAGGGAGGCCGTCTTGCCACTCACTGCCGTCTTGTTTCTTTCAGCGGTGATTTGAGCTGGGAGTAAAACAACAAATAAGGAATGATGGATGTGGAGAAAAGACAAACCAAAAAAAGGGGTCAGAGAGGGAGGAATGGGAAAATATTCATAGATATGAGGAGCCCGAAGAACAACCAGTCACTGGAATCTGCAACAGCTGTTTCTGCTTAGAGAAGTGAGGCCTCCTTCTCCCACTGCTGCTCTTTATTAATATGACTGACTGAGCCTCTTCAGGGGTTACGCGCTGGTTACATATTTCTCAGTAAATCCCCAAAGCAGATTGATTTTGAGATTGTAGGCTGGAGTACCTGTCTCTGGAGTCCTCTGGAGTATTGGTTTTGTTCCATTTGAAAGGGCGCGGGGGCAAAGGGTCGGCGTCCAATTATCTATGCCACGTTGACGTAATAGTTTGAAATTTAATTAGGAGTAGCAGAGCGGGAAAAAACTGTTTTTTTCCCGCTCTGTTTGGAGGCAGACTGCATCTGCCTCCAAATTGTATTTCACACCCACGCTGAAGATAACTGTCATAGATCTGGCAAAGGCACATCTATAATACGTACACTAATACAGATGCAGCTGATTTAAAGGAAATATAATTCCACAAACTCAGAAACAGATGGAGGTGAATGGCGCTGACGTATCAGGCGGGACGAATCTCATTCAGGTGTCCGATTCTGGATTATTGAGCTCCTCAGCTGAGTTCAGTCTCCCTGTACTTAAAGTGACTTTAGGCACTCTAAGTACATTGAGAGTAATGACTCGACCTAACCTCATGTGAATGCTTCTCCCACCTGGTTCAAGACCTTCAGAACTATGTCACTATAGCAGAGACTCTTCCTGGAATTCATCACGGGCAAAATAATATCTCATATTTCATCTCAACCTCTCCTGTCAGGGTTAAATACGTCTGAGACCCGCATGTTGTTTCTGCTTCATCCCTGCATTCCTAGCTCTCTAACGGGCCAGCGCGGCGTATGGATTTAAACCAAGTCGGCACTGAAGAACAGATCTACTGATACTCATTTCAAATTGCCCTCAGCATCTAGATACACAATAATGTTCAAACCGTAACTAATTGCTGTTCTTCTATCTGTAAAAACTGCGTCCTGGTTCACAAAATCAAAGTCATTACAGGACTTACTCACAGGTAACAGTGAGGCACGTCAGTCCCTGCCTTGAACCGGTAGGATGCATGTCAAAGATGCAGGTGTAGCAGCCTTCATCACGGAAGCCCACCCTGCGGATGGTGATGGCTGAGGTGTCTTTGGGGGAGGAGGCGAGCTCCACGTACTGCTGCCCGCTCACACTGTCTCTGTTGCCGGGCTGGTAGCTCAGCAGGGTCTGGTTTTGGACATCCAGCCAACGCACCTGCCTCAGAGACTCACCGCGCTCCCTCGAGACGCTGCACGTCAGAGTGAAGGGCTTCTCCACCGGAGCTTCCAAGCGCTCTGGTGCCGTTACCTTGCCTGAAACACACAACCAATAAAATAAGCATTATAATTTACAGTTTGTTGTGACATGCTTTTTTGTTGTTGTTTTTTTTCGATGTCTTTCTAGCGTAGAAGACTCACCCTGTAGTCGTCCCACCATCAGGAGGAGTAAACACACCTGCAGACCTTTCCTACAGGAGGCCTGGATCGTCATCTTCTTCATCACTCATTTAACAGAGAGGAGAAAGAGCGATACTGACAATTTCACAAGTAGCAGTCAACCCACCATGAACTCAAACTCTTCTTAAAATTATATAACTAATTCATATTCCTACAGAAATAACTTTAACGTGTCTAATTTCTGCAGAGAGAGAGAGAGTTCAGCTCATGTGCTCACTGTAGATGTTGCCCAACACATTTAATTGCATAAATACATCCAGACAACTAATGAATGGGATGCAATGCAAACAAGAAATCCTCAAGTGTGATAACAATATTTAACATACAAAGTTATTCACATGAGAAATACATCAGAGATAAATTCAAACTAATAGTTATCAAAGGTCTTTACAATGTAAAGAGATTTTTTCTTTCTGCCACATCATGACTTAGTTAACTTGCAATGGACATAAACACGTTTTAGTCAAATAACACATATACAGTTATAACACGAAGTTTCCACTCTTTGATTTAGGCTATATGTTGTATTCCCTGTATCATGTCAAATATAACATATGACACTCACCTCTACTTGTCCTAATGCAGAAGGTATAAGCCAACAGTTGAAGATGTTCTACCTCTGCAACATCTTGGACATCCTCATAACCCGGCAGTCTTTGGAAACATCACTCCAGACGAAGCGAAGAACTATTTTTTACTCCTGCGTGTGTTTCCTATTGTGCACCCCTTCAGCACAATGAACACCAGCTTCATTCCTCTGGACGCGGTGGGGTCGTGAGTGCGCGCAGAGCCACGGCGCAGTTTGGGTTTACAGCGACCTCCAGTGTCACTTTGTATATTGCTTCGTGATACAGGTTGAGATTTTACATCACTTGTATTGTTTCTTGATGTTGAGTAATTGCTCTACTTATTAGGATTTCCTTATAGTCCACGTCGCAGTATGCGATGAAAGAATTAGCACACTGGAGAAAAAAGTTAATTCGCTCTGCAACTTTAATTCCCAACTCATAGATTATTAAATCGCATTATACAGTTTAGTTTACATACATCCAGAATGTTGATCAAACTTAATTGCTGAAGCATCTATGTACAAGTATATATATATATATATATATATATATATATATATATATATATATATATATATATATATATATGTATGTGTGTGTGTGTGTGTGTGTGTGTGTGTGTGTGTGTGTGTGTGTATGGATATGACCACCTTTTCTATTTCTGCACTCTTATAGTTTTGACCCAAAATATTTGGGCTGCAACTAATCAGTTATTTTCACTGTCGATTGACGTGTCAATTATTTTTTACCGTTCATTTGTTTTGCCTCAAATGTCATAAAATAATAAAACTCGATCGATCCCAAAATCTAATCAAATGGTCCCCGGATAATAATCAATCATCCCACCAAATTTCATGCGATTCGGGTTAATACTTTTTTACTTATGCGAATAACGCACGCACGCACGCACGCACGCACGCACGCACACACACACACACACACGCATACAAATACACGGCGATCAAAACATTACCTTCCGCATTTTCAATGCGAAGGTAAAGGAAGTAATATATTCTTTGTTATCTCATTCTTTGTTATCATATTTCAAATATAGAGAATTTGTTTTGCCCAGTGAGGCTTTGTGGGGAAACCACAGCGCTCGGAGGAAACCCACACTGACACCGGGTGACGTCACAGTTTTGCGACGGAAGTGTGTCTGCCGGACACATATTGATGACGTACCAACATGGCTACCATAGTGATTTGACAGCTAAACAAAACATGCTCTAAACATGAGCTCATTAGTGACATACACATGTTAAGGCCGACTTGTTTTTTCATGGATTAAAACTATCCTCTACCCTGCTACACCTGAACGGCCCGTTTGCCTCGCGGACTAAAGGCTCTGGGACGGACGTCGCCATGTCGTTCCTGGTGGACTCGGTCATCATGTTCACCTCTCAGGTAACGTTCACACGCGTTGGGAAAGTCGACGCATCGTAACGTGTGTTATAAGATACGATAATACAAGATCATACTTTATAAGGTCACCGAACATGTAAGTACATCGTAACGTGGAATCACACGCTATCTACGTAACGTCAGCCTGAACCGAGGCCGTCTGAGACGAGAGTTCACACACACACACACACACACACACACACACACACACACACACACACACACACACACTCTGATGGATAGGTGTGTGTCTTCTATCAAGTCAGACGGTTAAAGATGTCTTGAAAACCTTTTTTTTGTTCAGAATATTACACCCTTTACTCAATACTGAGATCAACATCGTCACATGTCGGCATAACACCCGTTTATATGGATTCCACTGTAACATAACTAGTTGTCTTTACTCAAGAATCAAGAGGTTGTATTTGTTATTTGTGCCTAGAGCAACAGTCCAGACACATTGGACTTGTTTTGCAGGGCTCTCCGAGTCAACAGAGGTACAAACACACTATAATAAGAAGAACAAATATAATAACACACTGTACATAAGGTAGTAGAATATACAGTATTGGGTACAGTTTAAAAGAAACAGGTTATCAACATAAAAAAGGAGAGGGCAGAGGTTAACACATTATGCTCATGCTAAGTGCTGCTCCTAGGTCGTGAAAAGAAAGAGGGGAAAGAGGAGAGTTATGTGGGGATACTCATGGAATCGTTGCACATTGCATTCATTGTTTTCTCACTCAAACAATGAATCAAACATCAGCTATGCACTATGTACATTACCTGTTCATTGAATAACATTTTTGAAATTATTATGTCTAATTATTACGTTAATATTAAGCAATGACCAGATTCTAAGTGTACTGCAAATAGGAAGTTATAAAACTAATAATAAAACTTAGTTATAAAACTAATAATACATTATGTGGATGAGAGCACAATGTAATCGTCAGGGTTTTCTATCGTTGCTGTGTGTTTGCAAAACTTAGTGTCTTATTCATGTATCTATTGAATAGGTTTCATCTTTGTGCATTTTGTAAATATAAATAAGCAAAACACTGTTATGCATATTGCAGCATGTCCTCATTGAATCCCCCTTTATTCCAACACAGGTGCTGTTCTTCGGATTCGGCTGGTTGTTCTTCATGCGGCAGCTGTTTAAAGATTATGAGGTGCAGTGTTATTGCAAAGCATTTTATTTACAATGAGAAACAGTAAATCTGAGCCTGGTCATCAGTCAAAGATTCGTAGGCTTCATCAAACACTCGAAATCCTCTCTGCTAACCACCGTGACTGTTTTTGTGTTTGTTGACAGGTGCGACAGTATATTGTCCAGGTGGTTTTCTCTATCACTTTTGCTTTTTCATGTACCATGTTTGAGCTCATCATCTTTGAGATCCTGGGTGCCTTAAGTAGCAAGTGAGTCACTTTCTGTGAACTATATAAGTTTGTCTCTATTGCTGCTTCTTTCAGATATAATAATACAAAACAATGTCATGTCTTTGCCACAGCTCGAGGTATTTTCACTGGAAGCTGAATCTGTACGTGATTCTGCTGGTCTTAATCTTTGTGGTGCCTTTCTACATCGGATACTTTGTTGTCAGCAACATACGCCTGCGTAAGTATAGCTGTTTAGCCGGGTATTGAAAATAAAACATTGGAAGTCAGAAAGGATTACGCTCTATGACATTTGTAATGTCACACATTATGTCACAGAAAGCTGTTTTCTTTGTGTCTGTGTGAAGTGCAGAGACAGAAGCTTCTGTTTGCTTGTATGGTGTGGTTCACCTTCATGTATTTCTTCTGGAAGTTGGGAGACCCATTCCCCATCCTGAGTCCGAAACACGGTACGTGTGCGTCCTTCACTTCTCTCTGGGCACCTTTTATGCCTCGAGTCTCCCTTTTCTTTCTCTTACTGTGAGAGTCCTCTACCTGCATATAAGGGAAACGCTGTTGTCCGTCTGTTGTTGTCTCTCGCCCAGGCATCCTGTCCATCGAGCAGCTCATCAGCCGTGTCGGTGTGATCGGAGTCACCCTCATGGCTTTGCTGTCTGGGTTTGGTGCCGTCAACTGTCCCTACACCTACATGTCCTATTTCCTCAGGTAAGCTTAGCTGCGGTTTTGCTCTCGGGTTACTATTATTATTATTATTATCGGGAATGACATCCCTGTTTTCGTGACCCACATTGCTTTGATGCTTCCTGCCTGGTTGTTACCAAAGGAACGTAACAGACAGTGACATCCTGGCTCTGGAGAGGCGGCTGCTCCAGACTATGGACATGATTGTCAGCAAGAAGAAACGGTGAGTACAAATATGTATTTATTAGGGCTGTCAGCGTTAACGCGTTAATCTATGCGATTAATTTGGCCGCGTTGACGCACTAAAATATTTTAACGCAATTAACGCAACTTTGTTTACTTCCGGTGTTCGTTGATGTTTTTGCACTTTTCTGAGTGTCAAGCCGCGGCAGTGTGTCTGACACTGTTTCCATTTTTAAATCTATGAGTTTTCCGCGAAAATACGAGCAGAAATCAGTTTAAACTCGTGGATTAATAAATCGGGTTTCCTCCTGCGCTCCTTCCTCCCGGCTGCTGCTCCGCTCCACAGACACAGACACACAGTGTGTCTACTACCGCGCACTTTACGAAGTACACTACAATACAGTACACTGAAATACAGTGCACTGACATCTGCAGTGCACTGCGTCGCTGAGAAGTGCTGATATCAAATGGAACACTTACGTTAGCCACATAGCGGAAGTGACGCAAATCTGTTCACGGCACCCGCGAAAATAAAAGCCGGGAGTGACGTATGCATTCGCGGCAGGAGCCTCCGCCTTCTGGCGGAAGTCGAGATTGTATTTACATTTAATTGTGATTTTGCCTTACCTTCACAGCATAGCTTCATGTAGTAGTTGCAATCAAATTATTCTAGCTAGGTATGCTAAATCCTCAATTATCTTTGTCAGAAGTAGCCTTCTTCTTTGCAATCCATATGGAAATAAAACATGACATCTGTACATGTTTGTCCCTAGATTCCAATTAGTTTTAAGAATTATCCAGTGAAATGATAGGCATCATGTGCTTGAATTCACACACTAATAGGCCTACTTTGACTGACTGTACTTTTATACATATCTCTGTTGTAGTTAAGTTTACCCTGATACAGGAATCAATTAGCAATTGAACACACAGGCATATTAATTATTGTTACAAACATGCATAAATTCTAATAGAAATCAGAAAACACAATAAAAGACTCCAAATCCTCAATGACAACATTTTATTGATGAAATGACTTGCATATTCATATAATCTTCCCTTCCACTCCCCACACACTCTTCAGCAGCCACCCAGTCCCAGGCGGCGCTGCCGTGTCAATGTTGCAATGCCACTGCTGGCGTTGTATGTTGATGGCCACAGTGACATGAGGGTGGACTTCAGGCTCATGGCTGTGCTGGGCACTGACTGTGACCACGGTTGGGGCCCCAAGATCTTCCGTCTAGTTTTTATTTTTTGGCTTGCCAGCGCCACCTCCTATCGGGTGATGGCCGCCCTGGCCATCACCCGATAGGAGGTGGCGCTGGGGGCAGGCGGCGGGCTCCAGGCGCTCGCTCCAACGGCCAGTCAGACGACAGATAGCTGTCAGTCGTCGGACTGTGTTAAACAACGGCTGTTCTGTTAAACAATAGAAATAGCTATTTTAATAATGGATTAACAATGGAATATGCTCAGTTTAATAACTGGTTAACATGACACCGCAAATGTTTGCCCACACGCTTCCCGATCATTAATACCATTACGATAGCTATCTAAGCTTGTCCTTCTAGAAATAATTGCCCCTTCGACATGCCACCGGTGAGGTGTGTTGTGGAGAGGTCCTTCGGGATACTGAAGACGCGATGGCGGTCCATCTTCTTAAGGCCCTGGAGGTGGATGTGAGGTTTGTGCCAGAGGTCATCGTCTGCTGCACTGTGCTTCACAACGGTGACCTGCTGGAGCCAGACGCAGATGTCAGGAGGGCAGCAGAGGACCAGCCAGAACCAGCACCAGCAGGAAACCTCTCTGGGGCAGAAAACAGAAATAGGATAGCCATTCAGTGCTATGTCCCAGACCACGATTACATTGAACTTAATAAATGAAATATGTATAGGGGGTTCTGAACACCAGAATTCCCCTATAATTGGCAAACAATAAGAGTTTGTAATATTTCACCATCACCATCTCACTTGTTATCCAAATTGTTTTGTCAATATGCTTCTAAAATTCCACAAGAGACTACCCACAGAAACCTTGTACCCTTTACTTTTTAAATGTATGCAGTTTAAAACAAAAACATGAATAAGCATTTATTTATTAATTAAGGCCCTCGTCTGTCCCTAGACATGTGAAATACCACGACATTAAAGCTACAATTATTTCTAGAAGGACATCTTAGAAAGCTATCGTAACGGTATTCATTATCGGGAAGCGTGTGGGCAAACGTTCCCGGTGTCATGTTAACCCGTTATTAAACTAAGAATATCCATTGTTAATCCATTATTAAAATTGCTATTTCGATTGTTTAACAGAACAGCCGTTGTTTAACACTGTCCGATGACTGACAGCTATCTGTGGTCGGACTGGCCGTTGGAGCGAGCGCCCGGAGCCCGCCGCCTGCCCCCGCTCGCCAAGCGAAAAGTGTCCGATAAAAGTGCACCAAATACTCATGTCGCTGGCTTTAATCTGAGAATGGCATGTTGGTAGTACATTTTAATATCAGTACAATGTTTAATTACCGCTGATACTTACATTTACGGTCTGCAGCTTCTTCTGCCGAGTTGGCTACCGTCGCAAACTCGTCCGCCATTGTTTTGGAAATAAAATGAAAAGCTGGCGAAATGGCTCCTCCTCTTCCGCTACGTAGCCAAGATGGCCCCCGTTTGGGGCGAGTAGTGTCCATCGTTTTACACTACATTTTTTGCCCGTTTGCAGTGCGCCATCCGGGTACTTTCAGTGCACTGAATTCTGCCGTTTTTTTCAGTGTTGCGCCCTAAGTCAGTGCTCGAAGTGCGCGGTAGTAGACACACTCACAGACGTGTCGGGTGACGCGGCGTGGAAAGAACTCGTCACACTAACCCGTCACCGTGATTTGTCAATCCGTTTGTCTGTCAACATTTTGCGAAAACAACAACCAATGAACACTCAGTAAATTACAAGGCCCGCCCACCTCCCAGGTGAAGCTCATTCGCAGCCTGACAGCCAGAGAAGACAGAACACTAGGAGGGCCATGAGCCTCATGATATAAAGATGAGATTGTTCTGGAAGGTTTGATGTAGAACACGTGGGGTTGTGTGTCATATGCAAAATACTTTAAAAGGTGAATTATATTTTTTTTGTAAAATGTATTATATGCCCCCAGCCTCCAGAGTGACACATTTGAATGTGAGTCAGTTTCCAAAGCCACTGGTTCTGCTACTGTTCAGTGGGAAAGATGACAGGACCAATGGATCTCTAATGCACCTTGTTTTACTAAACTGATGTTTCACTGAAGAAACAATTTATCATACACAATATTAAATGCCTAAGTAGGAGCCTCTCTGAAACAGCTCTGTGTGAGGTTGTCTTTAACAACAAATACTATCAAGTGTCTAAAACACACGCTGTCTGAAGTGATTACTGCTTAATTTAGAAGATTTAGTCTTTAGAAGAAAACCCCCTGATATTTGCGATTAATCGCGATTAATGAATTTCAAAATGTGCGATTAATTAGTTAATTCTTTTTAATCGATTGACAGCCCTAGTATTTATACCTATATATTGTGTTGATATAATGAATAAAATATATTATTTTGCATGTACAATTTGTTCCTTGTGTGTGTGTGTAGGATTGCCATGACACGGAGGCAGATGTACCAGCGTGGAGAAGACCAGAACAAACAGACAGGGTTCTGGGGCATGATCAAGAGCGTCACCTCTCCACAACCAGGCAGTGAAAGTATCCTTTCTACTTATATTGACTATGATGGGGAAAAAAAAGTATTGATTTAAAGTGCTGTCAGAGAACTATGTACTAATTGTTTACAGTATTTGTAGTAGATATGAGCCTTGACTTCTTCCCTCTAGACCTATCTCTGATCCAGCAGGAGGTCGATGCTCTGGAGGAGCTGAGTCGGCAGCTCTTTCTTGAGACTGTGGATCTGCAAGCCACGAAGGTAACACACACACTCACACTCACACTCACACTCACACTCACACTCACACACACACACTCACACACACACACACACACACACACACACACACACACACACACACACCAATAAAAAGATTACACAGCTAGTTAAAAGCATAAAGGAAAAGTAAAGAAGACATTACTGATATTTAAGTCCTTTCTTCCTGACCGAGTTTAGCAACGTCTAGTTATTTCTACATATCCTTAACCCAACCTTACAGCTGCCATTATAAACACCCACTTATAAAGTAGTTATGACTAAGTTGTTATCGTACAAGTGAGCACTATCACAGTGTGGCTAGGATCTGATTCAATGGTAATATCGGCATTGATGTCAGGAGTCAGGTGTGTTACTACGATGTATCGCCACATACAGTATGACATCACAGGACCCTGTACAAATAATATCAAATAAAAGACACTCTTTGATAGTATACAGACAGGTCTGATCTGGTTTATAAAGATCAGATACAAAAGTTTTCTGCAGCTCCACAAATTCAAACTGAAATCCAGAGCTGCTGACATGACATAAACCCCCTTTTATCTACACGGTGATCTCCTCTGCCTTCATGCCATAAATGATGACCTAGTTCTTTAAGTCCTTTCCTTATCTTTAGGAGCGAATCGAGTACTCAACGACATTCCAGGGGAAATACTTCAATTTCCTTGGCTACTTCTTTTCCATCTATTGCGTTTGGAAAATCTTCATGGTGAGAACACTCAGTTATATTCCGTCATTGTATGTATTCCCTCATCTCACACATAGATCATGTGAGTGCGACGGCGCAATACCATTTTGTGTTTTTATGTGTTTGAAAAGTACATTTATTTATTTATTATTTATAGACCTCTTCTTTCCACCACAGGCCACAATAAACATTGTGTTCGATCGAGTGGGGAAGACGGATCCAGTGACGAGGGGTATTGAAATTACAGTGAACTGGTTGGGCATCCAGTTTGATGTAAGACACACACACACACACACACACACTCACACACTCACACCTGCAGTAATAGTCACATGTCACACTGCATGACCTCCTGTAAAGATAATTGTCAGCTCATTATTATCTCTGCCTGCTTTCTCTCCCGCAAACGTGCTCACGATCGCACTCAATCTTTTCTCGCTATTAATTGATTCCGTTATATCTCACACTCTCAGAATATAGCACTATGTTTATATTTAGATATGTACATTATGATTACAGATGGACAGTCATCATCTTCTGTCACCCACTTCTGATTTTTCTTTTCTTTTGCTTTGTTTTTCATGTTTTTTTTTTCTCATCTCAGGTGAAGTTCTGGTCCCAACACATCTCTTTCATCTTGGTGGGGATAATAATCGTGACGTCCATCCGTGGATTACTCATCACCCTCACGAAGGTAAAGCGATCACGTGATGCATGTTGAAATGGCTACAGATCTCGGGTCAACTTCACGCTGTTGAACCGACGATGTGACGCTCCTCTGCTTTCAGTTCTTCTATGCGATATCGAGCAGCAAGTCCTCCAACGTCATCGTGCTCGTCCTCGCTCAGATCATGGTGAGTGCGCCGCGTTGTGAATATCTTGGTAACACAGAGCGGAGCCTCCGAAGAACAGAGGAACCGAAACGTTCTCCGTCTGTCTCCATCCACCAGGGGATGTATTTCGTGTCGTCCGTGCTGCTGATGCGTATGAGCATGCCGCTGGAGTATCGCTCCATCGTGACGGAGGTTCTGGGGGAGCTGCAGTTCAACTTCTACCACCGTTGGTTTGACGTCATCTTCCTGGTCAGCGCCTTGTCCAGCATCCTCTTCCTTTATCTCGCCCACAAGCAGTCACCGGAGAAACAAATGGCCTTCTAATCGCCTACATCCTACCCCCCCCCCCCCCCCTGGATTTAACTACTGACCCATGGTTGACTTTGAATCTGGAATTTAGAGATATCTATAAATCAGTTTTTTTTAATATTTTTATTTTTGGGAGATGATTATATTGAATGCTTGTTCCTGAATCAGGAGCGGCTGATTGTTTGATGCAAGCGATGGGAAACTGTTGGAGCACATTCTTTAAAAAAAAGCTTGGAAAGTGGACTTTCTAGAATTAAATGATGGATTATCAAGACAGTTTTTGCTATAATTCAATCTTTACCTGCATATGTAAACTCATTGTTTCGGCCAAAACAACCTTTTCCTTTCTTTTCAACACACTGGAGCTGTACTGTCCACAGCCGACCTGTGCTTCACCCCTACTGAAGTGTAACGGGGCGATATGAGGAACCCGTAGATGTCATGATCTCCACTATCAAGAAACATGTCAGTTAATTGTGAATAATAAAACAATCTCATAAAGTAAGCTTAATTCAGATGGTATGTTTTCATTTCTGGTGTTAGTGAAATCTGTCATTCATTTGATTTTTCAGAACTGAGAAAACAAAGTTAAAAAGTTTAAATAGAGGAAGCCGAGAGAGACAACTAGTGTTGTAACGGATCGGTACGGATCGCCCCTCCACAAGCAGGTGGACCGCACATTAATCACACAGTTTAACGTTAAGCATCAGTGTGTGACTGACAATCATTATCCACCAATAATCAGTCAAAGATCTGATCATTTATGCTCTTCTATTCACATATTTTTGCTAAAATGTCTCATGGACAACAGAGAAAGGTTTGTTAGTTTCATTGTGATGCGTTCAGGCTCTGTCAAGTGAACATTAATATTGGGTGAAGGTTAATTATAACGTTATCATGATGTTTTCACGTGTAATCTCATAACATGTATTGTTGAGGAACTTGAATAAATCAAAATAAACACAAATTAGACATTAGAGAAGAGTTATGAGATGTTTACACTATAGTTCTAAACAGCTTATACTTCATCATTAAAACTACATTTCTTAAGACATTAGAGAGTTGAGATGATCTCTGGGAGCCTTGACGAGCCGCGATAATCACTCTGGATCATCACTGAGCAGCACTGAGTATCGGCAGCAAGGAAAACACCATCAGGAATCTCTCAACGTCATATGTAGTCACTTTTTTTCTTTTGTCCTGATCTGAACCGTTAGTTTTATGATCCACTAATGATTAAAGGCCGCAGTATTTACTGGAAACAGTAAACGTGTTATAAGATCATAAGCCATCATATTTGATATTATTTTGGCAACTCAGCACTTTATTTTCCTGGACACGTTAACCTGTTGGAAATTCACTTTGGTCACTGCCTTGTGTATATATATATATATATATATATTTTTTAGTATTTTAGTATTTAGTATTGTGTTTTATGTTTAATTTTTATTAATGTTTTATTAAGCATTCATTGCTGTGACCCTGACATGTCCCCACTGTGGGACTAATAAAGGATTATCTTATTTTATCTTATTAGTCAGATATAAGTAGATACTATTTTCATTAACAGAAGAGAGACATATTCATGAAAAGGTGTTATCAGCCCTTTAATTGTGCAAATATCCTTTAGAAGTTAAGACGTGGTCGTCTTGTCTGGTCTCCTGTGATGTGGATGACGTGTGAAGCCTTCAGAGCTGCTCGCTTAGAGTCTCTCATCAAAACTTTCTACAGATGAAGTTGATGTGGTCTAGAAGGGAGAAGGAAAACAACATTTTTAGGCATTGAAAACATTTTCTCTGCGTTGAAAGTATTTACATTTAAAGAACTGCTCAGACTCATGATGGGACTCTCGTGTTTTTTGCACGTATTTGGTCATAAACCGAAGTACTGAAATGACTCAAGGTCTGACCTGAAGATGGCGCTGATGAAATATCTAGGAATCACCAAAGTTGTTATAGTTTATATTTAGGGTAACATAAATGCAATTTCATTACATTCCCTGTAATTAGCAGACGGTTTTATCTAAGTCAAGAAAGTAACATCCAAGACAGCCAAACTACAAAATATCATTATTAATACCACAAGTAATACCATAAGTAATAATACAAGTAATAACAAAAATAATACTATAAGTAACACTACAATTAATACCATGAGTAATAACATAAGTAATGCAATGAGTAATACAATAAGTAATACAATAATTAATAATATTAGTAGTATCATGAGTAATACTATAAGTAATACAATAATTAATAATATTAGTAGTATCATGAGTAATACTATCAGTGCCACACAAGTGCTATTCTCTTTTCTTTAAAGCTATAATCAGTAAAGACCATAAACGATCACTTCCTGTTGGTGCCGCTGAACAACTCACTGAACATGACTTTGTGTACACGTTGTCATGGCAACCATCCCATAGTAGTGGAGCTACCTCAGTCCGGCCCTCCTCAGAACCACCCGGTGGGGACACATGTTCCCCAGCAGCACCACTCACCCGCCCTCGCTCTGCCGCCGGTTTAGCCGGGGTTTCCGGCCGGGCCTCACGTCTCTCCTCCTCTTCCTCCCGTCTCTCCTCCTCTTCCTCCGCCGTGTCCGCGCTGTGGACCTGAGCGTGGGAGGTTTCCCCGAGCAGCAGGCGCGTGACGGCCACCCCTCGAGCTTTGAGCCGGTCGTAGACGCTCTTGTTCGCCACCAGCATCTCCAGAGAGCTGCCGCTGCGGCGGATCATCGCCACCACCTCGTCGTGGCTGTTCCGCTCCGCGTTGACCCCGTTGACCTCCACCAAGACGTCGTCCTCCTCCATACCCGCCCGGTCGGCCGCTCCACTTTTCACCACCTGAAACAAAAGTGTTCATCACCAGTTTAATAAGAATTATTATTTATTTTTGTTTAATGCGTGACATTGCTGTGCTTCCTGTACCTCCTTGATGGTATGTCCAGACACCCCCTCGATGCCATTTAGGTGGAAGCCATATCCAGCTGAGGTCTTTTCCATCTTACACAGTTTGGGCTTCAGCTCCTCCGTCCTGCTCTGAACAGGTGTGGCTGGTTTGACGGGAGCAGGTAGCTTGAGGGCCTCTCTGTAACTGGGCGGTGAGTTGGTGTTCTTCATCTCTTCCAGGAAGATCAGAGGAGACACTTTGCCCTGGAGACAACAACAGTACACTACCTTTAAAAAGTTTGAGGTCACTTAGGAATGTCCTTATTTCTCAAAGAAAAGCACAGATTTTTTAATACAACATTAAATAAATCAGAAATCCTCTCTATAATTAGTTAATGTGGTAAATGATTATTCTCTGGTGTTTAATGAAGTCTCTCTATAGGTGTATAGAGGCCCATCCCCAGTGTTCTAGTGGTACATTGTGTTAGAAAGAAAACTCTTTATGTGAGCGCAGCTGAAAACAGTTACGCTGATGAGAGAAGCTATAAAACTGGCCTTCCTTTGAGCGACTAGTTTAGTCGCACCTTGACTCACCTGCTTGTACATGCGGTCCGTGTCCTTGTCCACCACGAGGAGGCAGCATGTGTTCCCGCTCTCCTTGATGCGGTTCACCACCTCCTCGTGGCTGCAGCCCTCCACCTCCTTCCCGTCCACGGCCACCAGTCGGTCCATTTCCTGCAGACCGGCTCCTCCTGCCGGGCCGCCTCTGTCTATGTCGACGGTGACGTGGCCTGCGTGGAGGTGACCGAGCACACTGTTGAGACACAGCCTTCCTTCCCGCCTTCAAATACCAGTGGTTTGTAACATCTGAGGGACGGCCTTGCCTATGTTGTTGTACTCCTTGAGGAGGAAGCCGTAGCCGCCGGGTCCCTTGGTCATGTCGATGACGCGCGGCTTGTGCGGGAGGTACCTGGTGGTGGCTAACCGCGCTCCTATCTTCTCGCGTTGGTTCTGGTAGTGCCGGCCCGTCTCCTCGTCGACCAGCAGGAACACGATGCTGTCGCCCGCCAGCTTGATGATGTCCACCACCTGGTCGTGCGTGGAGTCTTCTACGTTGACCCCGTTGACCTCCAGCAGGCGGTCGTCGACGCTGACCCCGGCTCTGTCAGCCACACCTCCTTGGGTCACCTCTGTCATGAACAAACCCGGGTCGCCTGGAAATGGTGTTGGAGAAGATATGAGGAAGCTGTAATGTGCACATATTAAACAGGCGGTTCTCTTTCGTCGTGACCTACTTTAAAGATTAGTTATAATTTGTTTTTTTTTGTTTTACAGGAAGGGAAAAGAAGCTATTTAACTTGTCTAGACGCTAAACTAATAATAGCAATAATTCACTCATTTCTGGTTCCTGTTAGACTGTATTACCTCCTACACTATTTTTACTTTCGTGCAATACTTATACAATACTATTAATACTGTAATATGTTTTTTGAAAATTGAAGCAGTGCGATTTGTTCGATTTGTTCTGTGTTGGGATGGGTGAAAAAATGAAAAATAACGTGTTTAATGTATAACTGTATACTCTGCTTTTGAGAATAAACACAATTAACAAAAAAAAAGATGAGTTATAATCCATTAACCTAAACCTTATTTTTTTAAATTCTCCTTTAATGCGTCACTTGTGTTGCTCCAACAGAAAATAGGAGAAGAGCCTACCAGACCTCGTAGGTCCGCTCCTCATTGGAGCTACAGCAGCTCGAGGTCACATCATCCGCTACGAGCACGTTTAGGTCGAGTTGCAGGATTTAGGCTTAAGGTCAACATCGGGAGAGGTTTGCCCTCAGCGCTGTCTGACAGAAACCACTCGTTCACTAGTAGAAGGAAAAATGCTTCCAATCTAGATCGGACCAACCATCCAGAGCTTGCATCATTCACAAGTATTTTAATTATTCACGTTCTACTACTACTATACTACAAAATACATATTGCCAAGGAAGAAGGAGTCAAATAAATAATTTGTTTTTGCTTCAAGCCTCAATGGACATGCAACCGTCATTCTGGAAGACGTTATAAACTTAATCTATTCACGATTTAATTATCTGGCAAACCCAACAGTTTTATTACTTATACATTACTAAATTACTTATTACTTTTAAATCATCAATAAAGCCAATGCAGCAGTCATGATCTATACTCGTCTAGATACCCACACGGGTAGATACATCACAAAGTTATATTTGTATGTCCTTATTTAACGCTTTGATTTTTATTTTTTTATTTTTATGATTTATGCCCTAAATTGTCTCGTCATCTCACCTTTGACGGAGCGGATGGAGAACCCGTAGCCTGAGCTGGGCTTAACCAGGTAGCACAGTTTGGGCTTCAGAGCCGGTTTGGGCCCACCGTTGGTGACGGGCGTGCTCTGGGGGCCGGACAGGTTCAGCCCCTTTTCTTTGGCCTGCAGGTAGGAGGCTTCCTCCAGGATGTGGAATGTGACCGATACTCCACTGAGTCTGACCAAGTCCACCACCTGGACGGGGAACACACACAGCAGACAGGTTCATTAAAATATATACCTGCAGCAGCTCAATGCCGACATCCTACGGAGCCCGGATAAAATGTAGTCAAAGGTTACCGCAAGTCAAACATATAACAACATAAACAATACACCCACACTTATTATTTCTAGTTTAATGAGTGAATTGAGGTTTATGTCGAAATATGAAGCTTTTTACTATTTATATAACCTTAAATAAGCAACAACAGCTTCATTTATTTCCGTAAACAACAATTAAATCATTTGATTAAGACATCTCTTCTATCTATATTTCACTGGCTTGTACATTTTCTGACTTCTTACTTATTATTTTATTTTTGGGTTTCACATTCAAATGTTTATGTATTCTATATTTTCTGCAACATTTACAATATCCCTCACCACTCTGCAGTATCCTGCAGCAACCTAATAGTGAGACTATATATATATATATACATTTTAATATTAATATATATACAAATATAAATACATATATAAATATTAATACATATGTATGTATATAAATATATATATATATATATATATATTGTGCTTTTCAAAGTGCTTTTCAAATGGCTCAAGTATGTACTTAATTAGCTTGTACTACATTTTGACATCTTCGGGGCTCCTTATATCTCTCAGAGTTCTTATTGATTTAATTGCACTGCGGTATTCCCACATCCTACTGACCTCTGAATGGGGCAGTCCATCAACAAATGTCCCATTGACCCTGAGGAGGCGGTCTCCATCTTTCATGCCAGCCAGTTCAGCCGGACCTCCCATGTCCAGGCAGCGGACCAGGTGACCGTCCACAGCCTGCTCCACCCTTAAGTAGAAGCCGAAAGAATGTCCCGGGCTCTTGGTTAGAGAAATCACCTTCGGCTTGTATCCGGCCATGTCCTAACACGGAGGAGAGGGTTAATATCACACACACGTACTCAAAAAGGACATCAAAGCAAAGCCATGTATGACACTGATGACTCGTTACTGCTCTAAATATCATGAGAACAATTGCAAAATCAATGTGGTGTAAATACTCTTAATATATAATGTAAACTTTGAGGTCCAGATATAAAATGATAAACAAGCGACGTACAAACACACACTTCAAGTTAGTTACTGCAATTAGATATAATTATGCAATTATGTATAACCTTTAGCATCTCTCCTCCCTTTTCCCTGCCACTGCTGTCACCCTTTAAACGGACATTTAATAGCAGGTAACCCTGGAACTGAAGAAGCTGTAGAAGTGCTGATAACTTCACAAGAGAAGTTAATCTTCCATGTCAGTTAATTGTTAACAGCAGCCACAGCTGACTGTGGTGACGACTCTCCTCTATAAAGACGGCCTGGACTTTGAGTGCACAGCGCCAATGTACCTCTTTTATAAGACTTATGTTGTCAAGGGTGTGTGTGTATCTGTGTGTGTGTGGGTGTGAAACTAGCTGACGTAGTTTTTGTAGGAAACTGTTGTTTTTCCCGTGCTGTAACCACCGCGTACGGAGAGGTCGAACCGACCGAGCGAATATCGGAACAATTTGTTTTTATTATAATTGATACTGTTTTCCACTTCCATGTGAAGTGCAGCCTTTTGACTAAACTACTCCCGAGTACAGTTCATGCTCTTCTATCAGAATGGGAAACCTAAATCCCTGATTTTCCCATTAATCTTGTTTTATTTGCTTGAAAAGAACAATATGTCCCTCCTATACAGGAACAGTGTAACACATGTACAGTATAGTTTTTATGAGAAATATACTATGATTTATAATTATAATATGATACCGATTGCCTTTACATTCAGCCATATTGACTGTCTTTGAACACTTTGAAATCTCCACTCCCCTCTGAGTTTGGTTGTGTGCTTTTTAACAATGTTTAACTGCAGGATGCTCATTGTTTAAGAATTCCCTCAAGAGGGAACTATGCAGGTTAAAGGTTAATGGATCCAGTATAAGAATTACACTCAAATAAAAACAGATCAATTATATTGCCTTCATAAAAGTCCACTTTTATATGGGAGAAGTATTTATATTGTACTACATGTTTGTGGTTTCAAATATTTTTGGCTTAAAACAAAGCTCTGCCGACCTGCGACCCCTGAGACATTTATTACCAACGCAACCAACAACTGAACTTTCACTTATTTCCACATATTGTTTGTGGCCTAAAGTTATAAAAGGATTCAGTAAATTACCACAACATAGTATGTTCAAAAGGTTTGTTTTTCCTCTTTTTCTAAAAGTTATTTGTCTTAAGATTTTCGCTTTTAATCTGGAATCAGCTCTTTAAAAATATAGTAATAATAATAATAATAGATTTCAGGTAAAATGCGGCGGAGTGTTTTCAAATGCAGCTCACCAGCTCGTCTCTGCTCGGTGTCCCGGTCCTAAGGAGGCGCTCACCTGTCACTGCATGCCTAATATGTCTTCCACCTGTCCCCATACCCCCCCCCCCCCCCTGCATGGACTTTGACGTGCCAAAGGTGAGCCTAAAGGGTGAGTTATTTAACAGCGTCTCGTGTCAGAAATACGCCTCAGGAGGAGACGGCCCTGTGCGAGCTGCGCTCACCAATGAGTATGGATCCACGCCGCAGTGGTCAAAGATTCACCACGCAGAGGGCAACACGCCGTGAGGAGCCGCTCGGTACACGATACAGTCAGCAGGGCTTTGACACATGCAGGGCTTTCTAAAGGATTATTTATAAAACTATTTTAAAGGGTTATAAGTATGATTGAAACGTATGTATATGTGGATCTATTCAAATTGTTTATTGTGAGTATTCTGGCCACAGACCCCCGATGGCTGTGGCGGAGGCGCAAATCAACATATTAAAAGTCTTTGTAGCGACACAATTTTTTTCAAGCTGTTATGTTAAGGTGGAAAAGTTACATAGTGGGACTTTAAAATATCCTCGGCCTCAGGATCTGCTTTTCTTTTACGTCCGTGCACCTCGGACAACTCTTCCAGTTGCTTCTATATGTTGTATATCTTCACACCTCTACACAGCTGCCAATTTATTAGGCACACCTCACTAAATCTAAGACTAATTCAACAGTCCTGCACAAACTCTACCTTCACTTAAAGCCCCACTATGTAACTTTTCCACCTTAAAATAAAAGCTTGAAAAAAATGACTTTTAATATGTTGATTTGCTCCTCCGCCACAGCCATCGGGGTCTGTGGGCTGAATACTGCTGAACGTAAGATGGTGGGAGCCGCCCGGTGCTTCCGGCGGAAGTACTCAACTTGCTTTCTGGCAGTGATTACGCAACGTCATATAGTGCCAGTACACGCTCACAGGTGACTTTTTATTTGCTCCGCTACGCGACGCGTACAGACAGAATAACATGCCGCGGCTGAACGGCTCGCTGCAGCTGCCGAGACGCGCTGCCGGTAGCGCGCATCGATCAACTGGGAGATCAGCTGTGGAGCCGGAAGGGCCATATATGGCTCGAGAGCCAGACGTTAAATACCTGAAGGGGGCGCTACAGGGGAAAAGTTACATAGTGTCGCTTTAAGAGGCTGTAGTGTGTGGTTCTGTTGAATTAAATTGTGTTGTACTGCATGTTTCAATTCAATTGCACCAGAATATCTTCACAGGTTAAAGTTTGACCGTCTGCCCTCGGGGATCTCTTACAAAATACTTGTTCCATGTTAATAGGGATTCAACAGTAAGATTAAAACCCCCACTTGATCCAGACTCTACTTGAAGGGCCTACATGTACATTCATTTTCAGAAAGGCACCCAGGACCTTCACGCAGCTCAGGGTGTGTCGTTGTTGTATCTGGTTGCTGGTCTGTAACTATGGGAGAGTCCTTTCCTTAAGGAAGGCTCTTTACAACTCTCCTCTCCTCGGGATGGGACAAAGGTGACAAGCTCAACCAAAGCCAAGCAAAACAATTGTGAAAACTGTAAAAGTTAAGTCATTACTGTGCAAGGAGACTTGTTTGTACCATTGCTCTTTAAAACAAATTGTACTCTGAATTCAATTAAGCGTATTCTGCTATTATCCAGCCTCTAGGCATCAGGATAAAGCCATTGATTTACACTGTAGCCTAAGATCCAATTTACTCGTTGTTTTAGTTTAACTACTTCAGCAATAAGGGATTCAGCTGGCTACGTAGGACACAAAGCGAAACACAAAAACACAACCCGGTAATACAGTTGATACAGTTTCTTTCAATGTTTATGATTCTTCGGGTTCCAAAAGACACCAGGCCCAGTCAACAGCAGCTCCTGAATGTATTCCAGACACCGTCCTTTAGTCCAGTGGTTCTCAACCTTTTTTCAGTGATGTACCCCCTGTGACATACTTTTTTCATACAAGTACCCCCTAACCGGCGCGAGTAGTGCCGCCGAGCGTTGTCGACGGGGGGTGCTCACTGTGTCACTGTGCGTGTCACGCTAAACGAGGCGCGCGCGTGCAACGGAGCTCTAGCGGCGCGAGCAGAGGAGAGTTGGAGACGGGGTGTGTGTGAGACAGGGTCTGTGTGAGACGGGGTGTGTGTGAGACGGAGTGTATGTGCTGGTGAGAGGGCTCACCGCGTGCGTCCATGTTTCAGCAGTATTGCTGCTAAGAGCCGCAGTGAGAGACGGGTCCGTGAGTGTGTGCCACGTTGGGTCAAACCATCCTGATATGGTGGGAGGGGGGACTCTGGGTTTTTAGGTTAATTAAATTAAATTGCCTACTTAATATAAAATTCAGTTTATGAACTTACACTTGTGTTTTATTAAATAACTATTTTTAATGGATGCTAATTTTAAATAGATTTTTAAAAAATCTCGCGTACCCCCTGGAGTGCCTTCACGTACCCCCAGGGGTACGCGGACCCCCATTTGAGAACCACTGCTTTAGTCCTTAAACTGAAAACAAGACTGACAAGGAGTCTGGAGATAACTCTAATTGTCTCCGCACACGTTAAGTAAGTAAGATATAGCTTCCAAAAAACAATGACAAGTGTGTGTGTGTGTGTGTGTGTGTGGGGGGCAGAGGGATGTGTGAAAGGGCAGGAGGGTGTGAAGTTAGTTCTTCTCATTCCCTTTTCTAAAACAACATATATTTTGAAACATTATTTTGACATAGTCATAGTCAGAAAAGATGGAGCCGCCGAGGACCGGGCCGAGGCTCTGCTCTGGCTGCTGAGCATCGCCCTCCCGTCATCTAACGGTGTGTTGAAGGAACGGTCGGTAAAATCGACGACCATTCTGACTGTCTTATATTTTCCTTTATTTGCAGAACAGCAACAGAAACATCAATTCAACTTATGCTAGATATAAATTCCTCGCTTAGTCTAATGCTCTTAAATACTGTTATTCATTCTTAAATGCGGTTGAAATATAATAAACCCTTCACACCTGACTGAACTCAGGTGACACACACATATAGCCAAACGCTCACTGACGTCAACGCCGTATCTTCATCATCGTCATCAAAATCACATCAACAACCTGTCAGCATGATCAACACTATATATATATATATATATATATATATATATATATATATATATATATATATATATATAAAATATAGGACACATTAGTGCAATGGCTTGTTGTGCGTCTGTGCACATGTAGTGTTTGTGCAGTGAGGATGTCCTGGACGTGAGGCAAAGTGCTCAACTCTTTGGTGATTTATTCTACTCTACGAAGATGGTTACATATTTAAGGCGGTATTGTTCCCTCACTATCCTGACCCTTGGTCCCCTCACTGCACCATGAAGCACCTTGGCATTGCACCTGAACCACTTTGTTCGGTTTCATGTTACATTTTTCATTTCTCATAAATTCATATTTTATCTCTGAGAGCAAACAAAAAATGTCCTTTCCCATAAAGTCGATGCTTTAAAACCTGCATTAGTTGCACTTTGATGTTTTCCTCTTCTTCATCTTGGCACACTGCGATCTTTCACAACGAATTACCGCCCCCGACGGTAATGTATATCGACGGTTATGCATTATTATTACCTGTCGCCAGACATCCATTACCATCCTCTACAGTTTGCAGACGGGATCAAGTCGCCCCGTGCCACGGGTGATACCTGCCAAACCACAGACCGCCGCCAACGCTACAAGTCCTGATTGTGTTGATCGCTTGGGGAATAAGCCGTGAACGGGACATCGGCAGCGGGAACAGTAAAGTCGGGGCCCTGACAGCCAGACGATGAGCAGAGCTCTAGATACAACCTACAGGTCATCATTCTTTTCATGTTTCATCACTCTTCCACTAAAAGAAAGTGAATACATGCACTATTCCCCCCTCTATAAGTGTTTGTTTTTCACATAAAGCAGTCAGATGAAAAACATGATTTACTGTCGGGAAATGGCCAAATCTCTCCACGCCGGTGTTCTGTCATTTTTTGCTGCCTTGTAAAATGTTGCTACCCGCTGCATAAACTGATAGGTGTGTATCGATTCATGCTACCCTATCTGATAGGATGTTATTGTACTATCAAAATATGCTTTTCTTTCAAAGTTCAATGTTTCACTAAATACCCTAATAATAAACCAGTGCTTTATTATGATAATGTGAACAAACTCATGTTTACAATAATTTGTTGACACAAAAGAAATAGCAACTGCTTATCACTCATTAATCTACATGTCATTGCTACATATTATTACTACCTGTACAATATACATGCTGAATGTACTTTTAACTAGGGAAATAATCGGGATTTTGAGGATGTCACTCCCCGTTATCAGACGTGCATCGACAGGGTGGCAAAACATTATGGGCGTGTCAAAAAAAAATCGGAAAATCGACTCGGCGCATGCGCAATACCACAAGGTATCGTTCTTGACAAGTAGCATGAAATGACAGAACACCGGCACGTATAGAGACACAAGTGAGTGTGTCCTCCAGTCGTCCCCGAGCTCCCCCCGGAACAACACACAGACACACACACACACACACACACACACACACACACACACACACACACACACAGCACACACACACACTGTAACCACGCACACACTAGCGGCTCGGAGCTGTTTGAACAATCGATCTCACGGGCCCATGGACCTCCGACCGGAGGAGAGATGAAGTGAGAGGAGACAGAAATTGTCTTCAGCTCGGCTGAGCACTGATGCACTCACTCTCCATTACCCTCCGTCATCACCTTGTGTGTGTGTGTGTGTGTGTGTGTGTGTGTGTGTCACACCAACCGGCATGGATTACAAAATCCTCTATTGCTGCAGATGTTTAATGGATCTGAAACTTAACCTTAGCGGTGTTTACAGTAAGGCCAGTAAAGTATACACGTATAGCCCCAGAGGATCCAGGCGAGAGCTGGAAGAGTGCCCCCCCCCCCCCCCCCCCTCGAAGTGATTATCATGTCTTCATCAGCGCTGGTGCCTCAGTAATCAACACGCCATGCCAGTTTGTGATTACAGCACTCGACTGGGAGCTCTAGTCTCTCTCTCCTCATTCTGATTGGCATCCTCATGTGGCGTGTTTATCTGGGCTAAGTAGTCCTGCACATGACCTGCCAGAGCCAAGCTAATTAGACCAGGAGAAATACTAGAGATGGGCCGCTTCAAATAATGACCTTCTTTTTTTTATTAGAGAGTGACTCCCAGGCCAAGCAGCCGGTCCCCCGCTCTCACAGCAATAACACGCATGAGGAAGCGGCAACATTTCAACCTCCCAAAGGTGTACGGCTGCGGAGGAGAGGCGGTGTTCTGTCATGTCATGCTACTTGTCGAGAACTGCTACCTTGTGGTATTGCGCATGCGCCGAGTCGATTTTCCGAGTTTTTTTTGACACGCCCATAATGTTTTGCCACCCTGTCGATGCACGTCTGATAACGGGGAGTGACAACATCACAATCACGATTACTTCCCTAGTTAAAAGTACATTCAGCATGTATATTGTACAGGTAGTAATAATATGTAGTAATGACATGTAGATTAATGAGTGATAAGCAGTTGCTATTTCTTTTGTGTCAACAAATTATTGTAAACATGAGTTTGTTCACATTATCATAATAAAGCACTGGTTTATTATTAGGGTATTTAGTGTTGAAGATAAACACTTTTACAGTGAAAAGTGAAACATTGAACTTTGAAAGAAAAGCATATTTTGATAGTAGAATAACATCCAATCAGATAGGGTAGCATGAATCGATACACACCTATCAGTTTATGCAGCGGGTAGCAAAATTTGACAAGGCAGCGGCTCACGGCCATCTCCAGCCGGATGCGGCACAATGCTGCACCCGGGCTACAGCTCATCATCTTCAAACCTTGAGGGAAGGGTCGATGGGGATGGCTTTATAAAAGTTTTTTTTTCTTCTGATCTCATCATTAATGCTGACTTATCTGATCACCTATTAGCGGATTGGTGTTTTTCGCTCATTCCCAAAACATGAAGTACAAGTTCAAGGAAATGGCATTTATATTTGATCAGTATGATGAAATCCGATGAAAAACACCATTATTGAATCAATGATAGATAGTCAACCAAAATATGGGAAATATTATTATTGTAGTCAAATCATTGATCTTCTTCAACACCTCACGGTTATTTAATGTATACAAGACGTGGTTAAACAAAACGAGCATATGAAAACTATGGGTGGGGTGGGTCTGTGGGTGGGTGTTTCATTATTCATTATTATTATAATTTGTTATTTTGTTTTGCCTTTGTTATTTTTATTTATTTATTTTTCCTGTTTTCCTCTTTACAATTGTAATCTGATTGAAACATACACATACAAAAGTGAAATACTTTTTTATTTGATCACTGTATATCACATTGTGCATTAGCAATACAGTATACATATATATATAAAACAAACAAGGATCAGACATTATATATAATTGTTTTCTTTTGAGGATGGGTTAGTCGGGTAATGGAGATGATTGTAATTATGATACACACGATATAACGAGGAGCACCACCCTCGCTGACTGTATAGAACACGATGATTCCCATTCTACGGTTTAAGACAGAGACAAGAGGAACTGGAGTGTTTACACTCTGCAAAACATCAACACAGAGCATGTCAGTGCAGTCACACACCACTAGAGGGCGACAGTGCGCATGTAAATCCATCTCCATCATCTCTCCATCAGTCTCGACACCTCGGACAGGTCACCACACACACACACACACACACACGCACACACACACACACACACACGCACACACACACACACACACAGACACCTACATGTGGGAACATTAGAGAGGCTAATTCATCCAACAGGAATGCAACATATCATGGTGCACCGTTTTTTTTGTTCATTACACAACATGTTATATCTGAATCCCCCGATCATATTCATTTAAATGTCCACAACGTTTTATAATACAGCTAAAATTATTATTATAGATAAATTATGCAAAGGCATGTGAGGCCTGCCAAGATATGAGGATGGAATATGACAGTCATGGTGGGGCTGTCAAGGCATTAATATTAATTAACACGTATATGGCCTACTGCTCTTTAGTGCTTCCAGCTCATTAATCTCTCTCATTACTTTATATACTTAACGCTCCTTGTGGATGATTTAATAACATTGTAATAAATAATTCAGATATTTTAATTGTATTGATTTTATTAAGCTTTTTTTCATGTGGAGAAGAACACTTAACACGACCCCATGAACGTGTCACTATCTCTGCCATACAGGTGCACCTTGCGTTGAAATAATTATATTAATATTAATATTATATGATATTAACAATTGAATGTGGCCACATCGATGACGACTGTCCACACTGACCAATGAGCAGCCCCCCCACACACACACACACACACACACACACACGCACGCACACGCACACACACACGCACAAACACACACTCACACACACACACACGCACCCACACCCACACTCGCACACACTATATGACAGTCTCCCACTCCCTCCACGCGGTTCACTTGGCAGAGGCGCAGCAGAGCGCCGCACACTCTCCTGGCGCGCGCCTCCCGGTGGAAGACGCACAAGAGAAACAAAAGGGTTGGATGAATAAATAAGTATATTCGAGTTTTTTGTAAGAGTTTGCAAAGCGACAACTTGCCTCCGTCTCACGTGTGAAGGACTATAGCTGCAGCCTGGTGGAGTTACACCACTTCAGACGAGCATCCGCAAACCACCAGACTTTAACTTTGTGTAAACTTTTGGAGACACAATTGGGTCAAGACATGGACTCGCGTGAGCTAAACGAGACGTTCGCGTCTCCCGAGTGCCTCGCGGGGCTGCAGAGCGGCGCTGGGAACGGGAGCTTCTCGGAGGCGCCAAACGTCACCTGCGGCAACGTGTCCACCGCCCTCCCGCCTCAGAGGCGCAAAGGTGAGCGGGACTCGACCTCATCATCACCTGGAGGTCCATTCAAAAGTGCGTCTGTGGCCACATGTCGTCTTCACCGCGCTTCACTGAAATGACGTCACACGTTTTTTCTCCACTCTTAACTACAGGAAAAAAAGAAGAATTTATGTGGCTCATAATTATTTCAACTTTATGGTTCATTTAACATGTTAGGCGTTATTTAGTCTCAATTTACTGTGATGCACTTATTTTAATGTGCCACATATACATTCTGTGGGAGCTATTTAGCTTTATTCTGAGAGAATATTGATGGAAACAAGTTAAGATAAGACGAGATGAGCCTTTATGTCTCCCCAAGGTGAACGCTCAGCTGAAGACAGTGACATGTTAATCTGAGAGCAGTGAGAGAGAAAGAGAAAGGGAGAGAGAGAGAGAAAGAGAGAGAGAGAGAGAGAGAGAGAGAGAGAGAGAGAGAGAGTCACATGGAATAAAATCCTGGGATTTATTCATAAAAAAGTCACATGGCTTCCCTCTCGGTGCCTCATGGTTGTGCTCCTGCTTCCTAATATGATTAATATATATATATATATATATATATATATATATATATATATATATATATATATATATATATATAATATATGTTTCAATTTTGCATATAACATTAACATTCACAGCCACATTATGCAAACTGACAGTATAAAGATATGTCTGCATGTCATTTGTTCAGATTTTAAAACCTTCAGAGTCAAATGTGTGATTTAGAACTATATATATACATACATAGGGCTAAACTATATTGGTAAAAACGTAATCGACTTGAGCTTGTGGAGGAGAGAGAAAGTGCGTCATCAGTCTCGCAATTTCCTCTCAGTCTCGTTTCCATCTGCTGTTTCTTCAACTTGCCCCCCCCCCTTGCTTAACAGTTGTTTCTCCACATTTCCGTTCGTTCGTTGATGTGTGTGTGTGTGTGTGTGTGTGTGTGTGTGTGTGTGTGTCTGTGTGTGTATAGAAGACTGATTGTATGACTCTGAAAACACCTGTGACGAGTACAGCTCCACACTGCTGTGTGTGGTGCAGCAGCGCGGCTACGTTGGAAGCATCAACGACCACCTGGTTTCTCTCTATTATATATTATATATTATATACTATATATTATATATTAAGTGTTCCGCAGCAGCACCGCCGTGCACCTTTCCTCTAGAGAGGAGAGCACAAGGCTGTCTGCCCCCATCATTCCTCACCGTGTCGCCCCAGAGTTTGATTACTCCTCCCCCACCATCGCCTCCTCCCGTCTCCCCTCTCCGTCCATTACTCCGACCCTCTGTGGTCATGGAGCAGATTGAGTGACACCGTCAGCTCGGGGATGTCACCGCGTGGGCCACGGCGCGAGAATTAGGACAAAATCCGGAAGATTTGTGAAATCTCTTTTGATAAGAATGACAACCTGCACTCTTGAAACCCTTGAGTGGTCCGCGGCGCATGCTTTGACGGGTCCTGTGAAGACTTGCTGCAGCGAACGACCTCCATGTCAAACAGTCGGGCCTGTAAGTTTGTAACCGGTCTTTAAAACGATGCTCGGGAGCATTTTATGTGAGATGTTCACCATGGTTACTGGCCTCCATCCCTGATGCAGCCGCCACACGGCCTGCAGACACAGCTCAAAGCAGGGGAGGACATTTACACGTTTTCTAGGAGGCAATCTTTACCCCCACTGACTGAAATCCAGGGGCATTTAAAAATAAATGGGGGCACTTTTTTTAACTTGTGAAATAACCTTTTGAATTTGTTCAAAAATAATAAATATACTTATTTAGGCTTACAATAATAAGACAATCAGGCAGTAGTCTACAGATTCAAAGTGTTTTCTTAAACATAAATCAAACAATCATTCAATGTTATTCTTATTTCTTTTGGTTATTTATTATTATTACATTTTCTAAACAACTATTAACAATTCTAATTTTTTTTTTTTTTTTTCTAATTCAAAATGTATTGATTTTTGTGTGTGTCCCTACCCAGTACAGGCAATACAGATAGGAAACACACAACACAGAACAAAAACAAAACGCTATTAAGTGATCAACATTATGGAGCCATATGCCTCTCCTCGTGATATCAGGGGCAACATTATATTTCTTCGGGGCAGTTTTGCCCGTTGCCCTCCTGTATTTCTGACGCTGTCTCAGAGTGAAGAAAATCCTTACCTGGAGGAAAGATGTCGGTCAAATCTCACCTTTCAAAATGTTTTCACATTCGATGCAGGTCACGAGTCACTTTTGAAAACCCCCTGCAGACATGCTATAAGTGCTTCATGGCACATTGTTCGACGCCTCGCTGCAAACAAGCAACAGTTGTTTTAAAACAAGCCTGTTACACAGGCCAATGACGATATATTGTAGAATCAATCAGAAGTCTGATTGCTGGCTGATATCAATTCATCTCAGAGCATCAGGAGGTAGCTATTTTAGAGGTGATGATAACGGCATCAATTAGAGGGGAGGGCTGGGGGGGGGAGGGGTTATCATCAGGCACTGGAATATACAACCATCTTCAATTAAAAGCGGCGTATCGATCAAAAAAAGCAATTTGGACCCAACAAGTATTAATTTCCCTCTTCGCTCTGACCACTTATTCCTCGATCTCCATCCCTCGCCCCGTCTCCTCTCATTGGCCCGTCGAGAGCCGAGAGGTGTTTTAAAACACGCCTGCGCTGCGTGCCACGCTCGTTCTTCTGCATGGCGTCGTGCTCCGTCAGTCAACAGCAAGTGGTTTGGTTTTTCGGGGCCTCCGTCGGCGGTTGGCTTAGCGAAGAGCCTTCGATGGCATTTACTTTGCCGGATTAGCTCTGGCGGTGACATTCACCAATATCTTGGTTTCTCAAGAGCGGCGGCGGCGTCATTTCCCCTGATGGGTACCGCCGCTCAAAGGTCAACAGGAATAGAGAGTGATGCACGCTGCGTCTGTATCGTACGGAACATGTTTAACTTCTGACAAGCCGAATGAGAGAAACCTATGTAACAAATGGAATATAAATCTCTGAATAATTCATTTACTATTTAACTGCATATCTAACCGTAGACTCTGCATATGTTAACGTTATTGCGAGCAGGAAATCTGTTCGTCAGCGCCTCAATTAACGATACATTAACGGCAATGAGGCGTTCAAATTAGAGGTTACACAAGAGGTGGAGGAGCTTTAATGAAGCGTTTGATCAAGGGAAGTAAACAGTGGAACGTATCGCGGTCCAATCGGGCGGCGTGCATGTGATCCGACCACATCGAGTACAAGAGTAGGGTTGGGTACCGGAAACCGCTGCCAATATGGCGAAGGCATGCACCGTGTCTGCGTGACATCAGCGGTCAGGCTGGACGCGGTGGGGAGACGGTCCTCCTGAAAACGTGGAGACCGATGGTGACCTGTTTTATTTTAAAAGTACCGGTTTAGCACCGGTATCGGGAAGAAGAAAGAGTGGTGCAGGTAAAGAGATAAAGCACTCGACGGTAATAAGTTTATGTCAGGAAAGCATTATCCTCTGACTTATCATGATTGTTTCTTACAATTGCAAAGAGGAAAACAAAGTAACGATGCTCACGGTGCCGCTGGTCTGTCAACTGAGAGCAGACTGTGGGCCGGAGCCGATGGTCACACACGGTTGATCGCACACGCTCGTGAAAGCAGCTCTGCACACCTCGAGCCTCTTCCCTTCTGTCATCTGGCTCTTTAAACTTGAAATAGCAGAGTGCAAAGTAGACGGTTTTTCAGTAATGTCTCGATTGTTCCTGTCAGGATTTAGTAGCTTCAGTGTTCAGCCTTCAGAGACTGGGAGTGCATCTCTACAAACTCTCCATTCATAACAGGGACAGTTGGTCTGCCAGGTGTCTGTCACCGTTGGTGAAACACTGAACACTGGTTTAATTTTCAATATACATATATCAGCATAGGTGTGCAGATCAGCGCATAGGATAAGTGATTACGCTTAACCTGAAGAGAAGGTCTCGCTCCACTACACTACCCACTATATCCGTCATGCTGTGGAGCTCGTGTGGCTGGAGAGATTATTAGCTGGAAGCTGCTGCTTGGTGCATATATGTTAAGATCTAAGTGTTTATGGAGGACCCAAACGCACGCAAGACAGCAGTTTCAAAATCAAACAGGATTTATTTTCCCGATGCTCAGAAACAAAACAAACAAACAAACAAACAGATTGTAGAACGGAAAGTCTCACTCCAGAGTCGGGAGGGCAACTCGACCGCTCTCTGTCGATCCGGCGTCGGGAGGGCAACTCAACCGAGCCTGTGCGCTGCTAATAGGAAACACAAGGATTACTGATAGGAAACACAAGGATCTCCCAGACTCATACTACCCGAACGACCTGACAGCGCACCAGAGGAAACACAGTCCCTATAACCACCTCTGGTGATTGAACGAAAACGCGTCTCAGCTGGTGACACGGAAGCGGGCGTGGCAGTGGGCAGAACCCGGGGGCGGAACCTGTAAACAGACAACACAACACAGACGGAAGGGAGACAATACCGGGGAACACACACTAGGAACAGACAGGGAATCTAACAATATAGAACATATGCAAATGTAGGTGGGGAGACAAAAGAGCAATGTTGTGAACCATAAAGCAAAACACTGAGCTAAATGAAGCTAAAGTAACATAATGCATGTGTTAATAATATTTGGATTATTAGAGGCTATATTATTAGTGCTTGAAGGCAATATATATATATATATATATATATAGAGCTTTTAAACACTAATAATATATATAGCATTTAAAAACTAATAATATAAACATATATATGTATATATATATATATATATATCCTTTATGCACTAATTATATATATATGTGTATATATATATACACATATATATATATATATATATATATATATATATATATATATATATATATATATATATATATATAAATAAATATATGTATAGCCTTCAAACACTAATTTTATATATATATATATATATATATATATATATATATATATATATATATATATATATATATATATATATATATATATATATATATATATATACATTTATATATAGCCTTTACACACTAATAATATTTGTGTGTGTGTGTGTGTGTGAGAGTGAGTGTGCCACATTGTGTTAATTAAGTAACCATTCTGCACATCTGACAGATCATATAATACAGCGGTATAACAAAACAATAGCGAGCTGAAGGCTTTAAAACAGTTTGTAGTTCAATGCAGCAGTATGCATCCTTCATGTGTGGCTGTAGAAACAAAAACTACAGACCAAGAGTGCTGTATGAATATGTGAATTTGAACGTAGGTTGGTGAGAACCGGTGATTAACGTAAATCCGTCTTTTGGAAATGACAGCCTGAAGGAAGTGGTAAATGTGCTGAGGGAGTTATCAGTGTCCCGCACAGCCAGTGAGCACAGAGGAGAACTAATTGGCTTCAATTAGGCCGAGACCGATGTAACATATGTCATTAGGAGAAGAGAGAGAGAGAGAGAGAGAGAGAGAGAGAGAGAGAGGAGTCTTGGTTTGTCTTTATAGCCAATCATCCGTCTGCACATTTTCATTCTGCTCATTTAGATATACATGCACCAACAGTACAACATGAGCAACTTTGCGTTGCTGCCTGCTGTGGCTCAGAGCGCCCCATGTTCTGTCAGCTCTGCTCCCCATGTGACAGGTTCCTGCTTCTGTAAGTGGGTGAGACAGATGGCGATGCCTCAGGTCATTAGACGGGAACACTGTAAGAGTGTGTTTCTGAGAGAGAGATGAGAGGGAGAGAGAAGACGGACCTTTTTGCTGACCAAGCGGAGCCCGAATCCATTACTCAGCCTGCAAGTTAAACACACACATTTCAGAGCGGCCGCTCGGAGGAAAAAGCGTCAAAAAGCATCAATTACATGCCATCATCGGACTTTCATACGTGCCCTCGCCAAGCTGTGCACACGGGGAGTCAGTGAGGTGGAATAACCGTACCAGAGAGGACACACGGATCAATAACTGATACACAAGCTCGTCTTCTCTTCACATTGATCAGATACGAGTCGCGCAGCTCGGCTGCTCGTCTTTGTTGCTGCGTTTCTTTGAAAGCCTACTTTTAATTAAAAGCAGCAGGAGAGGCAACGGACCGAGAAATAAAGGAAAGTAAGCACAAAAAAAAGGGAAAGATCAAGAAGAGGCGGCCCGAAAGACGACGGTGAGCTTTGAAAGTGTTCTGGGAGAGAAATGAGAGTGCAGTGAGTGATCGTTTTAGTTTAGTTCATTGTGATGGTTGTTTAAATATATTTAGTTGTAGGATTGGTTCACTGATTGGGTAACACTGGGCACCTGTTGTTATAGGTGAGTGTGGGTAGCTTCTGGACCAGCATGCACCTGGGTGGCCTTTGGTTTTTTACCAGCACACATTTTGTTTGTTTAGTAAATAAATTATAAGAATAATGACATACGGAAATAGACATTAATTTATTTTGTCTGTGTCAACTATATATATATAGTCTTCAAACACTAATCATATAGCTTTTAATAATACAACTATATAATTAACACATGCATTATGTTACCTTGGCTTCATTCAGCTCAGTGTTTGGGTTTATGGCTCTTTTGTCTCCCCACCTACGTTTGCATATTATCTATATGCACCAAGCAACAGCTTCCAGCTAATAATCTACTTACAGTATTTGTTATATTATAAGGCAGAACAAATATTAATATTTGTATGTGTTACACATCATAGTACTTCGCTGCTCAGTATGATAAACTACACGCGCATGCAAAGTGATAATCGAGCTGAATTAATGATCCTTCTTGTTGATTGACCTTGCAGCACTGGCTGTAGCTAATTGGTGAGTTGCCACGCAATAAGTAAATATTCATGGGTCCACCTCTGTCTTCAACAAAACAAGATAACCAGGCTCATGTTGTCCCGGGCTGGTGGCAGAAATCTAGCGGGACAAAAATGAGCAGCAGTTAGATTAAACTAATTCTTTAAATCTTTTTTCCTGAAGTCATAATTATGCACTATGTGGCATTCTCTACCCTGGGACAACCAGATGGAGAAGGTTCAGTTTGTCTCAAGCCCAGCTGGACTCAAGCAACTTAGACAAGAAAGTTTCTCCAAATTGTTCGCACTGTTTTTAAAGTCCAGCAATTAAATGTTGGTTTCCGCTGGTTACATGATTACTGTGTTTTCTAAATAAACAAATGGAGCTTAAGCGGTAGTCCACTTTTAAACGACCGATTGGATGCGGCACGGTGTCTCTAAGCCAATCAGATCAACGCTGTACAATTTTAGGAGGAGTTTTCTCCTCTGCTATGAGTTTTCATTTCAGCTTGAACCGGAAGGCGACCCTTCTCCATCCCAGTCACCTCCAGGCAGCCACTCCTTTCTTCACCGCCCGTGTCTGGCCACCAGGGGGCGCTGTGTCCGATCAGAACTCAGCGTCCTTGTTTCTCCTGGTTCAGGATATAGTCCGATCGGCAGAAAGAAAACGCACGATTCCATTCTGTTACTGTTGTAGTAAAGATTATTGTTGACTTCAGAATGAGTCTCCGGGTTGAACTTGGTTCGGCAACCCAAAGACGTGGTTGTCATGTAAAACCCAGCTGGTAGCTCAGCAGGGCCGCCGGGTTCACCCTGTGACCTCCCCTCCCTGTCTCCGTCTGCACCAGACGACGACCACACACTGCGGATCCTGCTCTACTCGCTCATCTTCGCTCTGAGTGTGTTCGGCAACCTGCTGATCATCGTGGTGCTGACGGTCAACAAGCGCATGCGCACCGTGACCAACACCTTCCTGCTGTCGCTCGCCGTCAGCGACCTGATGATGGCCATCTTCTGCATGCCCTTCACCCTCATCCCCAACATCCTCAAGGACTTCATCTTTGGAGCCGCCATGTGCAAGATAGTGTCCTACCTCATGGGTGAGTAGTGAGGCCAACATACGGACTTTCTATCTGTGTGTTTGCCATCATTCTCCACAGTCGCTATAATAACATACCTGTGTCTTAAATCTTGTTCTCGTTCACTTTTGATTTGACGTATTTCACTCAGTACATTGAGATTTGGGATAAGAATCCTTATAAGCATGTTAATCCACTAGTACTTCTTGAATTACACATTGCATTGATATGGCAGCTCACTAGTAAATATATTGTTAAGCTACAAGGTCACATTAATTTAAAAAAATCATTGTGTTTATGCCTATTGGTTGGATGAATTAACTATTTGTTCATAACAGTTATGGCTTTTTATTCCCTGCTATTTTGTCAACCTAAAGATCAGCTCACTCAATCAGCTGTTGGACAGCAAACAGATCGATTCATAATCAAAAACATTGTTAGCTGCAGCGCTACTTATCTTATAGATTTGTAGCAATGCTAACAATGTAAATAAAAAAAAACAACTCCACGTATTTGTTCTAAGAAACTTCTAGTTTTAGTTTCTTTGTCATCGTAGACATTTAAAAAAAATCTAATCAAAATGTCCCTTTAATTGCTTAGTTGTTGTTTACTTTTTAGATCACACAATTTTGTTGTGTGAAATATTCAGCTCCTGTATTGATTTATTTGACTTGTGAATTTAAATCAAATCTGGCCCGCTGCATCGTTTTATGTGGACCCCTGGCGGCTTTATAGACACATGATCAACTTTCTTGAAGACATTAAAGAAAAATATCCTGGGCTTTTATTTTTAAGATTTAGGATTAAATGGATGTATGTTGTAATATTAGAGACATTTTCTAATGTACAATATTTCTACACTCAAAAAAACAATAATCAAATGCAAAGTGAGTTATTTAACAATATGTTCGAGGAGTTTATAAAGTGTTTCCGGCCCTTTAAGAGGGTGGCCATGATGCTGATTTGGCCCACGGTGAACATGAGTTTGACACCCCTGATCTAGATAATGAGTTATCTTACTACACACACACGCACATAGGTAATGTAATGGGATATTTTTCATATGCTCGGACAATATACATTCTACACTCAAATAACAATAAGAAAGATTGAATAGGTGAGTCGATGAATCAGGGACAGAGAGAATGGCAACAGAACTGTTAGGATTACGTGAACAATCGAGACACACGCAATCGGCCCTGAACCAAAAGCCGTCTGAGAATGTGATGTTGAATTTGTAGTAAATAAAGCGCGTGTGAATGAAGGACACATCGTCTTGATGAAAAAAAAACGAACCCGGGGGACAGACTGTTGGCTGATTGTTCTTTGCTTCAGTGGGATCTGCTCTAAAGCCGACCTCATTGGTACAAACACAATATAGTGCACCCCTGGGTCTTGACTCACTCCCCCCAACCCACACACACACACACACACACACACACACACGTTTTCTGCATTTTGAATGTTCTCGTTGAGGACAAGGAAAAGAGAGATAGAGAGTAATTTCCCGTCTCGCCGCATCGAGAGGGAGTGGGAGGATAACATCAGTGTCCGAGGCCTCTCGTCTCCCTCCTCCTGCGTCAGCCCGTCTCCACGCGGCGTCACGTCCTGCTCGCCGCTATGATTGCAGATATACTGTGTGTGCGTCAACAAACATGTTTTTGTTACTTTTTTAAATTATGTATTTATTACTGGCCTATTCTGAGCATGGAACAGTAATAACTTGACAGCAATAGAAAAGATAGCATGCGTTTACATTTTTTTCATTTGAATAATCTATTTTGTTTCTCCGCAGGAATATCAGTGAGCATATCCACATTTAGCCTGGTTGCCATAGCGATCGAGCGCTACAGCGCCATCTGTAACCCCCTGAAGTCGCGGGTGTGGCAGACCCGTTCCCATGCCTATCGCGTGATTGCTGCTACGTGGGTGTTAGCCATCGTAATCATGACCCCTTACCCAATCATCAGTCACCTGGAGACGTTTCATCGCCCTGACAACAACACCACCGCTCACCGGTGTCGCCACATGTGGCCCCTCGCAACGGCAGAGCAGGCCTGGTGAGTGTTTAGGTTGCACCCTGGGCGATGGGTCCTTGAAAGCATCATGACTGTGTCCACTGTGAGCCAGAGACGTTGCATCCGCCCCAATCAACGACACACAGGACCAAACAAGAGCACTGCAACGCTTAAATCATTCAAATCAAAGGTTACATATTCTGGATGTTAATGTTATTTAATTTATAGTTATTTTATAAGTATCCATAAGTAAAATATGCTTATATATCAAAGATGAAGACAAAGAGGTCCATGGAAACACACACAACACATGAGCATTTAATTTCAGGTTTTAAAAAGGGCGACATGGTTACATGAATATCACCATTATTGTGGCTACATAAAATAACTAGACATTTATTTAGTTCTTAGAGGCAGCATTATTATTTATTGATCCACTGGAAGGAGGCCGTATGTATGGGTAGTCTCAGGTGATGTGAGCCTGTTGTTTGAGGTTGTTATAGTGTCACATTGAAATGGTACACACACAGGTGATCAATTAAAGAACATGTTTAGATTTGTTTTCTCTCACTCAAATGAAACCTAAAATGTAATAAATAATCTAACAAACACTTTTTAAAATGTTTGCAACATAGTCCATTTTACAGCCAAGCAGAGAGATGACAGCTGCAACAAACAACATCTTTTAAGTTATGATAAACAATTATTAACACAAACGGGCATCAAATCTGGCCTCAAATATGATCACATTCAAGGTCATCTTATTGTTAAAATATTCACTATTCATGACGTTTGTACAGAATAAGATACAAACAAATGTTGTTCTTGCAATTGGTTCTGAATTAAAAGAAAGTGGAGACATAATTGAGTTATTAAGTGTAAAGTGGAGATGTACACTGGATGTTTTTCCTTCGGTGTCATCAACAACACATAGTTATATCAAGTAGCATTGAAATGCCCCGTGTCTGAGTGTGTGTGTGTGTGTGTGTGTGTGTGTGTGTGTGTGTGTGTGTGTGTGCAATGTGTACTGTAAAGCATCTCATTCGCCTCCTGTCTGGAAGCCGTCTTTAGCGCTCACGTTCCATCTCTCGTGGTTTTCCTGAACGTCGGCACAGAAGAAGCAGCAGATGGACGTGTCAGTTTGTTTCTGTGCTGGGCTTTAGGCTCATTCCACTCTACCCTGTATGGAGATGTCTGTGTGTGTGAAGATGAAGGTTGTGTCTATTTTAATGCGTTTGTGTTTGAATGTACTGTATTAGTCTGACGGTAGACTTGCTTGTGCGTGGTACTGATTCTCAGATTCTCTAAGGACTTGCCATCTGGGCGATATAAATAAATAATACAACTAAATATATATATATAATTAAATACAACTTAATATTATAATTTAATAGTGGAGGAAGACTTTTGCTGTTTGCTTAATTCTATTCAGCACACTGGCAATTACATTTTGTACAACACAATACACAAATACATATGTTTTATGTATATCGGTTTTGTTTTGACGAATTAAAAATGATTCAAGTTAAAGTCACGTTGGTCGACATCCCACCAGCTGAGCAAGGACATATGTCATTGTGAGTGAGGAAGGAGTTTCCACTCGGGGAATGGTTTGAAAACATCTATTTATCGTGAAGTGGAGGTCAACGAGAGGCTTTTAGGATTTTGAAAATATCCTCTTATTTTGCTTTGTGACGTTCTGAAAAACAATGCTCAGCTCTGTGACCCAAATGTTAAGGTAACGGGAATACATGACATGAGATGTACAAACCAGGGCTACATGAAGCCTGAGTTATTGGACGTTTTTAACCCTTTCATGTGTTCCTTCCAGGTACATCCTGCTGCTGCTTGTGCTGTTTGCAATCCCGGGGTTGGTGATGATTGTGGCCTACGGACTGATCTCCAGGGAACTTTACAGAGGCATCCAGTTTGAGATGGGCCACAAAAAAGACTCTACCGGTGAGGTCATGCACACTTCATGTGGAACACATGCAACAGAGGCTCAAAGACAGCAGACAATTAATACAAAATAAAAGTACAGTAGGATTTAAACTGCTACTTCTAGAGGGTTTCTGCACAGAGACGGACAGACAGACTGGATGGAGGGATACACTTTATTTAAAGTTATATTAGTCACTTCACATGTATTGATTCACAATTGTCTGAGGATGAATTTGCAATAATGAAGTCACTTTACAAATATGTGAGGGAGAATCATGTAGATACTGTCCACACATGAATACCAAATAGATTACATTTGATTATTCAATAACTGTATTCATCTCCAGACGGGTGTTTGACGGCCAATGCGCCGTGACAAATAACAAATGAGACACAAATCAGACGGGTCACAGATGAGATGAAGGACACACTTCCATAACAACAGCAGCACCGCTAACACATGCTCGAAGAAGCCTGCAGAGCCACCATTTAAATGTAAAGAATGCAGTTAATGTGACAAAAGAGGTGGACCATCTCGCACCTATAAAGTGGCCAATATAAACAGACACTAGACATGAAATCAAGCCTCAAAAAAGATTGTCAAAACAATATGAAACCTTTCAAATGATGTCAAAAGCACAACATATATCACTGGAGAATAAAAGTATCACAGTCCTGTCTTTTTTTGCTAGCTATTATTGGAACAACATATACAATTTATGACAGAAAATAAGGAAACGCATAATGATCCCCTTTAATTTCCCAGAGGGGAGTATTGCATCTCTTGGCTTTAACGGTGATTTAATTGTAATGTCATACTTTACTACGTTTACTGAGGGAATAAACCAAGAGAAAGTCATTAATATAGACTTCTATACAACCAGAGGAGTCTCCCCCTGGTGGTCAGGAGAGAAAATGCAGCTTTAACACACGAAGCATAGACGTCTATACAACCAGAGGAGTCGCCCCCTGGTGGTCAGGATAGAAGATGCAGCTTTAACACACGAAGCATAGACTTCTATACAACCAGAGGAGTCGCCCCCTGGTGGTCAGGAGAGAAAATGCAGCTTTAACATTACATGTTTGTGTTGAACAGCATGCTTCATCCAAATCGCTCTTTTGTGTCACATTTTTAAATCGAATGTTAAATAATCCAAACACTACTTTAACAATGTGTTTTAAAAAGTGTGTGCCTGCGTATTTGAGGGTTATTGTTATCTACTTATATCACTTAATTACGTAACCCTCAACACATACTACAATCTTTTTTCTAAAAGTAGTTTTGTTGCCTTAATGTTTAAAATTGCGACCGAGCGGAGCGTTAAACGACATGCAAACAGTTCAGAATTTTAATTTAATTACATTTATTAATGTGAACAGGGACTGTACACATCAATCAACCCAGGGAATAATGCTTATCATAAAAAGCAATAAACATACCGGTTAGGATCAAATACTGGCCTCATCATAACATCAATCCAGCTCCTCCTTGACATGAGATCACATCGAGTCTCTAAGGTCATCACGTTATCCAGCCCCTGCCAACCAGAGTCTTATGATGGCGTTGTGAGTGGATGATGAGGGATTAACGTTTTTAATTACAACAATATCATTAGCGCTACAATCATTGTAATGTGTCAGGTTCAGTGCAGCCTGACCTCGTGTCTGTGGACCGTATCGGCCTCCATTAGAGGAGGGGATCGGCCGTCAGCTGGACGTCCCGTCTGCTCTCAGACAGAAAGGTTGTCTAATAAAACATCGAAGCCGAGAGTCAGAGAGCACTCGTTAAAAGAGCCGGAGCAAAGGAAGAAGAACTTCTCAATAACCTGTGATTGACCGCTTCACCAGCTCCACTTTACAACCCTGACGGAGGATTGCTTTGGCTCCTCTGTCCATCAAGACGAGCTGCTGCTCCTCAAAGAGCCTCACTCAACTAAACTGAGACGAGGAGATGGAGGAGGAGGAGGAGGAGGAGGAGGAGGAGGTGGTGGTGGAGGCGGAGGGGGAGAATGAGAGGAGGAGATGTCGGAGAAGGAGGAGGAGGGGGTGGAGGAGGAGATGATGGAGGAGGTGGTGGAGGGGGAGAATGAGAGGAGGAGGGGGAGGAGGACGGGAAGGAGGAGGAGGTGGAGAGGGTGGGAGGGAGGAGGTGGAGGTGGAAGAGGAGGAGGTGGAGGAGGGGGAGAAGGTGGAGGAGTTGGTTATGAAGGAGGAGATGGAGGAGGTGGAGGAGAAGGGAGGAGAAGGGAGGAGGAGAAGAGAGGAGGTGGTGGAGAAGGAGGAGGAGGAGGGGGTGGATGAGGTGGAGGAGGTAGAGGAGAAGTAGGACAAGGAGGAGGAGGGGTGGATCAGGAGGAGGTGGAGGAGGTGGATGGGGTGAAGAAGAAGGAGCGGGTGACGAAGATGGAGGAGGAGGTGGAGGAGGAGGTGGAGGAGGGGGTGGGGGAGGAGGAGGTGGAGGAGGAGGTGGAGGAAGAGGTGGAGAAGGATGTGGGAGTGGAGGAGGAGGAGGAGGTGGGGGTGGAGGTGGAGGAGGAGGAGGATGGGGCCTTTGTGAGAGTATCTGGGTGCGTTCCAGTGATTCTGCTCCTCTCTGCTCCCCCACAGACGTGAGGAATGGACTCACCTCGGCGCCGTCCAGTGGCAGTGAAGACGGCGACGGTTGCTACGTTACGGCCGCCCAGCGGCCTCACTCCATAGCGATGTCCAGCGTGGCGGCCGCGTCCGGCCGGGCGCTGAAGGCCGAGCGGCCGCGCAGCAACACGTCGGAGGCCGGGCTGGAGGCCAAGAGGAGGGTGATCCGCATGCTGGGGGTCATCGTGCTGCTGTTCTTCCTGTGCTGGATGCCGCTCTACTGCGCCAACACCTGGCGGGCCTTCGACGCCCCGTCCGCCGTACACGCCCTCTCCGGGACCCCCATCGCCTTCATCCACCTGTTGTGCTACACCTCCGCCTGCGTCAACCCCATCATTTACTGCTTCATGAACACGCGCTTCCGCAAAGCTCTGCTCGCCACGTTCGCGTGCTGCGCCGCGCCGTGCCGCCGCCGCGGCGCGCTGCGGAACAACGAAGAGGACGCCATGGCAACGGGAGCGTCCATGTCCAAGTTCAGCTACACCACGGTCAGCACCATGGGCAACAGCTGAGGCAGAGGAGACTCAGCAGCCCGCGTCCGCCATCTTTAGGCCAGGCCAGTAGTCGTAGCGACAGAAGCTCCGCCCACAACTGTGACTAAAGTTACGAGGGGATGATTTAATGAAACCAGTGTAAATACCTCCATAGCTATCATTTTAAAAACAGGGGGAAAAACCCAATGGTAATTGTCGAGATGTTTACGATGTTTACGATGTGTCTGTAGAGGTGGACCGTACCATGTGTGCGGGAGTTTAATAACGTAGTCGTCATGATGTAGCTTTAAAAATAGGAAAGCTATTTCATTTTAAAATATTTTGTTTCTAATGTGTGGTCAGTTGTTTATCTGTGTTAGTGATGTAATCGCCTTGTGGACTAAGTGCCTGGTTTTAAATACTACGTCCATTACCAGGGCCACAGGCACCCCGAAGCCCAAAGGTTCCTCCAGGTGGAGTTTAAAAGACTCAAAAAGATCTTCTAGACAAACTGAAAATCATCATCGGAAAGAAAGATAATGTGATCCCGAATGGAGCCAATAAATGAGCAGGTGGTTTCCGTGGTTGGCATTTAATGTGAGCTTTTAATTTACAACAAAAGAGTCGGACCATCCTGCACCTATAAAGTGGGCCAATAAAAACAGGCACTCGACATGAAATGAAGCCTCAAAAAAGAGTGTCAAAAAATATGAAACCTTTCAAATTATGTCAAAAGAACAACACAGCGGTGTTTTTTGTTGTTGTTATTATTGTAACAATATATACAATTTATGACCGAACATAAGGAAAAGCATAATGATCCTCTTTAATTTCCCAGAGGTAAATTCCATCTCTTGACTTTAATGGTGATTTAATTGTAATGTCATACTTTACTACGTTTACTAAGGGAATAAACCAAGAGAGTCATTAATATAGACTTCTATACATCTAGAGGAGTCGCCCCCTGGTGGTCAGGAGAGAAGATGCAGCTATAACACATGAAGCATAGACTTCTATACAACCAGAGGAGTCGCCCCCTGGTGGTCAGGATAGAAAATGCAGCTTTAACATGACATGTTTGTGTTGAACAGCGTGCTTAATCCAAATCGCTCTTTTGTTTCACATTTTAAATCAAAAGTTAAATAACCCAAACACTACTTTAACAATGTGTTTTCTGTGTCCGTCTGTGAGTGTTATTGTTGACTACTTATGTCACTAATATAGACTTCTATACAACAAGAGGAGTCGGAGTGAAAATGCAGCTTCAACACATGAAGCGTAGACTTCTATACAACCAGAGGAGTCACAATCCTGTCTTTTGTAGCTATAATTGCTTGAAGTTTAAAATACGCGTTCCCTGAGTTCAGTGCCTTGCAGTCCACCCCGATGACAGCCGGGCCTCAGAGGTCTCTCTGGGTCAGGCGCTGTCTAGCGGGCCCGACTCCGGCTTCCCTGCTCCCTTCACACTAATTGAGTTACAACCTCAACCCTGCCAGGCTGAACCGATGAGCACATTTCTCTGAGTGCGCCAGAGCACACAGCTGTCAGCCTCTCAAGAGATGGATGGCTTAACTTTGTCAGCATTTCTTGGAAAATTCCCGACTGACCTGGAGCTTGAGTGTGCACCGTTCCCTTTGTATTCAACATATGAATCAAACTGAAGGCTTACTATGACATTACACCACAGGGAAACTTCTATACAACCAGAGAGAGGATCATTAATATAGACTTCTATATAACTAGAGGAGTCGCCCCCTGGTGGTTGGGAGAGATAATGCAGCTTTAACACATGAAACATAGACAACCAGAGGAGTCCAAATAATAGCAAATGGCAATCTTGTCGACGCACCTACACTCGGTCGTACATATTGTACACAAATTAATTCATATCTACTGCTCCTTGATCTCTATGCGGAGTGAACCTCATCTGTTTAATGCATTATTTTTCAATAAACAGCAGTCAGGAGGTAGTCGAGCGCCCCAGATAGACACATACTATAACTGTTGTTTATGAGTGGCACATGGAATGAGTTTTACTTTTGCTCACAGCGAACTGTGAGAGGCTGATTTCCCTGCGGTGTCATAGGTCGGCACACACACACACACACACACACACACACACACACACACACACACACACACACACACACACACACACACACACACAGCTCTCAGCTTCAAATGGTGATATTATTATTTACACAGTTGCAGCCAACCAATTACAGACAGGTGCTAATAACTTCTTGTTTTCCACCTTTTACAAAATGAACACTGGCATTCAAATTAAAACTCAGTATAAAAATAACTGATATAAAAGCACTTCTTTACAAGCAGAAGTAGTGAAGGTTATTGCACATACCGCCTTTATTTAAAAATCATGTTGTGATCGTACAAGCTTCTGTAACATCTGTTCTGCAAACAGAAAGAGCTGTATTGCCCAATATCTACAGACTATGGATCAGACTATGGATCAGACTATGGTGTGATGTCAAATGGGCCCCCCATGTCTGCAGTTAGACACTCTAAAGAGAGTTTATTTATATCCTTTGGATCATTTTTTTCCTATATGTGCTCATGGACACATGCATCTATCTGCAGAAAGAAATTGTTTTTGTCTTTTAACAGTTGGTTGTTTCATGAGAACCTCACTATTCTAAATACCTGCTATTATAATGAATACTTTGGTTTGGTGTGTAGATATATGCAGCCCATTGTTGGAGGGATGAAAGAGTCACTGATGACTGCCAGGTTTCCTTTAATCAATCATGTTCGCTGAGGACGACGAGGTGGCCTTTACACGCGACAAGTCCTCACTGCTGGGGATTATCAAGCCTCTGCTGCGCTCTCCTCTCCACAAAGACGGCACATGGCGGTTCCTGGCGGTTTTGATTGATTTTTTGTTGCCCTCCGCCACCACGGTCTCCACGGATAGATTCACAAGACTCTATTTGACGATGGCATTTCACAACTTTAGCATCATGTGTGCCCGTTCCTCAGCGGCATGTCTACTGGGCTCCTGGGGGCGTGGTCGTATTCTCTCACCGCCTCGTGACCAGAGCGTGTTCCTCCGGATACAAGTGGGAACATTTGGTAGAATGAATGCTCCGAGATTAATTGCCACAAGTGTTGTGCTCCGAGGGGGAGGGGGGGGGGGGGGGGGGGCTGCTAGTGAACGATAAGGACGCTGTCCACATGTCTCTGGGGCTCAGCAGTTGGCTGACATTAAACCGATTGTTTAATGTCAGCAAAGCTGCTGTTTGAGGAGCAGCACTGCCTCACTGGGCAACACAGCTCGGTGGATTCATGACAAATTAGTAGCACGGCGGTGAAATGATACAAAAAGAGGCTTGTTTTATTTAACAAAGCTCCTTCCCAGAGTGCTCCTGCAATGTTACTGGACTGTGACGGTTGGTATTCATTTCAGCTCGCCGCGTCGGAGGTGGTACTAGAATTGCTTTTGAAGTAAGTGATATTTTATTAACTTGAGATATTAATTCTAACCCGACTGTTCGGGAGAATTTCCAACAAATGCTCCAAAATAAAAGTCCAAATCAGGAACGACAAACTGATGTGAAGCCCTGTTCGACAGGACGCCATGTATGCATCTGTTTAATGATGCGATGCTTCAGGGTTGTTGAGGCTTGGTTTATGTGAAGGAAGCTTGTTATTGTTGTTTGAAGGACTATTTCATGTCGAGGGAACATGGTTAAGGTTGCTACAATGGCAGAAAATAGATGTTGTTTTTGGGGCACTTGCTAAAATGACATGGTAATCCAGCCTTGCTCTTCGACTTACACAATGAGGAGATGATTCCTGGCACAACAACGTTTGAATTGTCGCTTGAGAGCACCAGAAAAAACTCAAAACACAAATATGTTGTTGTGGAGACTTTGTGACGACCAATCTCCTGCACAGACGCAGCAACCTGCCCCCTTATGCTCTAATATAGTCTTCAGGGTTGCATCATAATGAAGATGCGTGAGTCATTTCAGACGATCAATATGATCCATGCAGAGTGAGTATTGTTTCATTAGTGTCGATGTTTACTGGATTTTGGATTCCTGCAGCCGACCCTCCTGGGATTGGAGGACGGCTGTCCACACCTGCTCATCTGTGTCATTATTAATATGCACTTTGTATTCAGAAGTGTCCTGAAATCAGGTGTTAACAATATGAAGTATCCTCCATCTCTTGATGTTCTGTAGAGGAAACAGCTGGTCTTGTGTTTCAGTGATCGCTTGTCGTGCTCCTCGGTTCTAAGGGTCAGAGAAGCACATGTAGGTCTTCTCCAACGGTCACCATTGCCTTAAGTGTGTTTTGAGTGTACAGTATCTATATGTCTGTGTGTGTAAGTGTGTGTCTCTCATGCATTTTACTGTGTGTACACATAATCCACTTTAGTGGATCTGGCAGCCTTGTTTGCTGAAGACAAAGTCTTCTGTGACTAACTTTGAGAAAAAAATCTGTGATAAGTAGTGGATGTGTTTTCTTGGCGGCTGTCCACGCCGTTACCTTGACGAGTATGTCTGTGCTGCTATGCCGCTATAAGGCCTTCGGTGTTAACTTGTTGTTTTCTGTTCTGTTTCACGCTCATGGACGAGCTTCAGCAGGTCTCACCCTGTGACAGGGCAGATTCATGGTATTATGATTGTCATTACAGACACTATTCGTAGATCCAGACTTGGCAGCAGGAGGATCATCTGGATAACATTTGTGTATTTTAAGTATGGAAAGTGTGTGTGTGTGTGTGGGGGTGTAATTGTATCGGAAAATAAACTATATATATATATATATTTAAAAAAGTGAAGGCAGACTGTGTATCATTTGTTTGGTGTGATTTTTAAGATATTTGGCTGGCTGCTGTGGCTTATCATGTCTAACAGAGGCACTTTTAGTGTTTTGCTGTCTCTCTCTCTCTCACACACACACACACACACACAGTTATAAATATGTATGTTGAGTTACAAAACAGATGTTATTTAATTCCAATAAAGTCAAATTATACCTCTCCTTGTGTCTTTTCTTTACATTCTAGAGCATTTCCTGTGCTTCGGGTGCTTTTAATGAATTAAAATCTTCACCACAGATCATTAAAGTGGAAAAAGAATAGCCACAAAATAATCTCTCCAATTCAGCTGGTGTGAGCACTTAACGCCTTTATTGCCACGCTGAAAGGCTAGAAGGTAAAGTGCATAGGCGGTGCCATTAACTCATTTTCTTGCTTACTTGGTAGTTTGGCTTCGAGTGGTCTCAAAATGTCATGTTGGCTCAGAGTTACTCTTTACGTAACTCCTGTATTTTCTCTTGAAACTCCAGCAGCGCATATATTCTAAATGCATCTCTGCCTCAAATAACCTTGATTTGGCATTAAACTATGTTTTCTCAAAAGAATTCTGAAAAAACGAAGGCCATGCCCCGTACGCCAATCATCTCTCTCCCTGTTCGCCTCCTTTCCGACATCCCTCCCTCCAGATCCCGTTCTTATCTTCCCATTTCTCTCCTACAGAACTACAGGAACAACGGGGGACTCTCCACCATCAGAGCTTCAGAAGAGACAGCCGCCACCCACGAGTCTCTGCCCCCAACTACAAGTCTCCACCCCCAACTATGAGTCTCCACCCCCAACTACAAGTCTCCACCCCCAACTATGAGTCTCCACCCCCAACTACAAGTCTCCACCCCCAACTACGAGTCTCCACCCCCTCCCATGAGTCTCCGCCCCCAACTACAAGTCTCCACCCCCAACTACGAGTCTCCACCCCCAACTATGAGTCTCCACCCCAACTACAAGTCTCCACCCCAACTACGAGTCTCCACCCCCAACTACGAGTCTCCACCCCCAACTACAAGTCTCCACCCCCAACTACAAGTCTCCACCCCCAACTACGAGTCTCCACCCCCAACTACAAGTCTCCACCCCCAACTACCAACGGTAAACTCATATCGCTATTGGCGTGGTCTTTACTAGTGAATAGACGACAATCATACCACAAACTGTGAAATGAAGCATTCCATCACATGCATGCAATGAAAGACTTCACGCATTATTTGGGAGTTTTTCCTGGTCCGATGTGAGGTTTTGGGGCAGGGATGTCTACGTGTACAGATTGTAAAGCACTCTGACACAAATTTGTAATTTGTGAAACTGGGCTATACAGATAAACTGAATTGAATTGAATTGAATGAGAGCGGAGCAGAAATGTGCGGTTTCAGCACCGTTAGCTGGACCTTCAAAACACAACTTACATCCAGTTGGCGGCCGTTTATTTGTAATGGATAAAAACAAGCCCAGGCTTGAAAAGGTACAGACATATATCAATTAGGTTATGTTTAATGGAGGACTATAGATAGAGGATGTACTTGTTCATCACCTGAAAACAATGACACACTCATCCTTTTAGGCCCAGGCGAATATAATTACATGAATCTTGCCTGCTGCGGTCATTGAGAACAAAAAAACAAAACACTTCAACTGACTCAAACAGGTAAAGTGTTCTGTTTCGCTTGCTTCCTACGCAGCAGCTACTATTCTCCTCTCATTGACCTATTGACCTCAGGGCCGCCCAAATTTATAATAGATGTTACAAAGTGCAGTTTTGTGAGGGGAGAGTAATTCAGAGATATTTATAATCTGTGGTTGAGAACAACATCTTAATTCTATTCGATTATTTTTTGTGATCAAATCTTAATTGATTTTCAAGATATGCACATGCAAAAAAAAGATGTACACAGTACACACTGTATGTATACAAAGATTCTCAGACAAAAAACATATACAAAATTAAATAAAGAATTATATATATATATATATTATATATAAATAATGCAGAAACCTTCACACCTGCAACCTATTGCATATTTACATATTTATTCACATACCTGCATCTCCTCATACATACACACATACATACTGTTAATTTAAGCCCCTCCCACTGTTGGCGATACAATTGATTCTGTAACATACTGCTAGCCACTGTAAAGACATAACAACAATATAACATGTTGTCATGTATGTTAAACCACAACAGCTGATCACCGTTAGCATCAACCTGTATATCCCCCCACATTGCATCCATCAGACAAGAACATTTCCTTCAGAAAGATTCACTTAATTCTAGTTCAAGATCCCTTCAGAAATTCATACTGCTTTGTCAACAACACACAATACAACAATACACCCGAATTAAAATGTCAAAACATATCGATGATCCGGCTTTACCTGTCACAGGTGTGTTTGTAACAACACTGAGTCATGTTTCATGCGTACTAGTGTCAGCTTCTAGGGAGGGAGGAACATGAAACACAGGTGATGCTCGGCACATCGAATCGACTCGTCACACGAAGAAGCCAACATCCGGACATCGGGAGGTTTTCACGAAACAACAACGTCATAATTCAACATTCGTGTTTATACGGCCAACTCAATTAATTGAGCCCTATTTTGTTTCGAGTGCACATTGAGGGCCGGATGAGACAGAGAGCATTTTACAACTGCATTACCGTTTTTTACGCCCTATTAGACGGAGCGTTTTTTGTTGTTGCCAGGAAACCACCACGTGAGAGCCCACCATGAACTGCGTGCTAGCTAGCAGTTAATAGTGCAGTTTAAATTAATGAAAAACTATCTACATAAAATCTGAAGTTTGGCACTAAGTTGCCCTTTGCTGTTCTGGGTTTTATTTTAAGGATGTTTAAGACCCTGTTTACACGATGGGAAAACGCATATATCTTCATGCGTTTTGGCCTTTCATTTACACAAAAACTGAGGTTTTATCATGTGAAACGATCATTTCTAAAAACTCCGACCAAAGTGGAGATTTCTGAAAACTCAGTTTTTGTGTTAGCGTATGAACTCGGTCAAACGTCACAGTATGCGAATAAAAATGCTTCACGTCATGTGAGCGTCCTCGGTGGACGTATGCGGACGGCGGGTTCATATAAACAGAAACTTTTTTTTTTTACAACATTATTTTGGAAAACGGAGGGGCTGAAATATTTGTTTCTGTAAATACCCGGCTATGTGTAAATGTGGCCTTAGTCATATAGGTCTGGGTATCCATCATTTGTGAGTGCCACATTTGAGTTGTTATTGATCTTTACTAGCTTGCATTAGATTAATGTCTAAGTCAGTGAACACACCGTTCTGGTAGACAGTGTAATCGTGTCCATATATATCGCACTGCTTTAATCATGATGCTCATGGAGCGTGGCCCTTACATTGATAAATGTTCAGATATCTACAGACCTGCCTCAAACGAGTATAATGCAGTGTCCTTGTGTCTTAAAAGTTTTTCTAGTTTGCATTTGATTATATTATCCTTCGGCAAAAACAGCATTCCATTTGCAAAGCGGCTATTGTTGGTCTGAACAAGGTCACTTATTTAAATATAGAAGAGCTCTATTGCTCCGTAAAAGTGGATGAAGAGCAGTCGTGTACCTCTCTGACCTTGACAGAAAATAATCACTACCCCCAACTTTACTTTTTCACTTTACTATACATTTCGCAAACTGTGAATCTAATGGGATTTCCACTCGTGCCGCTCTAGAAAACAGTAAACGTATCGATGAGACCTTGGCAGTAGAGATGTTGACTTCATAGTGACTGAACGATTTGTCCTCCGTACGGATTCAGAAAGCTGCAAAATAACACACAAAAATGAGGTTTGAAGTTTGCCGTCTTAAAAAGATGCCAGGTGAGCAGTAGACACAATCTATGGTGCAGTTTGTTTGGCCTTCTTCACTTGCATTGACTCCTCTTCGGTCCTCATGCTGACTGTTCCCTGAACCAGCTACCAAATGTAAATAACATTTAAAATCATCTCTAAAACCTTTTTACTTGCTCAATGTGTCATGAAATAATGAGGGACCACGCCACACCTGGCCACCTTTGTAAGAAAATTGTTTTTTACTTTTGAGCCTTTGGAAATGTGGGGGACTGTGTATGCTGCAAATAGCTGTAATTCCTAAACGATTTAATCCAATAGTTTTGTTATATCCAATGAAATAAAGCTGAATGTCGACATCTTGACTGCGTCTTTTTAAATCCTTGTAAAGTCGTGTTGAAAGGAAAATAAGAATAATTGCATGGCAGTAAAATACGTGTGAAGCCGACTGTACATGCAGAGCAACACAATGACAGCAATGCAACACATCAGCCAGCAGTTCACAGACAAAGAGTAACAATAGATGAGAAACAGCAAAGGCGTTTTGAGGAGTCTTTCTTTCAGTACACTGGTTTTTGAATGCAACATTTCATCAGTCAATTTCAGTAACTTAGCAACTATTTCTGTGATAAACCGAGAGGAAGGAGATCTTTTATTTGTGTCACTTGGATACAAGTTTCTTACCGGGTATATAGAATGATTTGACAGCTTGGACAATAGCACATGTTTATTAATACCTATAATAAACACAAACACACTAGGTCAATTATCACTGTGCACTTTGACTCTTTAATCTATAGTTTCAAGACACTTCATTATTACCTTATATATACTTTTAATTTGGATGTATATTCAATATTAATATTGTATTTGTTTTATATTTTTCTCACTGTTTTCTCTTTTTCTTTTTCTTAATGCTCACTACTGGCACCTGCTGCAATTTCTCGACTGAGGGACTAATAAAGGAATATCTAATCGAATCTAGTCCTTTCAATGTAAATGCATATACTGTATAAGTTACATTATAATTGATTTCATATAATTTGATGGTGTCATCACGTGTCCCAATTGCAGTGAAAACAGTGTATATGGAGTTGGCCTCTTTGTGAGATATCAGACATGTTCACCAGACATTTTATCGGCATTCTAATTATTAGAATTTTTTTAGTTGTCTATTTTTTGGTGCCCCTTCAGGACTTGGTGCCCTACGCACAGCGCGTAGTGCGCGTTATGGGAGCGGTGGCACTGCCTCTACAACCACTTTCTCCTCCGGGACACTTTATGTTGATTAATGGATTTCTTTTTGTTTAAATTAATCCCGTGAGTTTCCCTTTCATTTTAAAACCTTCCGATTGTGCCTGTTTTTCTAACTCTCTTGCACTGAAAGAAAAGAAGTCAGAAAGGAGAAGCTGAATATGTAAAACAGACAAAAAGAGCGATAAAAGGTTGTTCAATGACTCCGCCACCTCCTCTTACCCAATTGTTAAAAGACAGGATGGAAAAATGGAGAGTGCCCCAGAGAGCCGTGTAAATACGAGCATGAGTTTTTAATGCAGCGCAGGGCAATGCCATTGACCTTCCTCCTGGTAAAAGCTTCCTATACCAGAACACCAAGCGCTCTTATTATCCAATCCTACTATTTTAAAATCCATGAGGAGAACATTGCATTTCCTGTCTAGAACATAGATGGGAACTGAGGGGAGATAGTGTCTTCCAACTTATTATTTATTGTGATTTGTTGAATGAGATGAGTTAACATATTTTTAAATATTACAGTATGTCCACAGGATCATTTTTGTCTGAACACACAGAAAAACTGTAGAGTGATATTAAACCAATAATACATCACTTGACTATTACTAACTCATTCATCATCTGGATTATTTTGCTTGCTGCTTGAAGGATGGTGGACGTATTTTTATTAAAACCGAACATCTTATATGTAGAAAGTTAGAAAGAATACATTTATTTTCATTTTGATTACCTAAACTAATCTTTTGTTCATCAGTCTTTAGTTTTCTTTGTTTATTATGTTTTATTTTTAGCGGTGATATTCCTGGACATGTGGGCGAGTATGATGCATTTGCTTCACCTCATATACAATGATGAGTCATTAAATACATAAATTGTGTTCTGGTGTGCACTATAATTGATGTTCATAAAAGGACTATTTATTTAATAATCAAATAACTGAAATGCTTTCAGAATTAAATACATAGTTCCTGAGGAAAATATATGAATATCATCGAAAAAAAAGAGAATAATGAAGCAAAAAGTTTCAAGAAGTTGTCATCGTCTCACCCCGACACATGTGGCATGACTGGAAAGCCCCGGATGTCCTCTTGAGAGGACAACAGGACTTTATAGGAGAACTCAAATGAATCAAAGAAGAGATGACAAACCCAAATGTCCACCACCGAGGGCCGGCTCTCAGGAGGATGCTCAAATGACCATCACTCATTTACTATACTATACAAATGACTTTGTATGTTTTTGGAATCAAAACTCAGGCTGAATATTGGATAAAGCTTTTAATTATTAAGCTCTGGAAAATGAATAAATCACCTAGTTGGTCTGGTTTTGAAGAAACAGACGTAGCACATGAGGACTGTCAGAACTTATTGTCCCACAGAGGATCAATGTGGATCAACTCAAAGAGAGATAAGGGATAATATATCTTTTCATATATGATATATGCGCTAACATCGCCTTTTTTTAGGAGTGGCTGCTAATGCTTTTTTGGGGCCGTGGGTTGGCTTAATGTTGTCCTGCAAGTGGGACATTGGACTCACCTCGATCAGAGCCGGCTCGTCCTTCAATCAGATGATTGTCGGTTTGACCCCCGGCTCCGCTAGTCATGTCGGTGTGTCATTGGGCAAGGCACTTAACGGTGTGTGTGTGTGTGTGTGTGTGTGTGTGCGTGTGTGTGTGTGTGTGTGTGAATGGGTATGAAGGGTGAGCTCCTGTCTTCGGTGAATGAATGGGGGCATGATGGCAGTAGACAGAAGAGAAGAAAAGCATTTTACAAGTTAACCTTTTGAAAAGCACTCCACTTGTGAGGTTAATAACATGCCCAAACTAAAAAGAGTATAGCTCTGCTACCACAAAGGCTATTTGAATAATGTTGGTGTTATAATAAAGGCAACACGCGTGAGCTTTTGTTCAGATGTGTAAATAGTTGTATATATATATATATATATATGTATATAGATGAAACAGCAAAAATAGAAGTTTCGGGTCACCTAGGAAAAGAGAAGCACTTTTAGGATGATTATCTCTTGGAAGGATACAGAGCAAAGGTCTAAACTATAACCCAGATAATAGCACACTATGTGAATAGTCTCTCTGTGAAGCAGAAACATTATTACACAGTTTGTATTAAAGAGAAGTTAGGCGAGTTCTCTAAAATGTGCATTTTGGCACATTTGATCATCATCTGAATTTTCTTACGTACCAAACCATATATTTAAATTGTATATTACTTATGGTGTTCAATACATCCAAATACATCAGTATGTGGCTTCATAACAGTAAACCAAAGATAAGAGAGCGATAAAACAATATATATTATATTATAGTATACGTCTCCTTGATTGGTTAATTCCCTTCACCTTCCCTCAGCCACTCCTCTGTCTCCTTGATTGGTTAATTCCCTTCACCTGTCCTCAGCCACTCCCGTCTCCCTGATTGCATCATGCCGTACACCTGTGTTTTTCCCCCTGTATATTATGCCAGTCTTTCTCTTTTCTCCTGTTGGTTTGCTGTCTTTATCTCAGTCTCATTGTGTCTCTGTTTCGATGTCCCACTCTTTGTTCCCATGGTGATTCTTAGTTTTTTTTGTAGCTGCTTTTGAGCCAGAGTTTTTACATTTTACTTTTTCCCCCAAGTAAAGTGTTTTTTTGTTTCACTCAAACCTGGAGTCCAGCCTGTCTCTCTGCACCTGAGCCTCACCCCGTGACAAACCTGTGTGACAGTATGCTTTCAATGCATTGAAGTCTCTTCGAAACCTCACAATCTTGTCAAAATAGAATGAGACTTCATGCTCCAAAGAAAACTGTTGGACCTTTATGCTTTGTGTCTGTAGTTAAATAGGTTGTGCCTTCGCATTTCCAGCTGTGACTTTATTTGTTGTAACATTTAAAATGAAATGGATCAAAACAACATTTTGAGCTGACCATTCAAACTAATGCATCTAATTTTCTTCTGTTTAGCAATGGTCCTGAGAGATTAATGCACATGAAAAAACTGATATGAGAAATGAGTGGAGAAGGGGGTAACTTCACTTTCTATGCAGCCACCTGATCGTGCATAACTCTGGGAATATTATATATATTGTGTAAAGGTACTGCAGTTGCATATTGACACCAGCATTTGCGTATGAAAACCAGTTAGATCAGTTTTGGTTCTGGGATCCTGTGGAAGGCAAACATTCCCTACGTGGAATAAGGGACATCAACTTTGCTTTGAATCTTCATAGCTCAAACAACATTGGCTTGAGCAGATTAAAGTGTTATTTAATTTCCAGTTTCTGTATTAGATAACTTAAGACGGGGTCAAGTTCCTGATTGAATAAACCAAACTCTAAAGTTAAAAGATGACAAATTAAACTTTGAGTCTGATAGCGAATACCAGACAGTTAAATTGACATCAAATTAATTACTGTCCAGAGAGGAGCACACGTCAAAATAACTAAATTGAAAATTGCAAACACACACACACACACACACACACACTCAGAAATCCTATTTTTAGAAGGAAATTAAAAATCATTCAAGGTAATTACTGATGTCACCTGTACTTCACACCCTAATGATGACTGATGTAGTCCGAAGGAGGGAATGAAAGGGAGAGGGATGGATGAGGGAGGGATGAGCGAGGGCGCTATGGCTGCTGTTGGTGTTCAGGATCTTCTCCGTCAGCCTGGGATGCCGATAAATGGAAACAACAGAGCTGAATTCTAACGTGTTAATCAAAGAGTGAGACCATTTCTACCAAAGGGAAATCAGGAGTTAATTTAGCACTTAGCAAAAAATGCACAGCCACTAATAGACACGCAGGCACTCTGGAACACATTTACACACACAGAAAACATCTTCAAACTCTCTTAGATTTTTCTATTACAGTACCAGCTGGTCAGAAAAAAATTATCCAAACTTTGTAGCTCCAAGTATGATCCACTAGATTAGTCCAACAGGTTTCAATGCATAGCTAAGAGGCTCATAATGCTTTATGAACTAGCAAACACCAGCCATGAGAAGCGAGTCGTGGTATTTTAGCTTTATTAAACATTAGTATGTGCTTTCTGCCTCATGCATGGCTGATCTCATCAACCTTCAATTAACCTTAACGCTCGTCATCTCCTCGGCCCCGTTCCTCGCGGTCTCGGGGGGGGGAGGGGGGGGGGGTGTGGAGGACCAGAGGCTGGTTTGACAGTCAGCATTACATCATCTTTCCGCCCTAATTGCTGGCTTCCTCTCGGTGCTTCTCACTGGAGGAAGAGTCACGGCGAGAGACGGAAACAGAGAGCTCACAGTTGAGTGGAAGAAAGTGTCTTTGTTTTTCATTTTCCTTTCGGATCCATTGACCTCACTTCCTGCGTCTCTTGAGTTTTTAAACCTGTGAGCCAACCATTTTATTATCAGGCTGTTTTAATACATGTTGTTTAGGTTATTTGCGACAAACAGGACGTGCAACCAGTAAAATTAATACAAATATTTTCTCCAATAAAAATACATCCGAAGCTTAATTCTACTATAAATTTAAAACCTAAATGAAGGACTCTTTAAAGGCAATATAAACTGATGTTATCAATCAGTCTCTGTTTATACATGTTTTTAGAGACTTAAATGTCAACTTATTTAAAATCGAATAATCTTCACATTTAGAAAGCAACATACCATTAGGTCCTCACAACTGCTGATGCTACACTACCACAGACTGTTTGATGTGTTTAATGCTGTGCTTGAATTTGCTTTGTTTTAAGTTTCTTTTTCTAAATTATTTTCTTTAGGCTAATTTGTTTTAATCGCTATTGGTTAATTGAGCCATGTGATGAAAACAATTATCGATCCTGTAAACTGACCAAATTATGTATTTTTAAGAAATCCGTGTCTCTATTTACTATTGACTGCTAATTGTATTTTTCTTGAATCAGTTAGGTTTTTAGTATTTTTGAATACTTAATAAAATGGTAAATTGAGTTTACAAGGAAATTAATATTGGGGGTTTCCCAGGTAATCCAGACTCCTGCCATGGAGACTTACTGTAACACAGCTTCTGCCTTCGGTTGACCACCCATTACATCACAACAGCCTGGCCTTGGGACCTCATCTGCCTCTCTGATAGGACTGGATAAGTGCTAGGGTTGCATCATTTTCAGTGGAAAAGTGTGTGTCATGGACAACGCTCAGCCTTGAGGGGTAAGCGTCCACCCACAGCAGCTTATCTGACATCTCCCGTTGGCGCTCTGATCTACGAGGGCTTAGCCGGAGGCGAATACAGCCGCACAATGAATAGGAACATGTCCAGGAGGCTTTCCCCACTTTGTCCTTTGGGCAACACTCACACACACACACACACACACACACACACACACACACACACACACATTCTGTGTGCTCGTATGCACAAACAAGTGGAAGTCCACAAATAACCAGAAAGAGACTGATTTGCAGAGAGTGAACAAGTGCTTGAACAAAATGATCCACAGAAGAGTGAGTATCGCAGCAAGAGAGACACTTAATTATCTTATTATACTAAAAGATAATGGAGATGCTGGAGCTGAAGAGACATCCATCTGGCAGAGCTGGAGACAGGTCGGCTTGACCTCTGCTCGTGCTCTCTTTTTGGGTTGTCTTTGAAAGCAAGACTTGTTTCGTTAGAGTTTGGGGTGGAGGACCTTCAATTAGAGGATTGTCATGCCTGCAGTCCAATTATAGCCTCATAGTAAAGTCATATTTTAGAAACTATATGTCTAACCTAATAACCTAAAAATAATTAATATAGGTTCAAGTTTTCACAATATTGGCGACACCGTAGTGCTTTCAAAATCATGCACAATTTCTAAAGATAAACTTACATTTGCCAAATTGTAATGTTGAAACTTATCCCCCCTCTTTTTTTTAAATATTGCCTTTTTTTCAAACTAATATTTTACAAATAAAAGGTTTCTGTGAAATAACCATGTGTGAGGGCTGCATAATGCTGTGTGAGGTTAACGATGAATATCTCATAGAAAGCATTCCTGTAAAGTTTAATGCGTAAAATATGTACGAGGCATTAACACTATTGATTAATCAGTAAGCATTATGAAGCATTATGAACACAAAAGCCCTGAAAAAAATGTAAAGATGGAATACAGCTAATATGTAATAAGTTAGACAAACATTGATGTATCAAGACCACACAAAGAACATCTATATATATATATATATGCTAAAAAAAGATGCATTTTTAGCATTTTCAGTTAGAAAAAGATGTGTTGATTTCCTGCCGTCTACTTTTCAATGAAGAGTTTGTTCCACCATTATTCATTTGTCAATAATTATTTTGTATTTTTTATTTAATTTAATTGTAAATCCCAGGACAGAAATCAGTTTTTACTTGCTGTCTAGTTATATTTAGTGTATGCACTGGAGAGTATGCTTTGACATACTCTTGGATGTAATATAGGGCTGAACTTCCCTGAGATTTCTCTTATCATCCTAAAATACTATTTTTCAGACAATATAGACAGACGTGAGGACTCCTTCTGATTTCAGGTTTGTGCAGATCGAGTAGAACCGTCATCAAACAGGGTCAACGTAAAGGTGTCCTTCATCACCTGCAGATGTAAGGTTTGACATTGTGAGGTTTGAAACTCCAAAAGAGAAAAGCTAAACTAAAACAAGTTAACCTTCAATGAATCAGGAGCTGACTGGACCTCTCCTCGGGCTGGGCGGGGCCAAGCTGGACAAGTGATAACACAACTGAGAAGAGGTGCAGGGAGAAGATCATGGTCTTTGTGTGCATACCCACAAAGACCACGGGTGTTTAATATTGTGCACGTTTCCATCCTCCGTTTAAAAAACTTTTCTTTGTCATTTTGTCTCTATGGAAGCAGCTATGGCCCGAGCTTACTTCCTGTCCGCTGCATTCACAAACGTTGCAACAGGAAACACAAAGGCGCCCATTTAACATGTTTACATTGTAAAGTTTGACAAGTTCTGTTAAAAAATAAAATAAAATATAGATTTATATTTTTCTTTTCTCTCATGTTTATTTTGGTAGTTATGAATACAGCGATGGGCTTGTTGGTACTTATTTGTTACAGCACCTGTGTGCAGAGCTGTAGTTTCATGCAACATTGACTGTGTGTAAACGACAGGAAGTCTTGGCTTGTTTGCCAGAGCCTAACATTCACACACTGAACCACCAAGCACACATTCTGACTAAATGAATCTAACTATGTAATTACCATAAAGCAATTGCTGTATTATGACAAAAGAAGGGGGACAACAACCAATTCTGCCTGTCAAGGTGATTTATGGGAATACAAACTAAATCAAGCCGATTGAACCAAAGTGGGGGCTTTGCTTCTGTTCCTGTAGGATGCACCCCCGCTGCTTTCTCTTTATTAGATTCTCTTTAAATTAAGAAAAAGACGTACGCTTCACGAGTCATGACCATTCCTCTTGACGTTGGCTGAACAAGTGAAGCAGAATAACTAGCTTTACGGTATCCAGCTCTCCATTTAATTTATTTTTGTTTGTAAGCATTATTCTGCAGCTGCAGTTATTTTCGATTCGAATTCTTTTGCTAACATAGACGGTATTGGTTTGCGGACTTCTCTTTTGAAGCCTTGTTGAAGCCATCTTGAATTACGAGCGTCGCCATGGTGGTTTTTGCAACGAAAAGATGAATGTTACCATATGTTCAATGCAGAGAAGTGACACAAAGTTATGGTTAAAATGTTTATTTACTTTCTCAAAGACTTCCATCCAATCCGACTTATTTTTGCATCCTGAGGAGTCGCCCCCTGCTGGTCGGTATATAGAATGCAAGTGTCAAGTAACTTACGCAAAGAGGTTGCTATGTGCTTCATCTTATAAGATTTATAATCATGGAAACCGATATTGACAATAATAATATAATCTTTTATCCAACCTCTAAAAGAGTTGTGCTTGCTGCACGATGCGTGAGGAAAAATAACAAATACTTTAATCACTGTATTGGCATGCAGGAAAAGTAGACATAGCTATGTATCATACATTATACTAATGTCCATTAAGGCCAGGTCCAAATGCAGTTGGTAAATGGAAAAACAAATAGGTAAATGGATGCAAACATTTTAATATTTTTTTTATTGAATGTCAAACTAATCATTCACTTAGCCAGTGACGTATGGTTTATGGTTGGTGAGGCACTGATTCCTTTAGTGTCAGATATACAAATATATAAACCCAAAAGGGGCGTATTCAATTGGCTACTGGTTATTTTATGTCTCATCAGCATTCCTCACTCAACACCCACGCGCACACGGTACATATTACAGATACGTAAAGGTAAGTAAGAAAAAGTTTGAAGCATACTATTTAGCTCCGGCGTTGGTCTACCTGTGTTAATCGCGTCCACTTCTTTTGACTGAAAGTCCAGTTTTGAGACATTTTAAAGCTTAGATATATAATCCTCTTCCATGTTGGCGGTCTGGCAGCAAAATACAAAAACAAACGGACTTAACTCGCCTGGCACCTCAATGTAGAAGAAGCAGCAACAAGTCCCCGTTGGCTCACTAGCGCCCCCTGCAGGGCGGCAGATTATTATCTGCCTCACCCTGCGCCTTTTCACTGCGGCTTTATTTCCCATCAGCAAAACTAAATATGTCACTTACACACATTAAATGGATGCTCCTTAGCCAGACTGTGGGAAATCAGGGCAAATCAACATATCTGCAAACATTATATTGGCGACATGCAGAGATACGGCAACCCGCACGGGTCAATTGTATGTCTCAACCCAGCTTGTGAAGGATTGCGCAATCAGAGGTGAGGCTCGACTCGCTGCTGCCTCAACTCTCATTTCAACAGGAAATAGGCAAATTCAGCGATTTTGACGATAAAATGTTTGAAATTAGTCATACATAAAGATAGTTGGACAAATATTAATATAAATGTGTTATGATTATTTATTTATTTATTTATCTGTTTTACTTGTTTTACTCATGAGGATGACAATTTTTGTTTTCTTAGTAGATTTCATTGTTTCGTCTGTTTTGAAGATAGAGCCAAGCATACGGGCCGTGATATTGATATTGCTTTTGCATCAACTGCATGTCAAAATTGGAAAACGTGAATATTATTTACCTGACGAAATAAACAGAAGTAACTTGTAGCTTGGTTATGAGCTAAAACACAATGATGTCGACGAAAGCCAAAATGCTTATCGTCTTATGAACAATACCTAAGAAATACTATTCAAGATCCATTATCATGTGAACTATTCATGGTTGACACTCTCCCAGAGGATACATCATGAGGACATTTCCATAACTTTAGATGGGCAGAAGGACATTTTATATAATGTATCTATTATTCAAAGTCACGCTCCTGCTTCCTTCAGACCCTGTTATGACTCGATTTTAGGGGAAGGTTCAACCTTTTGCTAATGATCTCAGGATCAGACTGGTCCCCCCACATGATTATGTTTTTGTGTCATCAATGTGTGGAGTCTAAGCAAGTGTTGATGTTTGCTGTACGTATGAAGGTTTTTTGTGCAAGCAATAGACAGATGAAAGATAAACATCATCTCTGTAGATGTTCAGGGCCATTGTTTCATTTGATGGTTACTGTGTTATTTACAGTGTGAGATTCATTGTTTGAACCATTTGCCTCGAGGCCACAGGAGCTGATTACTCCTGAGCCAGCCGTCCCCTAGGTGTGCCACGTTGCATAGCCTGCACTATGTGCCATAATGAACACCAGCATTTAATCAAGCTCTCTAATACTCAGAATTATATCTGCTTTGTATGGGGGGGGGAGTTGTTCCAAAGAGCCCAGCAATGCAGTCTGATGAGGAGGTGAAGAAGACCTCTTTTAGACCAGAGGAGTCCCTGGATGTGAGTGTAGTTTTACACTAGCTTTCTTTATTTTAAGTGTCCTAAATTGAGGTGAAAGGTCAAGCTTGTTGGATGCAAAAAGGCACAGTTTATTAGTTATGATCTACCACTCTGGAGCCTTATCACAGCAACAACCATCCTTTTGTTTTTCTCCATTACAACTGAAATCCCAGCCTCGTGGTAAACGGACCTGTACGGCTCTTTTCTAGTCTTCCACTCAAATCCCTTTAACACTGCATAACATCATTCACGAGTTCATACACTGATGTGGAGCCAGCTGTCCATCAGGTCTAACTCACATCCACACACATCCACACACGCCGTAAGCACCGCTACAGGAGCTATCAAGTGTCTTGATCAAGGACACATTGACATGGGTTCGAGGAGCCGGGGATCCACCGGCCCGTCCTTTGATTGAAGGACGACCCTCCTGATAACCGGATACCTGGTAAAGGAATAATTCAGCCGACCACCTTCTCTCGTTCGCTCTTCTTTTCGGGTGACTTTTAATCCCTGATCACACGTAAAATACAAGCTCGCACACGAGTGTCTCTCCCAAGCCAAGTCCGGCCCTCTAAGCGCCCCCATTTCGTGAGGTCATCCTGACCTTGGACCGGCGCTCGTCTGCTCCATCTGCCCCTCCCTTCTTATAGGCGGGGGCCCTTGTCCCCCTCTCTCATTATAACAACATGATAACAAGTGTGTGTTTTGTGTGAAGCGAGTATAACTTTGAGAAGCAGTCATAATATTTCTTATCTGACACATAATCCATCTGCTATGTGATGGTATTCTGAATTTGCAGGCACGTGAACACAACAGTCCCTTCACTAATTCAGTTTTATATGATCACTCCTGAATTTCTTGCATTGGGACTTTTAATTGCTAGTTGCAAACAGCTAATCATGTGACCCTGTTTTTGACATCAGTTTCATGGAATTTAGCCATTTTTCATTTTATTATTAACAACTGTACGTTTCCTGTTAAACATTTTCCAAAAAGACGAGCTTGGAAATCCATCCACGTGTTGGCGTAGGGCCTTTAGGAAGCAGCTTAAGATCACAACCTTGAGCATTTTTATATCTCGATTCAAACCAAAATTGTGCATTCGTATTATTCTGCGCCACAGAAACAATATTACGCATCACCGTAGAAGTTTCTAGCAATCTAGCCTATTTATTGTAGACAGTCAACAGACGCTGGCTGATGTCTGCTGCAGATGGCACTAGGAACAGATGCTATCAGTCAGGGTTTAGCTCCATTTGGCTGTAATAACTGACCTGTGCATGCGTGTGCATGAGTGTGTGTGTGTGTGTGTGTGTGTGTATGCGTGTGCATGCGTTAATGCGTGCATACATGTCCGAGTATGTGTGTTAGTGGATCTAATCCATCGACTCCAATTAAGATAAACTAAAACTGCTTATTACATTGGCATGGTGATGTGTGTCTGTTTGTCTGCTTATATACGTGTGTGTGTGTGTGTGTGTGTGTGTGGTATTAGGCTATTATAAAACTAGACAGGCGACCACGTTTGACCCTATTACCCACTAACTTTTAAATCTGTTGTCCAGCCCATCTGTGTAGCCCGTGACCTCGTCAGCGGCTTAGCGGTCACAATAATCACAAATGAACGGTCGCTGGACGTCGGTGGTAAAACCTCTTGTTCATCGGCCGAGTTCTGCTGCAAGGAAAAGTAAAGAGACTATTCAAACAGCACCGCAGCATTTGATTCAGTGGTCTTGCTCTGATTTCTCACATGTTGATGCAAAGTAAGAAAGAAAAGAGATTTAAATGAGTGGATGGGTAACGTCTCAGTAATTGCAGAGAGCTTTGAAGATCAGAACTCTCAGGATCTCTTATCGAGGAGAAAAATGAGATTCTGTAATGACAGAGTAGCGGGTGTGAGTGTCGGGTGTGCACGAACAAGGCCGACACACGGAAGCTTGGCAGTGTAAAGGGTTTTATTATCTTGCTCGTCACGGCCGTACGCGCCCGCTCGCTCTCGCTCTCTCTCGCTCTCTCCCGTTCCCAGCTACTGCTGCTCTTTTTGGAGACAAACAAACCCCCAATTGAACACAGCTGAGGCCACTTACCCATCCCGGCACCGGTCCCTAAACCACCCCCCCGCTCCATCCACCCCGCTGCCACATACCCCCACCACCTGACTTAGGCCAGGGTGCCATCCGGCCCAACCTAGTCCAGTGTCTGACTCTCAAGACGGGTTTGAAGAACGACTTCAGACCAGCTCGTTGAAGCGCTGCTATGGTGATGAGATGATTGGAATATTGACTGGCACCCACATTGCACAGTGTGTGTGTGTGAGTGTCTGTGTGTGTGTGTGTGTGTGTGTCAGAGATGTTTGGATCCCATCATTAAGTTGTTTTACACACGTTCCAGCAGTGTGAGAATTCACATTAGCTCAACTTGTGGATTGTCGGAAGATATTGTCTTTGTGTAAATTGGTGCATAATCCTCATTTTAATAATGACAGGAACATACATGTTGAGAATGTGTGGCTCCATTAAAGGTATGTACATACTGCATCCTTACATTCCTTACACTAGGCTCACATGATGTCCTATTAATCAGTACATTATTCAAATGACGTTTCCATATTCATAATGCCATTGACTCCATGGCATCCTTTGATAATCCCATCATACTATATCAACTGAACTAGTTATGGAACATATTTACATCCCTTTGACCAGTTGATGCCTGATGGTAAACAGGACAGAGCTGTATTCACTCTTTGTGGGTTTCCTGCTGTGTTTCCAGATGTGAAGAAGGAGAACTTACACATAAGCACAAATACAGCTGTCATGTGTTGCCGTAGAGACAGAGGACCCAAATTCCAACAACTTCCAAACCATTATTTAATTCTCAATTACAACTAGACAGGTAACACAGGACGGCAAACACGAACCAAACGGAACAACTCCACACTGTGAATGAGACGAACAGGGTTTACATACACAGGCAGGCGGAGGTGATTGGACAACGGGGAACGAGACACAGGTGGACACAGTGAGGGCGGGGCTTAGCAATCACACAGGAGGAACCAATCAGGAGCAGGGCAGACAGGCACAGGGAGACAGACGATGCAGGGACTTCAAAATAAAACACAAAACGAGACAGAAACTCTGAGTCATGACAACAGCAGATAATGCAAGTTACAGTAATCATGGGGAAAAATCACTCCGGATGAGTTTGTTCATTAATCTAATTACCTGGAAATATCAGTACATACCTGGAATACGTACCAAAAGAAAGCCATATTCTGTTTTTTTTTAATTATTTTTAAAATGTTTTTTTTTGTATTACACAAACACAAAGCATAACAAGGCACACAAGTCCATAAAGGCACTTGGAAATATAAAATAGAGTTCCCAGTGGCATGGTTAGTTGTTGGGCATTGTTGACTGTTTTTCAGCAGTCAAATTAAAACAATAGAGGGTGACAGATACATATTATACCCCCCAAATAGAAACAGAATGCTCCCACATTCCCCGATGTGACCAATAAGAGAAAAAAGAGGAAACAAAAAAATAAAGATTAAATAAAAAGATGTGGAGATGTGTCATCAGTTACAGACTTAAGAAAGCCATATTCTAATAAACTCATTGACAGCACAAAGGAACTGAGTGCGTGCTTTAGACCAGACTCTGAGTGTATCATGTAGCTGTTGAGCATGTTTTACATCTTTGTTACCTGGGTTCATCCAAGTTACGTTGCACTCGTAATGTGTGTCGTGTTTTCATTTTTATTTCAGCCAAATACAGAAATTTCTTGCTTGCACATCTTATCTGACCACATGTTTAATTTGCTATACGTGTAGAGGCTTATCTTCTCTTTGAAGGCCCGTGTGTTTGAGAAGGTCAGGTTGGATTCATCCACTGGACTCAGATTATAAAGGTTTCATTGTTCATTTGTGTCTGGCTGTTGAGGAGTCCCAGACATCTGAAGAGCATTATTTTTATCTTGAGGTCACATGATTCTGTTTGAGGTCACACATGAGTGTCATGTGACTGACAACCGCACTTTAGGCACTGGTGAGACAAAGGAAGGGAAGTGAAGATGGAGTACAGCCTCCACACATGTGTGGGCCTAGTAGAAGACTAAACATTGCACATCTATATATAATAGTATGAGCCAGGATTTGACCTTCATCAGAGGAACAGTTTGAACTAGAAAATGCATTTCCTGCTGAAAATGCGTTGGAATGCTAAAAGTTTGAAGCTGAAAAGTAAAAACGAAATTGCTGAAAAAGGTTTGAAAATAGCTGAAAATGTCTGAAAATAGCTGAAATATTAAATGAATAGTTGAAAAAGTCTGGAAATAGCTGAAATGAATAGGTGAAAATAGCTGAAATATTAAATGAATAACTGAAAATAATTGAAATATGAAATGAATAAATGAAAATAGCTGAAAATAACTGGAAATAGCTGAACTTTGTCTGAAATTTGCTGAAATATGTTTTTTTTTTAAGTTGGACATAGCTTAAAATAGCTGCCAACATCTTAAATAGGCTGAACATAGCTTAAACATCTGAACATGGATTTTTCTTCTACAAAAGCATTTGTTAAACCTTGTCAAATAAAACATGATCAAATAACCAAAATAGTAGAATCTGTTGCCATTTTTAACTTTATTACCTTTGCATTGAAAATGCAGAAGGTAATGTTTTCGCCGGCGTGTATTTATTTATTTGTGATTATGTCCGTCCGTTATTCGTCTAACTCAGACAAAACTGAGCCGATTCTTATGAAACTTGGTGGGTTGATTGGTCACGACCCAAGAAGCAATCGATTAGTTTTTGGGAGTGATTGGGTCAAAGGTCAAGGTCAAGGTCACAAAAAGGTGAAAACCGTAAAAACTGAGCCGATTCTTATGAAACTTGGTGGGATGATTGTCATGACCCAAGGAACAATCGATTAGTTTTTGGGCGTGATTGGGTCAACAGTCAAGGTCACGAAAAACGTAAATTGCGAAGGTATGCGCTCTACCGAGTGCCCATTCTAGTTATTATTTGTGTTGTCACAACTAATCAAAGAAGCAAAAACTGCATCTAACTAGAAAGAGCATTTCCTTCTGAAAATGCGTTGGAATGCTTAACATTTGAAAGCTTGAAGCTGAAAAATAAAAAATAAATAGCTGAAAAAGGTTTTAAAATAGCCGAAATAGGTTTGAAAATAGCTGAAAATAGCTGAAATATGAAATGAATAAGTTAAAATGTCTGGAAATATTTGAAATATGAAATGAATAACTGAAAATAACTGAAAATAGCTGGAAATATCTGAAATATGAAATGAATAACTGAAAACATCCGGAAATAGCTGAAATATGAAATGAATAACTGAAAATAACTGAAAATAACTGACAATATCTGGAAATAGCTGAAATAGGAAATGAATAACTGAAAACATCTGGAAATAGCTGAAATATGAAATGAATAACTGAAAATAACTGAAAATAAATGACAATATCTGGAAATAGCTGAAATAGGAAATGAATAACTGAAAATAATTGAAATATGAAATGAATAAATGAAAATAGCTGAAAATGACTTAAATATGAAATATCTCTAATATCTCTCCATATATAGACACACCTGCGCGCACGCGGCCACACTACACGCACAAACCGTTGGTCAGTGTATAAAGTGCATGGTGTTGTGTATGGTATCTTTGTAATCCTTGACCATCAAAACATAGGGGTAGATATTACCACTTTTCATTTATTGTGTTTGGCTGAAGAGATATGACGAAAATACAGAATTTGGTTATGGAGGAAGGCAAAATGGTGGCCATGAATAACACAAAGCATTCAATGATGCCGTCTATGGTATCATTGCAATCCTTGACCATCAAAACATAGGGGTTGACATTATCTTATATGTGCTTTGATGTTTTTTTTCAGGAGATATCATGGAAAACGATATTTTAATAATGGCGGAAATAAAATGGCCGCCGACGACATGAGCTTTTTTGCGTTGGCTAACGTTCTTTATTGGAAGAGCAGAATCCATAGAGTAATTTTGGTGCTTGTATCCACATTTGGACGATTCTTCATCAAAAAATGCTGTTAGCTGCCCCACTAACTGAAAATAACTGAAAATAAGAGACAGACAGCTGAGAATCTGATGAAAGCAACCCGTCAGAACATTTGGATTTGAAAGAGAACCATAACTCTCACCCTAAAAACGCCCACATTAGGAGAAGCTCAAGGCTTGTGTGAACGTTGACATCTCCTTAAATATTTTTTAGGTTAAGAAATGAGGGTATAGTCGCAGTTCAGAAAATGCTCCTGTTTGCTTCAAAAAAGTTGAAAGGCGCTCAGAATTACAATGGAGATGACTGAGCAGAAAAGTGGACTTCTCCCCTCGTAAAGGCTTCTCGCGAGACATCTGGGAAACTGTTGGATTCCACAGTCACATTTCTATGACAAGCACAATATTCCCTATTACTTTATCAACAAAATATGTCTAAAGAGTAAGAATTGTGGCCGTAGTAGCGATTTACAAAAATAATTTCCGCTTGATCCTGACGCAGCTGTCCCCTCTAGCCATGACGTCACAGCTCTAGACTTCCCCACACACACCCATTGTAAGCTCCTAGGAGGAGCGGATAAACACATCAAACTAAAATAATAACAATTAAATAACTATACAAGATATGAACAGAATATGAATTATAAAGTTATAGCTCACACCTTTGTCAACATTTTAAAAGTGGAATTGTGTCTTTAGCTGAATGTATGCCGATATGGTAAGCTTTTAAAGTTGAACAAGTTGAAGCGGATTTGAAGATTTCTCTCATTGGATCCCATTCATTATTTATTCCCTAAAAAAATTAATAATTTGAAAATTTGAAAAGATAAAAAATATTTGAAAATATACAGTAATAGCTGAAGGCTATCTGAACATATGAAAAATTTAATTGCTGAATTTGCTGAAAGTATGAAGATACTGTAAGCTTTTTAAAATTGAAGATTTTCTCCATAGGAACTGATGAATTTAAAATAACATAAAAGTATTTAAATATACAAATATTTGAAACATTTGAAATATGAAAAGTAATGCCATTCTAAGTCTGAAGAAGCTGAATTTTTTAATATTTGAATTGTTTAAATAGCTGAATATATGAAGGAGTAGAAGAGGGACGAAAAAGGTACGGAAGAAATAGAAGAATAATAATAAGTTTAAATAAAGATTACAAGAACAAGAGTTGGACTGCTGAAGCATTCCAACTAATTAATCCAAGACATGAATTACAATCAAAGAAACTAGGGAGAAAGATAGACAGAATAGAGAAATATATATAGAGAGAAAGAGATTGAAAAAGAGTAAAAATAGAGAGAGTAACAAAAAAGAACGATAAACAGAAAGGAGAGATGTGTAATTGATGTACATTATATATATATATATATATATATATATATATATATATATATATTTATATATGTATATCTATATAGGTGTATATATATATGTTTATATATATGTTTATATATATATATATATTTATATATATGTTTATATATATTTATATATATATATATATATATATATATATATATATATATATATATATATATATATATATATATATATATATATATGTGTGTTAATATATATGTATATCTATGCCAACATCACCGGTAATGAGATGTGTCATTGAAGGAAGAAGAGATCTTAACACTGGGAGTGGACATGATCAAATCACCAAAATAGTATTATCAATAGAGAGGAAGGACTCAGCCGAACGCGCTAATATTATTCATCTGTCTGTGAAGTTAAATGTGACCTATTTCTCCTCATTTCTGTATTAAAAGTAATGAGATGTATTATTGAGGTCAGTTTGCTGTTGTCTGGCGCCTCCGTGTTGATAAACATCGGGACAGAGGCTGCTCCTTGTGTCCCTCCTGTTGATTGTTAACGAGGATCAGCTGCGTGCAGCTCCTGAAGGCAGAATTTCCTTTGGATTTCTTCAAAAACACCCTGTGAATCTTCAGAACTTGACAGAATACCATAACTCCAATCGCAAAAGTAACGTGATTTTGAGAGGCACAAGGCTTTTGTGAACGTTTAAATGTCCTTAAATATTTTTTAGGTTAAGAAATGAGAGTTAAGTCGCAGTTTAGAAAATGCTCCCGTTTGCTTCAAAAAAGTTGAAAAGCGCTCAGAATTATAATGGAGATGACTGTAGAGAAAGCCGGACTTCTCCCCTCGTTAAGGCTTCTCTCGAGAAATCTGGGAAACTGTTGGATCCCACAGTCACATGTCTACGACAAGCACAAGATTCCCTACTACTTTATCACAACATTATGTCTATAGAGTAAGAATTGTGGCCGTAGTGAAGATAAACAAATCTTTTTTCCGCAAGATTCTAAAGCAGCGCTGCACTCTAGCGATGACATCACAGCTCTAGATTTCCACACACACACCCATTGTAAATGCCAGGAGGAGCGGAAAAACACATAAAACTAAAATAATAACAATTAAATAACTATACAAGAAATGAAAGGAAGATGCATTACAAAGTTATAGCTAACACATGTGTCAACATTTTAAACGTGGAATTGTGTATTTAGCTTAATGTATGCCGATATAGTAAGCTTTTAAAGTTGAACAAGTTGAAGCGGATTTGAAGATTTCTCTAATGGATCCCATTCATTATTTATTCCATAAAAAAATTAATAATTTGAAAATTTGAAAAGATAAAAAATATTTGAAAATATACAGTAATAGCTGAAGGCTATCTGAACATAGGAAAAAATGAATTGCTGAATTTGCTGAAAATATGAAGATACTGTAAGCTTTTTAAAATTGAAGATTTTCTCCATAGGAACTGATGAATTTAAAATAACATAAAAGTATTTAAATATATACAAATTTGAAACATTTGAAACATGAAAAGTAATGCCATTCTAAGTCTGAAGAAGCTGAATTTTTAAATATTTGAATGGTTTAAATAGCTGAATATATGAAGGAGTAGAAGAGGGACAAAAAAGGTACGGAAGAAATAGAATAAAAAAAAGTTTAACTAGAAAGAGCATTTCCTTCTGAAAATGCGTTGGAATGCTTAACATTTGAAAGCTTGAAGCTGAAAAATAAAAAATAAATAGCTGAAAAAGGTTTTAAAATAGCTGAAATAGGTTTGGAAATAGTTGAAAATGTCTAAAAATAGCCGAAATAGGTTTGAAAATAGCTGAAATATGAAATGAATAAGTTAAAATGTCTGGACATATTTGAAATATGAAATGAATAACTGAAAATAACTGAAAACATCCGGAAATAGCTGAAATATGAAATGAATAACTGAAAATAACTGACAATATCTGGAAATAGCTGAAATAGGAAATAAATAACTGAAAATAATTGAAATATGAAATGAATAAATGAAAATAACTGGAAATAGCTGGAAATATCTGAAATATGAAATGAATAACTGAAAATAACTGAAAATAACTGACAATATCTGGAAATAGCTGAAATAGGAAATGAATAACTGAAAACATCTGGAAATAGCTGAAATAGGAAATGAATAACTGAAAACATCTGGAAATAGCTGAAATATGAAATGAATAACTGAAAATAACTGACAATATCTGGAAATAGCTGAAATAGGAAATGAATAACTGAAAATAATTGAAATATGAAATGAATAAATGAAAATAGCTAAAAATAACTTAAATATGAAATATCTCTAATATCTCTCCATATATAGACACATCGCCATACGCTGCCACACACACGCAAAACCGTTGGTCAGTGTATAAAGTGCATGGTGTTGTGTATGGTATCATTGTAATCCTTGACCATCAAAACATAGGGGTAGATATTACCACTTTTCATTTATTGTGTTTGGCTGAAGAGATATGACGCAAAATACAGAATTTGGTTATGGAGGAAGGCAAAATGGTGGCCATGAATAACACAAAGCATTCAATGATGCCGTCTATGGTATCATTGCAATCCTGACCATCAAAACATAGGGGTTGACATTATCTTATATGTGCTTTGATGTTTTTTTCAGGAGATATCATGGAAAACGATATTTTAATAATGGCGGAAATAAAATGGCACGCGACCGACATGAGCTTTTTTTATGCGTTGGCTAACGTTCTTTATTGGAAGAGCAGAATCCATAGAGTAATTTTGGTGCTTGTATCCACATTTGAACGATTCTTCATCAAAAATGCTGTTAGCTGCCCCACTAACTGAAAATAACTGAAAATAAGAGACAGACAGCTGAGAATCTGATGAAAGCAACCCGTCAGAACATTTGGATTTGAAAGAGAACCATAACTCTCACCCTAAAACGTCTACATTAGGAGAAGCTCAAGGCTTGTGTGAACGTTGACATCTCCTTAAATATTTTTTAGGTTAAGAAATGAGGGTATAGTCGCAGTTCAGAAAATGCTCCTGTTTGCTTCAAAAAGTTGAAAGGCGCTCAGAATTACAATGGCGATGACTGAGCAGAAAAGTGGACTTCTCCCCTCGTAAAGGCTTCTCGCGAGACATCTGGGAAACTGTTGGATTCCACAGTCACATTTCTATGACAAGCACAATATTCCCTATTACTTTATCAACAAAATATGTCTAAAGAGTAAGAATTGTGGCCGTAGTAGCGATTTACAAAAATAATTTCCGCTTGATCCTGACGCAGCTGTCCCCTCTAGCCATGACGTCACAGCTCTAGACTTCCCCACACACATCCATTGTAAGCTCCTAGGAGGAGCGGAAAAACACATCAAACTAAAATAATAACAGTTAAATAACTATACGAGATATGAACAGAATATGAATTATAAAGTTATAGCTAACACCTCTGTCAACATTTTAAAAGTGGAATTGTGTCTTTAGCTGAATGTATGCCGATATGGTAAGCTTTTAAAGTTGAACAAGTTGAAGCGGATTTGAAGAGTTCTCTCATTGGATCCCATTCATTATTTATTCCCTAAAAAAATTAATAATTTGAAAATTTGAAAAGATAAAAAATATTTGAAAATATACAGTAATAGCTGAAGGCTATTTGAACATATGAAAAATTAAATTGCTGAATTTGCTGAAAGTATGAAGATACTGTAAGCTTTTTAAAATTGAAGATTTTCTCCATAGGAACTGATGAATTTAAAATGACATAAAAGTATTTAAATATAAAACATTTGAAACATTTGAAATATGAAAAGTAATGCCATTCCAAGTCTGAAGAAGCTGAATTTTTTAATATTTGAATTGTTTAAATAGCTGAATATATGAAGGAGTAGAAGAGGGACGAAAAAGGTACGGAAGAAATAGAAGAATAATAAAAAGTTTAAATAAAGATTACAAGAACAAGAGTTGGACTGCTGAAGCATTCCAACTAATAAAGAAGACAAGAACAAGAGTTGGACTGCTGAAGCATTCCAACTAATAAAGAAGACAAGAACAAGAGTTGGACTGCTGAAGCATTCCAACTAACAAGAACAAGAGTTGGACTGCTGAAGCATTCCAACTAATAAAGAAGACAAGAACAAGAGTTGGACTGCTGAAGCATTCCAACTAATAAAGAAGACAAGAACAAGAGTTGGACTGCTGAAGCATTCCAACTAATAAAGAAGACAAGAACAAGAGTTGGACTGCTGAAGCATTCCAACTAATAAAGAAGACAAGAACAAGAGTTGGACTGCTGAAGCATTCCAACTAAATAGCGTGTTGCTGTAGAGAAATATGTTTCACCTGAGCCGTTTTCAACGCTGTCGAAGTCTGACGTTAACAACTGAAGATGCCTGAAAAGGGGTTTTCAGTCCAATCTGATTTTAATGGCAGGATCAGAGGCTTAACAGGCCTCAGGCCGGTCCTCTGAAGGTCAGGTACTCTGTCTCAGTTAAGCCCTGCCATCAATCCATTGAGTCAAGGGCAAAACTCACACACACACAGATATTATATAGTATATATTCAGACACTGTCATATTCATTGAATGTGTTGTAACTCTATAATGGTTCATGCTGGTCACATGACATCTATTGCATCTGTCCATCTGAGGACAGGGATCCTCCTCTGTTGCTCTCCTGAAGGTTTCTTCACTTTGTTTCTCTCCCTGAAAGAGTTTTTTCTATTTCTTGGGAGTTTTTCCTGATCAGATGTGAGGTCAAAGGTCAGGGATGTTGTATGCGTACAGATTTTAAAGCCCTCTGAAATGTGTGATATTGGGTCATACAGAATAAACTGAACTGAAATGAATATGAAAACACACAACAGGGCCATGCATGCAAGCATCCTCTTTGATGCCGGAAGCTGGTGACCAATGCCGTCCTCTTTCAGAGTACCTTCTATGGTCAATAGGTGGATCTGCAATAGAGCAACAAACTGGAACCCAAAAGTACAACATTTGACAGGGGGAACGCTTAGACCTTTATTACATCAAAGATGATCGTCTTTACTGGCAGGGTCAGAGCGGGGGAATCAGTGCGTGAGACAAACAAGTCCAAAAAGGGGCAGGCGGAGAACCAGAGGTCAGGCAGGCAGATCAGGAATGCACTCTAATATAACGCTGGAGCACTTGGCACAAAAACACAAGACAATCCAGCAAGTGAGGGGACCTAAATACTGACACACTAACGAGGGCATGGGCTGCAGGTGAGACGGGCGTGAGAACCAGGGGGATGAAGGATGATCAGGTGTGGATGTCCGGCTCTGAAATGACATGAGAGTTCATTAAACCAGCAAACAGAATGGAAGCCACTAATAAGACGAGGCATTCGTGACAGGTCGACTCCATCCAGGTAAATGGTTCTAATGAGCAGTGAGTATCGATGGAGCCGGTGTGGATGAATAACATCCACATGTTGGGCTGCTATATCGGTTTCTTTAGCAACTGAGTAGTCACTGTTATGTCATTCAGAAATGCCATAGACTTCGTCTGAGGACATAGATACAGTCCCAACACCTCACTGCGCTCTCCTTATTTCTGTCCCACCAAAGTCTCTCTTTTTGTACTGTGAATTTGAAGGATGAAACATTTTGATGTGACTAACTGCAAATAACCCAATGAGAGGTTTATTGTTTTGTGTTGATTTGCCTATTTTTTATCTGCCTTATTGGTTTTGATGTACGCCTTTTTATATTGTATTGTTTAAATAATGTATAGACGTTTTTATCTACTTCCTCTTAATAGTTAAATTGTGTTTAATTTTGATAGGTTAAAAGGAAGCACACCTTTATTTGAATTTAAAATGCAAACTTGATGATACGGCTATGGATGGACAGATGAATATTTTATTTAAAGTGATATAGTTTTAATGGACCCGTATGAGGCCAGCGCTCTGACGGTGGTGACACGGTGGTGATTTTTTACGAGTTAATTCATTTGTATTCACCGAAAGAGAGAAAATAAAGAAGTTTCATCAGCTATAAGTTCCGCACTAATTCATACAAGGAGATCCGTTACATGTTGGGTTGAGAAGCAGACAGATAAGGTCAAAGAACAAGTTTAAACTAATGTGTGAAGGGTTCTTCTAATTCATTTCTGAGGCATTCCAACTAATTAGAAGACATTTTTAGTTATTCATTTCATATTTCAGCTATTTAAAAAAAGAAAAAAAGAAATGTATTTTTCAGCTTCAAGCTTTCAAATGTTAGCATTCCAATGCATTTTCAGCAGGAAATGCATTTTCTACATGTACACTGTCGATGTGCATTAAATGGCGGTGTGAATAAAGCAACATTTTATGTATTATTATTATTACCGACACAGAGGACGTTTACCTGGTGAGAGCAGGATGTATGCTGCCGAGTTGACTTCTGCCTAGCAACCATGTACGATCCGCTGTGGATGTGAAGGCTTCAGACGTATGTTTGCAGTGTTTCCATCCCGACTGCATGAGCCTTTCTCTTCTTTGTCCAAGACCCCCTGAGAAGCAAATGCTTCACAGTTGCATTGCGCAATAGGGAGTCGTGTTGTGTTGAGTTGGAGACCCACAGAAAACTGTTGGGTTGACCTTGACCAAATAAATTCTTCTAACCCGTTTATTGAAGGCACTGCCAGTGACGGCTTCACTGTCCTGCTTTAATACGCTCCAGGGAGAGACCCACCGAGGATGCACCTCATCAATAACCTGCAGTAAGAAACAATTAGTGTGAGATTGAGCTTGTCTGGCTGTGACCGACACTTCCCACAATGCCAATCACGCGGTCGTAAGCAACCTTTACAACCCGGTGTGCGACTCTGCTCATCTAATCAACTAAGCATCTGTTTAATTATGCCTCATCCGTTAATCTCTTAACAGTGACCAACTGATGGCGGTGGGTCAGAAAGCGTGTCGCACAATCAATAGCCCGACGTCTCCCCATGTCAGCGATGATGTGAGTGACACTGCTGTGAGAGATGTGCTTCAGGCAGAGCATCTTCTTAAATCCCCGTAGTCCTAATGTTCCTCCCCTCCCTCTTGTTATAAAACCTGAACTCAAACAAAAACAAGTGGGAAAAAAAATCAGGAGGATGCGCCAGACACCAAAAACTGTTAGGAGAGACTGTTACATAAGGACTCCCGAAGCTTTAACTTTGTGTATTATTAAACCAGGCTCTTCTTGAGAGATTCATTTAAACAAGCGGTGGTGAAAGAGCGATTTGAAGACTAAAATGTTTATTTATTCTTATTTTTCTTCATGTTTGCAAAGCGCCCAACAGAGCTGAACACATGATATCCATCGCTTCTGTGAAAGGGTCCTGGTCCGATGTAAGGTCAAAGGTCAGGGGTGTTGTATGTGTACAGATTGTTAAGCCCTCTGAGGCACATTTGTGATATTGGGCTATTCAAAATAAACTGAAATTGACAAATAGCTGTTCTGAAGGATTATCTGACAACCAATGAGCAGCTCAGCCTTGTATCTGCCTTTTGATTTGGGGATTTTTTTGAGATTCAAAGCCTAAGAACACACGTATAGGCTTTCTATTTGTTATGCTTGTTGGCAATTCTGCATCATCTTTCTTTTGCTTCATAGGGCCATGTTGACAGTAAAAGACCTTATCTCATTTTAATTTCATTTTAATGTAAAATATATTTAACCAGGAAATGCCTCATTGAAATACAAAAGCTCCTATTTAGAGAGTTCTGGCCAAGAGAGCAACAGCAGCACATTACACAGAGTTTCAGACAATACAACATAAAACAGTGACGGACGATATAATAATGAAAAAATTAAGAATTCTGTATTTATTTTATTTATTTTACTTTAATAACTGACATGAGGCAACTCTAACTGAAGGGATGTGCCATACCCCAAATAATGCATGCATGTTGACCTCTACTGGCGGGTTCATGCCAGCACAACAAAAATGATGTAACAGGATTGCTGTTCATTTCAAAATCAGCATCCAACGTTTTACTCTTTATTCGACTGTTACAGGTCCTGTCAGTACTCGCCCCATACACCGCCTTTCATTGGCACTCTCACACGGCCTGTCGTCTGGATGCTGACGATTGGCGGGCGAGTGGAGGATTAGTCGGATGAGCTCATGCCCCAAAACAAGCTGAAATAGAAATGAGGGCTTTAATCCGAAAGGGAAGGGCTACACAGTGGAATATGTGCGATGTGGTACTGTTCCCCTAGTTTTATAATTCATCATTACAAGAGCACTGAATTTTGAGCCTGTCCATATTCAAAATGTCCTATATAAAAATAAAACCGAGGCATCCTCTCACTGACACACAAAATGTAATCCTTGCAGGATGACACAGTTAATGCCCCCCCCCCCCCCCCCAAAAAAAAAAAAAAAAGTATGGCTTCAATAATTATCATGCAAACTCATTTCAAAAAGTTTTGTACCCAACTGGCCTGAGCAGAACCTGTTCAACAGTTTCACAATCTATGATTGGAAGATACATTAAAGAAGTAGAAGAGGCCCAGTGGATGTATACATAAATCTCTGTTGATGTGAAGATGCAATGAGCGCAGAAGTGAGTCATTCATTCATGACCCCTGGGATTACGACGTCTACAACATTTTCATTGTTTGTTTTTGTACTCTTGGATTTACGCCAGCACACATAACCTCTGATGAGGTGATGCTGCCATGTCATGGTTTCAATTGGAAGTGCATGTCGTGGACGCGCCACAGCCTTTATTGTATGGCTACAAGACATGTAGGATGTGGGGGATTCGTCATGCATGTTATGGAATATCATAATTAGAATGATATCATTATATAATAATAATAATATCAGACAGGGGCGTTCGTAGGATTCCACGAAGGGGGTGGGGGGAGCCCCAAGGGGAGCCTCATTGTTGATGTTTGCAATAATTATTTTTTGTCTCTGCAGTTTTGCTTGTATTCAGTACATAACAAAATACATAAATATGAACTAGTTCAGTGTCAAATATACCATTTAATGGAAACAAAATATTATAATTATATCTATAAATGCAAAGAATAGAGAGACGTCGATAGCTACTTCTTTTATTTTGAATTTGCTCGTTCACACTCTCGCTCACTGGAGACAGTTTCTAACAAAGTAGTGATCAGATGATGAATAGCATTATAATGATAATATAATAATCTGTTTTATGTTGTAATTTGTGTAATGTGCTGCTGCTGCTGTCTCGGCCAGGACCCTCTTGTAAAGGAGATTTTTATTCTCAATGAGGCTTTTCCTGGTTAAATCAATTTAAAATAAAATAAATAATAAAACATATTTATATAGAAAAATAATATCCATTAATGAGTTGCAGATTTGTTTGTAGTATTATTTGTTAAGACATTTCCTGGTTAACTAAATAACAAACAAAATGTATGAAATTTAATTAAATGTCTATATGGATATTAATAGTGTTTGTAAGTAAAACTCCCACTAAACAATCAACATGAACACTGGAGACAGTTTCTAACAAAGTAGTGATCAGATGATGAATAGCATTATAATGATAATATAATAATCCATTTAATTTATAAAAAGCTTTTTAAGGTACTCAACGACACTTTACGTGTTACGTCTATACAACGTAGACACAGCTACGGCCCTACGGGGAGAAGTTCAGGGTTAAGTGTCTTGCTTTTTTTCCTTCTGTGTGAGTGGAAGTTGTTTTGCCTTCTAAGTTTGATTTCATTCAACGTCTTCTGTGGAGGGATGTGTCTAAAGTCTGTGTGGATCCCTCTGGTTCCCTCAGCGCTGGGAGTCATGGAGACGTTCCTGACTGAACGCCTGCATTAGGAACAGAGTTCATGGACATGGGCTCTCACCAACAGGACATGTCCAGAGAGGCACTACAGAGGCTCCAGTGATGGGTTCTCAAACCTTGTAAAACACTATCGGGACAAGCTTTTATTTATTTATTACAATGTATATTCAATGTTTACAATTTATTTTGTACAATTGACTCACTGTGTTGTGTGAATCACTTCGTAACTTCAGTTAGTAGAAGTTTTGAGCCATTATTAAAATCAAGATGTCACATCCTCTGAAACACTTGAAAAGCAAATAGTGATGTCAAAAAGGAAATACAACGTTATTGATCTCATGACTTTAGTTTGATTTGAATATCAATGGTTTAATTATTAAACAGTAAAATAGCATGTATTTCCCTCGTGTCGTTAAAATGATAGGAGGGTGTTCTTTTTATAAAATATCTTTATTTTTGTATTTGTGTTTTATCTTCTTGTGCAGTGTCAAATATACAATTTAATGGAAAGAACATATTAAAATAATATCTAATAGAGAGATGTCGATAGTTATTTCTTGTATTTCAAATTTGTTTTTCCACACTCTCGCTCAATGGAGACAGTTTCTTGGTTTTATTCATGCTGGGATCTAAAAAAACATCTTTCTTTATTTTGATACTGTCTTTATTTTGTATTGTCTGACACGTTGTGTAATGTGCTGCTGCTGCTGTCTCGGCCAGGACCCTATTGATAAGGAGATTTATAATCTCAATGAGGCTTTTCCTGGTTAAATAAATTTGAAATAAAATAAATAATAAAACATATTTATATAGAAAAATAATATCCATTAATGAGTTGCAGATTGGTTTGTAGTATTATCTTTTGAGGCATTTCCTGGTTAAATAAATAAAAAATAAAATGTCTATATGGAAATTAATAGTGTTTGTAAGTAAAACTCCCACTAAACAATCAACATGAACAAAATATGAATCATAAATGGTGTGAATCAGGACATTCAGGTGCATAATTGTCTTGGTTGTAAAGCGGAAAGTTTGCATTTTTAAATTGAAATAAAATTGTTTTCAAATTGAAATAAAACATGGCCACAGGAGTGTTTTTAGTCTTCCAGCCGCAACCAATGGACCCGTTTCCCTTGGCCAGGACACTCTTGAAAAGTTCAACCACTTCTTCAAGATATAGTTTTTAGTTTAACAAAGAGGATGAGGGAAGAGGAAAAGAACAAGATCCTAGAGGCAGCGGAGACAAAGGAACCATGTAAACATTATTTTTGACATGGATAGTACCTTCACCATCTAAAATAACAAAAAGCTTTTTCATCTGAAAAAAACAACATATATTGATTCAGTGGCAACAATCCTGATGTCAGTGAATTATTAACGAGGACAAATAGACGGGTCTCATATCACCCCATGCTCAGGCCGCTTCACTGGCTCCATACAGAGGACAGGATCCACTTTAAAATGCTCACTCTCACTTTCAGAGCGTTACACGCTCAGACTGCTGACCCCCCCCCCCCCTGCACACACACACACACACACACACACACACACACACACACACACACACACACACACACACACACACACAATCAGCCTAAGATATACCTGTGTTTGACATCAGATCTACTGATATGTTTTTATTATGTATGTTACTATGTAATCAATACAGAAACAGCACTCTGTACATATTGTACTTACTTACTTATTTAATAAGCTGAGCATTATTGCTAAAATTATCTTATTTTTGCTTTCTTTCATTTTCTTCCAGCAACTTCCTGTGCAGAGATGAACAAATAAGCTAATATGTGAATAAGAAGATCAGTTGCAACATGTTCATGCCTGTTTTGTTATTTTAATATTAGAATATTATTTTAAGGCAATTCACCCAAAATTACCACTAACAAAACATGCAAATTGTAATTTAGTTTAGCATCTACCCATGATATGTCTGGTGTGTAAATCCAGATGACAGGAAAAATATATTGTTTCAAACCTTTTAATCGGTTATTAATGTTATTATAATATGTTATTCTGGTTTGATACAGATTAGGCCTTACTTTAATCGTTTTATTGATTATGATACCATTTTACTAGCAGAGTAACTGCCGAGGTCAGGAGACATGTCAACATTGTTACAGTGAAATGGAAAGGCCAGAGGACCATGTGGTCAGAAGACAAATATTAAATATATATATATATATATATATATTATGATATATAATATAATATAATATATATATATATATATATATATATATATATATATATATATATATATATTATGAACACGCTATTATTTTTAGCCATCCAGCTTATCTAAATCTTTGTTTTCAATAATCCTGCATCGCAAGAGACACTCATCCTCTCATACACACGCACACGTGTGAAGACAAGCTAATAAGCACACGCTCACGCATGCTGCACACAAATCACACACACACACACCACACACAGACACACAGACACACACACACACTCACACACACAATAATACATATTGCACAGTACAATGGTTCCATACTACAGCCCAGTGCAGTGAATAATGAGACAACTAACATAGCAGGAGGTCCCTATGGGTCACACACACACACACACACACACATACACACACACACACATACACACACACACACGCACACAAAATGCAAATGCATGTCATAAAATACAAAAACACAACAGAAGAACAGATTATATGTCTGTATTTATTTTCATCAGAACACAATTTTAATCATTGTAGCATTAGTTTTCATACTTTTCGAAAAGATCATGACTCGTGAGACTGTTTTTATAAATCATTTCATCAAAGTTGTTTGTAAAAAAATTAAAGAAGTTACTTGAACTAAAGCATCTATAATATTACAATATACTGGTAGTATAATAGTAATCATAATAATCATAATCGCAATGATACTTCTATATGACTTTGAACCTTTTTCATTTCTATAATCATAAATCTTTCACCTGCACACACACACACACACACACACACTCACACGCACACACGCACACACACACACACACACACACACACACACACACACACACACACACACATACACACAGAGCCTCAACCTTTCACAATGAGGCTGCGAAGCCGAGGACAAGTCTATTGGTTTCGACCTCACCACATTCTCTTTTAACATCAATGATTTCAGACGCTCCAAATAAAAGAAAAATAATTAGAAGAAGAAGAAGAAAGTAACCGCATGACATCAACTAAAATACACAAGGGGGAAAACCTGGACGCAGAGACACACGCCGTTCAGCATACTAACATATTTACAACCAAAAAGACGAATGGGCTTCTGCATAGATCCACAGGATGGAGAACGGAACTATTGGGGGGCAGAGAGAGAGGGGGGGGTGACCAATAGCTGTGTATAGACCATTTGGTGGTGGGTGCACCAGGGGGAGGGGGGCAAGAGGCATTCATAGTCTATATGTGCAGGGGAAACATATTAAGTTAGCTTGGAGTGTTATTGGATGTGACAGACCACCGTAGACGGGATTGAGACTCGATCTATAGGACCCCGCAGCATTTACTCTGTGTGTTGCAGCAAAACACACTTTAAAGAAAAAAGAGAACCATCACAGCAGAGTGGGCTGCCGTGTGCATGCAAGGTGCATCCTCTGGTGTCAACATGTCTGTAGGGGCATGGAGGACAACACATACATACACACATGCGACCACAGTGAGGATGGAGGTCTGCAGGTGGAGCAGACAGGGTTTATCGTGCATGAACTGGTGACACGACAACATGAAGTCACATGTGTTGAAGGTGAAGAACACGTGTTCATGGTGAAGGCTGTTTGAGGAGATGGAATCTTTCATTGCACATTCCTCACACCCTGTTTGCCTCCAGTTGCCATCATTAAAAGCAGTGCGTCATATCAAATTTGAATTGGGATTATTTTACTCAGAACAAGGTGTACGTTGGCACCAGTTTCAGGTCGTCCACATTCTGTGTACCATCTAATTTTAGACAATTGTTGAGGGAATATTCAATCAGGTAAGTGCAGGTGGAACAATAGAGCCCCCCCTAGTCTGTTATGACACAGTTATTACATATTGCACAGTACGATGGTTCCATACTACAGCCCAGTGCAGTGAATAATGAGACAACTAACATAGCAGGAGGTCCCTATGGGTCACACACACACACACACACACACACACACACGCACGCACGCACGCACACACACACACACACACACACACACACACACACACACACACACACACACACACACATGCCCATCACGTTCTCCTCTAGAGCTCAGCCTTCCTGACTCCTGTGTATATGACAGTCTTTGTGTGGTAGGTCTTCAGCAGCAGTCACAATATAAAAGAATACAAATATCTCCATCTACTGGTGGCCTATGGAATAGCAGCATTGTTCTATCTGACTGTGGTCATCCCAGATGGGCACTGTGCTCAATGACAATGAGTAGTTATGTATTTCATGCAAGCAGGAATGGTCGAACAGAATGGGGGGAGGGGGGGGGGGGCAGGTATCAAACAGAATATGTGTCAAAATAAGCCAATATACTGGTTATATAGACATGGTTTGAATAAAGATGGATTTTTAAATCCTCATATAAGCTCTATAATAAAATTATTGACATCAGATATCTTATTGGACATCTCATTTAAGTAATCAACATACTTGAGCGTGGGGGGGAAATGCATTCAACGACATCTGTCCGTCTTCGAAAACATGATCTCACAGCCAGGTTCATCGAATAGACAAAAGACAATGTAGAAACCATAGAAGAAGTCAGCCCTTAAGGTCACACCATTCCTTCTGTTCACACACCGGTCAACGTATACAGAATAAACATGAGTGTCAGCTGACTTGGATGATTATCAGGTTATGCCATTCCCTCTAACAGTGACACGCGCCTCTCTCTGGAGGCGTCACTGTTGCTGCTCTCTAGCATCACCTAGTGGAATGCATCAGTACTGCAGGTACGCGAGTTTAGAAAGAAACAGGAAATTAGCCTTGTTGTTCCCCTTAATTACAATTTGGATGCTCATGTCGTCGAGTGAGTCTGACTGTGTTGAAGGTGATGTTTGTACTGTTTATCTTAATAAGCCCTTTACTTAATGAGACATTAGTTTGATGTTTTGAGGAGAAAGGTACAAAGACGGGGGGGGGGGGGGGGGGGGGCATGCTACAGGAGCTGATTTGGGATCAGAAGTGGAGTGCGGAGTGGTGCTGAGAACAATAAACAAAAGAGGCGGTCGTCACCTTGCAGAGAGCCTCCACATGCAGTTCATGAACACTGACTCCATGTTTCAATTCAATAGAAATGGACTGATATTCAAACTAATTGTGTCTGTGTTGGTGGTATGTAGATTCTTTGGAGCTCGGGGGAGGGGAGGGTGTAGTTGGTGGACAGGGTTTGTTTCCTTCTTCACGCTAACTTAACTCTCCAGGTCACACCTAAAGTCCTTAAAAGTCTTTAAAGGTAACATCCAGCCATCGTGTTTCCTGTGAGTAAAAAGGCCTGAGGTTTCAATGACTCTCATGAAGACGTCGGTATCGATTCAAGGGCAAGCTGTCAATTGATTTTATTTTTCTCAAGAAGTGATGATGGAATAACATGATGTATACTTGAACAGCATGGAGAGGGAAACATAACCAAGGTCCTTGAGGCGGAGGAGGCAAAGGAACCTTGCCAGCATTGTTTTTGTGACTGGATAGTACCTTTAAAAACCTAAAATGACAGAAGCTTATTCATCCGGAACCACAACAACACATTGTGAGTGCAATAATCCTGATGTCAGCATCGTTGCTAGAATGTGACCACAATCTGAAGAGGGGTTCGGTAGAACATCTGGAACACATCATCTTTGGTTAAGACGAGCTTCACGCAGTTTCAAGTTTAGTTCTATGAGATAAAATGATCCGATCTGGGCTTTCTTGAACTTGCATTGATTCACAAAGTTGCTAACATGTGGCTAACTCTGAAATCACTGATCAGGAGATCTATTGCAAAATGTTCCCGCTACTGCCTGCAGACCTTTGATAGCTGACAGGTATAAACAAGTGCTTATTAAGACAGGTATACTCATTTAGTGTTATTAAAAAGGCAATTAAGATTTCCTGACCCTCCTAATTTCTTTTCTCAACAAAATACATTCTACAGGTTTGTTTGTTAAGTCAAATTATTTTGATTTCAAACCTTTAAAATTCGAATTATTGTTTTTAAAATATGATATTGTAATATCTAATTATTTATTTATAATATATTGTTCATTTGGCTCAGCCATAGGGTTTCTCTTCAATTTACAGGGTTATTCTGGTTTATTCCAGCTTGAGTCTTATAGTTAAGCCAACCGTGTTGTTCATTATACATTTGACTCAACAAGCTGAGATCAGGCGACACGTCAACTTTCAAATCCAATGGCAAAAAATCAAGCCACATATTAAATATATATTATAAACAAGCTATAATTTGTTGCCATCTCGCTAAATCATTGTGTGTGTGCACCCAACATGTTTATAATAATCCCACCAGCCGTTATTTCATCTGCTATATAAGCCTTGAACGTATCCCGCCTATGTCTTCATTTCCATTCCCAGATTGACAGCCTGGAGCCTTGAAACTATAAAAAGAGGTCCTAAGTTGTTATACAATTTAAATACCCATGTGGGTGATATGGGAGGAATGCTGCCTGATGGTTCCCGTCGTGTTTCACAGTTTAGCCTGCAGGTGTACGCTGTTTACTGAGAGTCATTACAGAAAGGTGTCGATCCTGGAAAACAGATTATCTCACACAACAAAGTGTTGGAACAACTATAAACGTGTGTTGAACACAGAGCTTGTCATGGATATCAGAACCACATTCAAAACCCAGGGAAGATTTAATAGAAGTGATTGTGTGTGTGCGTGTGTGTGTGTGTGTGTGTGTGTGTGTGTGTGTGTGTGTGTGTGTGTGTGGCCAACATGGTGGAGCAAAGTGACATTTGGGGGCGGGGAGGGAGGGGGGGATGAAACATCATCGCTGCACCTGCTGGTGAGCTCGACTTTTAAGGTAACAGACACTCATCCTCTCTCACACAGGCACACACACACACATACATACGGACACACGGACACCCCCACACACACACACGGACACGCACACACGCAAGCTCTCACACATACAGTACATTCAGAAAGACAAACCATCGCGTGCACTCACTCACACACACTCACACACACACACACACACACGGACGCACTCACACACACACACACGTACGCGCGCAACCATGCAGCTCTTTTTCGACACGTCATCTTATTTAGGGAACACATTCTCTTCCTGTGTGAGAGAACCAGAAACACAAAGGATGGACATCAGAAACATGATTGTGTTGTTCCATAGTCAGCCAGTGCAACAGAAACCATTAATTTGGAACACAGTGTAAAAAAAGCGCAGTGAGAGAAAAATCCGCCACGGGGAAGCCGACCTCCCCCCTCAACAAAGGCTGTGGCATTGTCCCCCTTCTACTTCGGGGACGGGAGGAGTCCCTCAGGATGTCTGTCTGTTTACTTATTTATTTGTTTTGATTGATTTGTGTGTCTTTCGTCTCAAAGCGTCCCACATTTCCCATTTATGCGTTGCAGAATATCCACAGGCGCACGGCTCCCGCCGTTCGCTAAAAACCGTGGCTGTATTATTCCACACCGGTTGCCATGGCGAGGGAATCCCCCAACCCAACAACCTCACCTCCTCCTCCTCCTCTTCCTTCTCCTCCTCCTCCACCTCCTCCTCCACCTCCTGGCAGCTCTCTCACTCCTCGTTGGCAGGGCTCTCCTCCAGAGGTGTGATGGCGGGGAGGCCCAGTCCTGTTGCATTGTGGGATGCAGTGAGGCTGGCAACAGTGTGTAGGAGGACGAGGACCAGCAGGCAGAGTTTGAGCCGGCTGTTACACAGTCTGCAGGCCGCCGAGGAGCTGAGGGAGGTGCGGTGCTGGCACGGCGGGTGAGTTCTTTTCAGGGTCCCCCGGGATCGGTTGTCCACTTTCACGTCCCACCGCACGTCACAGCACTCTGCCTTTGGGTCAACTCCTGATGGATAGTCCTCCAGCAGCCCTGGGGGGGGGGACATAAACAGTGAGCTGACACACTCTCTTAAAGATGCTGCAGGTCACATGTTTTATAAATCATGCACTTGCATTATGTCACAAAAATAGCAATGCTGCTTTGAAAACCAAAAGACATGAAATACAACAACAACAACAACAACAACAACAACAAAAACAATAACAACGGACCTCAGTCAGAATATATTTTTATGAACTTGAGATTAATATCAGAAAGCAGAGGCCAAGTCACTGCACTTCAATGTAAGGAAACACGAGCAGATGCACATCTTTTAGTGTGTACTGTCTCTTTAAGAAGTGTCTGAAGCTCTGTCTGGGGTTTGTTTGATTTTCAGTGTTTCTTCATTTTCAAACACAAACGCAAAACTTCGATTCGCAAATATTATTATATTAAGTATTCTATTATTGTAAAATAAACATATTTGGTTTTTGAACTACTGTTCAGACAAATATTCAGACATTTTATAGACAACATTAAATGATCAGTTGGTATTTTTTAATAATAATAATGATTGTTAGATATAGCCCTTTTACAATACAATAAATGTAAGGGATGAGAATTTTTTAATTTCCTTCATTTATTGTGTGCAGTGCTGTATGGATTGCGTGATGTATTTATTCTACATGCTGCTGTAACCCTAAAGTCTCTTTTCTGCTCCACACGGCAACATTATTGACATTACTGAATTCTTACTAGGCCTCCAGATACACCATAGAAGTGCTTTTGATGTTTGAATTCTGTTTACAAATTGTCCAAAAGTATACCGTATTTTCTACATTCCTTTAAGAAACACGACGACACGAAATACCGATTAAAGATGAATTCAGTAAAGCAAAACGCACGATGTGTCTACATCTATTGCACTGACATAAGGACTGAAATTACTCTGCACTGCCATTATAAGCAAAGGGGGTTGTCACAGTCGGTGTCAAGCTCATGTAAATAAGTGTGTGCCCACTCAGCACAGTTTGACTGTTAACACTTAAACTGTGACAAGAGCAGCCACGTCATTACAGTTGTATTATGACATCTGCATTTCCCTCTTAGAGGGGCCGTGTTTGCAGAGACACAATACACAAATGCACACAAATGCAGAGGTGTAAGACGTAACCTGCGAGGGCGGCCATCACTCCTCTCATATCACTCGTTTACTTTATACCCAAACACCTGATTAGTGTCACATTCACACAGCAGCATGTGTGCTGAGACGTGGGTAGAGCGTACTACTGGATACAAAGAGCCTCCAGAGTTAGGCCATATTCTACATTTCCCATATTGACTGGTCCAGATAACTAAATATGATCTGTGCAGTAAGTCAACGTTTCTTTAGTTGCGGCGAACATGGCCGCTGTAGTTTATTTTGCCTCACTCCCAAAGATGGATGCCCCCTTATTGCCATACATTTCATTACACAGCAGATTGTTATTATTATCTACAGCTGAAAACAGATGTGCTCATCGCTCCATTAGAGTAACATTACGTGTCGCACCCGGTGCTCAAAGTGAACACCAGGGGGCAGCATCAACATGTGATGGAAGTGTAACTTTGCATTCATCATCAAATAACCCCCCCCCCCCAAACACACACACACACACACACACACACACACACACACGCACATGCACAATCACTCATCTTCCATGTATGTGGGGACAAAAACCTGGGCCTGACATGGTGAAGCATTTATTAGGATTTAATGTGTGTGTGTGTGTGTGTGTGTGTGTGTGTGTGTGTGTGTGTGTGTTTATGGCTGGAGATAAGCACATTCAGTAACAATAACACCGCTATTAGCTGTTCAGTAAAGACAGAACATGCAGACGTATTGTCGCCGCCCACCATCGGACAGATGTGCTCGGTGCTGTGAGTAATTGGCGGAGTGTGTTGTGATGGCGTGCCGTCGCCCCGTGTGTCTGGTGAACAGAACATCCCGTAACCGGAGAGTCAAGTGTTTACTGTGCGACCACCGGAGGCTGCGTGTCCTACTGCGATGCTCACCATTCACTCCTGTACAATAAGTCACTCGGACCAAGAGCGTGCCGACTGTGCACTAGGTCAGATAGAACTAGGTCACGCATATAGCTACCAATCTGAGGATTATTCCTCAAATAGTCCACAAAGCACTTTTCTCCAGCTACTCGGCGGAGCTGTGTCCTACAGCTGTATGTACCGAGGGCAATCTTTAACAAATAAAAGGTCACAAGACTAAAAGCAAACGGAAGAAAGCTAAATCTATAGAATGATTTGTTGTGTGTGTGTGTACCTGTACATATAAAACTGGGGCTGCCTCCATAAATGAGATCCTCGTTGTCGGGCAGGACGAAGGGGCACCGCTGCTGCACCTCCAGGCAGTACTGACCACAGGGGATTCGCTTGCTGCAGTGCATTTGGGTGGTCTGGAAGTGCTGAGAACACAGCCAGGGCTTATAAACCATCTAGGGTAGAGAGACAGAGGGGAGGGGACAGGGGAGGGAGGGAAGACAGGTGGAGATGGGGAGGGGGGGACAGAGAGAGGAAATCAATGAGTTAGGGAGCGTTGCATTGGATGAAACTCATATACACTCACGCAGACCCGCGCATCATCGATGACCTCCACCGCTATTGATTCACACTCAGCCGACTCATCCCGCTGGTCCTCGTAGCCGCTGGTTGATGAGCGTGGCGGTCGCCGGGCAGTCATCACTTTGTTAGTCAACATACGGTGTTACGTAACATCCTCTCGAGGACCGCGGAGCATTAATGTGATCCTCAAATACACAGATGTTTCATTAATAATGTATGACTCACAACGTGGAATTTATAAAGGAAACGTTTTAGTACCCTCACGGCCCCACCCCTCGCATCAGTCTCAGATTAATGCAGGATGAGCACTAGTTGCAAAACAGTTACATATATTTTTGGAATTATCGTCATTCCACTCTAACATTTAATAACACAAACATGGTGTTGTGTTAAAACAAATGGCCTATTATACATGAGATGAGCTCAGATACACAGGACGCGGTTAGAACAGCTGTTATGTAATGTGGAGTTTGTTTGTGGTAATTTATCCAAACGTTCTCACCCATCTTCTCAACTCTACAAGTACACAAGTGGGGACAAATCATTTACTTAGCACTTCATTTGCCTCCTCTCATTTGATAATCTTGCCGCCTCATGCGGCATAATCACCTGCAGTGATCTGCTGGTGTTTCCTGTGAAACACTCTGGGGACCGTGGGGCCGGCGAGCACCTGCTACGAGCTCGTCATTTAAAAAAACACACAACCGCAGATCGTATCGTTCCCCCATAGATCCTTACTGTGCACGTTGCTATTATGGCTGTGAGACAGAAATAAAAGAATTGCAATGTGGGAATCATGTGGATGACACACGCATGTTTACTGAAGAAAATCCCTGAACACATCAAAGAGGAAATATACACCTGGGCACACAATTATTTTTGGCAAAAACATATGAATCAAACAAGCAGAATGACGAAAATAGACTTCTTGGATGTGCAGTATGCAATGTTTTTCAATTCAGACAAGATGTAAGTACAAGAGAAGAGAGTGTGAGAACAAATAATGAGGGTAGAAACATTTCATTACAGGGTGACTAACAGACACGGCGTGCTATGCTTTAGTGATAACAGAGCTAGTGTTGATCCTGGTGTGTGGACTTCATCAAACATCATATTAGTGGACTTATTATTAAAATAGATGCCATCTGGGTTTTTTGCATGACTATTTGTGGCGTAGTCTAAGCCAGGGGCGTCAAACTCATGTTCACCGTGGGCCACGTCAGCATCACGGCTGAAACATATTAACCTCTAAACTGCTCCCTAACATATTGTTAAAAAGCTCTCTTTGCATTTGATTATTGTTTATTTGAGTGTTGAAATATTGTACATAAAAAAATTCTCCAATATTATAACATAAATAAGCCCTCTCACATTGTGACTGCTCTGTAATATGACATTGGTAATCTAACTGTGTATCATTTTACAAATAATTCCGCATATAAATAAGGAAAATTTACAATTCAATGAGGCAAACGTAATGCAATATATTTGGAAACTATTCTTGGTAATGGTCTTCGATGTATGATTGCACATCTTGTCCGGGCATATTACTGTAAGTTAACATGACCTGAAATAACAAAAACAAGTTAAACAATTTGCATTACTGTCACAGTCATTTACCAAAATGTGAGCTACTGAACACGAACACACACGCACACACGCACACACACACACACACACACACACACACACACACACACACACACACACACATGCTGCACACGGACGCTGTACAGTAAATTGCTGTGCGCTAATAATTAGATTTCCAGATGAAGATACGGTTGGTTCCCGTGGAGACCACACGCACACACACACACACACACACACACACACACACACACACACACACACACACACACACACACACACACACACACAGTGCCATTCTCCCTAATCTACCGCTGCATGAATGTCACAAATGGAAATGTTTCCGCATTACCTAATGTCACATCTTGTACATACAGCATTAGATTAATACGTCTAAATGACGTGTGTGTCGATGTGCGTGTGTCAATCAAAGTGTGTCTGTGTGTGTGTGAGCGTACCCGGTTTCCACCTCATGTTCTCCTTAGGGTTCATGGGTACCAAAAACCCGATGCCAATATTGATTGCAAGTTTTGCATTTATGAAAGTAAGCCAACAAATAATAAATAAGCCATTATAACCATGTTTAAGCTAGTTCGTAGCTAGCGCTAGTTCGTAGCTCGTGCTAGCCCGTAGCTCGCGTTAGCGCGACAGTCTGATACCCGTTGTTTGTCAGAGCTCCATGAGAACGTCTTTTACAGGGAATCTGGCAGACAAGGTTTTAAATGTCGTCATTGTCGATCGTCGTTTTGTGATTATTCTTTTTTAACCCTCCTGTGACCTTTGGGCGCAATTTTTGACCCCATTCAATGTTTGACGTCTCTAAAAAAAATATTTACATCATTTTTTTTGCTTCATATTGCATGACTTTTCCTAATTTATTGGGGACAACTGGGAAAACATAAAATCACATGATGATATGTTTTCCCTGTCCTGAACACAAGTTGTGCTCATCGGTGTTCTTTTGGGGTAAATTTGCCCCCAGATGTGTAAAACATATAAGAAATATCTACTTTTTTATTTATTTAAAGGGCTATTTATGTATCAACCAACAAACATAAAGTACCTGCCACTTAAACTTGGGAAACAATATTAATTCTAATCATTTTCTGGAGATTTTAACTGCTGTGGTCGAAAAGGGTAAAAGATGATAGTACATTTGAAGCTAACAGGAGGGTTAAAGTATCGCATCAGGCACCGGTATCGTTTTAAAAGTACCGGTATCGGAAAAAAAACAACCGATACCCGTGTCTAGTCCTCCTGCACCCGGTGTTTGGACGACTTCTCCGCATGTGCTTGTCAGTAAAGGGGTCACGAAGACAAACTTCAGCAACGTGTCACATTGGACCAACAATGTCACGTGCAATGAGTGTCAAGCCGTGTCCGTTCAGCTATTCGTCAGACATTTCCCCAGCTAAGCAGAATCTCAGAAAACAATGTTAGCGTCAAGGTCTGACCGGCTATTGGCACCAAGGCTCAGACAAAAACAACGAAAAATGTAAAACACTAAATAATAAACAACGTCACATCTGAAGAAAATATCTTTAAGCGGCGCCGTGGCGACGCCTCCATCTCAGGCGTCAGGTTCACATCAGAATTCCAGTCGGTGTTGTTTAATGCTAATGCTTATTTACAAGGACAAATAACTACAGCAGGTTGAATCAAGGGGACAGAGACCATGTGACCACAACAACAAAGGCTGGGCGTGTCCTGTGAGCTTCTGGGTGGAGTGAACAGATGTGACGCCGCGTCTATTTCTGGCCCAACGCCACACAGTCGTGTTTTTTTTTTATGCACTCGGTCCCAGCGAGTGAAGCCCACTGATGCTGCGGCATTCGAGATCTCAGCGCCGTCAGTCTACATCGGCCTGTGACGAGCGATGTGTCATCCTGCTGCCAAATCTCAGAGTGGGAGAAAGAGACAGCGAGTGAGAGAGATAGGGAGGAGTGTCAGGAGAGAGAGATAGTCGTAGGATGGACGCTTTTTCTCGTTTATGTAATGTGAGTAAAACAGCGCTTCCTGCTCAGTCGTCGACTCAGCGAGTTTGAGGTCAGCCTTCCTCCACCGCCCATTCACTCTCACTGGCTGAACTCACTGTCATTGTCTCCTCTTCAAAGTCTCACAATACAGGCCCTCGTGGATGGATTAGTTGCGATGATTTTATACAAAAAACTGCAACGCACGGATCATAACACTAACTGTTCAGTTTGTATTCATCAAGGGAAGCCCACAGTAATATAGTGTATGTATGTATGGCAAATGATCACAGAATGGGTAATATGTTCAAATGACGTGCCGACTCAGCGGAAAAGGTTTCTTCCTCTGGACTCGAGTCAGGCTGACTCCATCGTCACGACAACAGTCACGCTCACTACTCTTTAAATTGAAGAGCACATCAACGTCGTCGTGTTATACTCGCTGCTATGTTTCTTTCAGTTTCTCTTTTTGACTGAACTGCTGTTGTCTATCACTCTTTATTTACATCACTTCTGCTTTGCTGTTGATATAAACACTGTAAGATAATATCTTCATAAAGAAGAAGAACACATGGAATAACGCGATTGAGCTGCAGGTTGAACGTTCTTCGTACCATAGATGTCCAGAAACCCCAATTTCCACGTAAAATTCAATTCAGTTTACTTTATATAGACGCTTGAGTTCAGTTGCAATATCTCTGCACTGTGCAGAGATATCTAGAGGCAGCGTGAGCACAATCAAAGTCAATGGGAAGAAGACACTGGAGATAAACAGGTGCAGATAGGACAGATGGTTGAGGCACTTAAGGTGAAAACACATCTGGTAAAGTTTAAAATGACTATAACAACTTGAGTGAATATTTGAGGCGGTCTGAGTTGCATAAAGAGAGATATCCACAGATAGGAGAAGGAATGTGTCCGCTCAGCACAATCCCACTGTCGGTGCTTGTTGTAACAGAAGAAGTTAAGTTGGGAAACGGGTCCATTGTTTGTGGCTGGAAGACTTAAAACACTCCTGTAGTCAATTTTTATTTAAATTTATAAATTTGAAAAAAAATGTTTTTCAAATTTAAAAAGCAAACTTTCTGCTTCCTTTTTAAATAATAATTAAAAAAATACTAAAAAACAATCTGCAACTCGTTAATGGATAATATTTTTCTATTTAAATAGGTTTCATTTGTTATTTTATTTTTTATTTATTTAACCAGGAAAAGCCTCATTGAGATTAAACATCTAATTTACAAGAGAGTCCTGGTCGAGACAGCAGTAGCAGCACATTACAAAAAGCTTCAGACAATACAACAAAAAACAATGACAGACAATATATATAAAAAAAGAAAGATAAGTCATCATAACCCAGTTCACAAGGTGCACACACCTCAGTCAAAGAAAACATCTACAACCAGATGAACCTACCTCAAACTCTTTTGATCTATTTTTAAAAACACCTAAAGAGAACCGGTTCCCGTGGACCCAGGTCAGTCTGCAGCTAAACCTCTTCTTTCCATTTCTAGACGGAGGTTAGAGACGGAGAGCAAGAGGAGGCCTAGTGCAGAAGTCACAGAGCGAAGACGGCAGCTCCATCCCGCTCCCCTCCCTGCTCTCCACTGGTTTGCCTGTTGTTGCCTTGAGTTGAGTCTCGGCCGGCCTCTTGATTGGATTATCTCACAGCGATTAGTCTAATCAGGTAGTAATTGATGGAAGGCTCTCTCCCGCCCTGTGGTATTGGTTCTAAGTGGCCTCGGATGGCCTCGCCGTGTCAGAGCCTCATCTTTAATGTTGTGGTTGTGGCGAAAACTGCTGACAGAATGCTGAGGGAGCTGGTAGCATCACACCAGATTACTGCAACTCTTTTCCTCTTCAACAGGCGGTGCAGCGCAGCAGCGCTACAGAGAGCCACAGACACACTAACGCATGCAGAGTCGTGTGCCGCCTCGTCAATTACACAAACACAACCATTCACCGCTCCGCTGCGTTGAGGCCATCCGCTATTCTTTCATCCTCTTTTACGCTCTTCTTATTTAAATGTGATGCTCGGCTTAAACAATGGACCGGGGCAAGTGTACGGCACGATAGCCTGGTATTATCATACATTTAAATAGTGTCACAAAATTGGGTAAAATAGGTGAATTCAGGTTAAGCCACATTGTCTTTTGCTTTTTACCTATTTTCACAGGAATGTACTCCTAGATTTAGTCTGAGAGCACTTCATGATGTGAGGTGTACTTCACTGTCAACAATGCAGAGAAGTGTATTCTATACACTTTGACTATGTTAAACACTACCAATGGTTATAAAAGAGAATCCTTTTGGATGTGTGATTTTAACAAATGTGTGAATTATCTAAAAAGAGGCTTTTGAGAATGTCATTTTAGATTATTGAAATTAATGAATGGACCCTATACGTTCTGTATACCGTCTATTGGAGGAAATGTAATTTCCCCAGAAGCCCAGATTATCATTCTGCGAGCTCTCCAGTGTCGGCTGGGATGAGCAGTCCATTCAAGCAGTCCAAGATGTAAGGGGTCAGATAGAGGTCATGCTTTAGTAGGAGCCGGCATGTAAACTATCACTTTAATTCCTACGGCAGCAGTAGCTGCAATACCCCGAGGGATTTCCACTACAAGATGGGTGGGCTGAAGGGTCAAATTGCAAAAGTTACACCAAATATAATCGAAAGAAACCAGCATCCACACTCACATATGTAAACAAACGAGTGTGCGTGACTAAACGCGCCAGTGAGTCGATGAATGTAATCAAGCGTGAAACTGAAACAAGAAGAAATACAAACCGCTGGGCGCTGCGAGGAAAGCGCATGTATAATAAATGTAATATCATCGCAGGAGTGCCTTGCTGACCGGGGAGATAGCGCTCCATTGGCGGTCATGTTGTTCTGCGCCATGCCTTTTATGTCCGGCTATAACATGCATGTGAGTGTGTCGATGAGGTCGGGGCGACGGCACCTGGCGAGCATTAAAACACGAGAGAAAATGTAACGTGAGACCTCATGATCTAAGTGTCAAACACGAGGCCCGCGGCCCGATTCTGGCACGCCACGTCATTTTATGTGGCCCCCTAACGATTTGAAAGAAAATATGATCACCTTTTCTTCAAGAAATTTAAGAAAAATATAGTGGGATTTTATTTTTAAGGTTTCAAATTAGATGGATTTACGTTAACATATTAGAAAAATGTTCTTACGTACAATATTCCTACACTCAAATAAACAATAATCAAATGCAAAGTGAGTTATTTAACATTTAATATGTTCGGCAGTAATTTATATGTTTATATGTTTCAGCTACACCGGCCCTTTAAGAGGGCAGCCATGAGGCTGATGTGGCCCATGGTGAACATGAGTTTGACACCCCTGATCTAAGGTTTAGCCGAGGCGGTGAGGGGAGCCAATGAGGAAACAAAAAGGGTCGACAAGACTGCAGGCAAACTGAAGCCGCGACACAATGCATGATGGGAAAAGAAGCGGCGCAGGAAGCGCTCACGAGTTGCCCTGAGAGGCCCCTATTCAATTACATGCAGGTTTTATTTGAGTGACTGTGCACGCACACACACACACACACGCACACACACACACACACACACACACACACACACAAGACCACAAATGGCTAAACACCACCTCGTATGTTTTAACATGTCCTGCTCATGTGGTGAATAAAATGCACGCTAATATAATAACCATACGCCGAGGGGGTGTACACTCTCATATCGAGAGAGGTTATCAAAAGGAGAATATCGCTAAAAAACCCGAGTGACAGCGATGTGTGTAAAAATAGAATAACCTTCGACTTCAGACAGCGCCACGTTCAGCAGACGGTTGCGCGGAGGCATTTGACAGGCCGTGTTTCAATGTTATGAGATTCCCAATGAAAAAAGGGGGGAAAATACCACAAACTTTATAAGTGCTGAATTGCAAAACAGCAGCAGGCCGGGGACACATGAAAGAGGAATGAATGAAAGATACGGTCATGGCAGTGTGTGAATTAATAATAAAGGGCGCTGTTCACCGCCTACAAGTGAGTGTCAGGCGGCGCCGGCGTCGAGCCTCCCAGACGATGCGTTCCAGGCGCTGCTGTCAGGATGTCATTCTCTCTGTGGATAAAGTTATCACCGAGCTCCCATCACACACACATCTATATTTATGAACCGTGTGTGAGAGAGAGAGAAAAAAGCCCAGTGCCTTGTGTTTGAACGTTGAAGTGTCTGACGTTGTTACGTTATGACGGGGTGATTGTACAGTATCAAAGACAACGCGTCTCCGTGGCCCCTCCCCCTCCGGCTGCGCCACGCGCGCTCAGAGTGGAGTTCACATTCGGGAGCCGAGCAAAAGGCTGAAGGACATAAGGACGTTAGTTATGGGGGCTTTATTCTCAATGCCCCCCCCCCATGCTCTTCCTGCCCCACCCCCAAATAAACATGGTTTACTAATATCTGATTGGTTCGTTTGGCCCTATAAAACATGGAGATGCCGCAGCGAGAGACGAGTGGCACTCGTCTGATTGGCTTTTCATAAGCTGCCAGTCAGAGCAAACGTACACGATGATGCACGCGCAGGGCTAAGTTATGTAACCGCAGCCCGGCAGCAGGTCATTCGTCAACGATGACCGACCAACTCGGTCACATGTTAGTGGACTTTATGACTGATATGCGCATGAATCTGCAGCCTCTGATGTGATTGTTATTGCTAGATTAGTGTCTGTCGGGATCGTGTGGTACAGGGTCAGGAACCTTTTTGACTGGGAGAGCCATAAAAGCAGAATATTTCTAAATATATTTCATTGAGAGCCATATAGTATTTTTAACGTATAATAAATTAAACATGTCTTGCTTTTAATGTGACTTCTGGTGCTGCATGATGCTACGGGAAAAGATGATGCTCGCGAGCCAGAGGTTCCCGACCCCTGATCTGGTCTGAACAGGAATGATTTCATCAAATCGATGTCTTTTCTCTGGCTGATGTCCCTTTGTCCACCCGTCCTACTCCAGGTCCCGTGAGCGCTCGGTGGACTTTAGGAAAACCACATCCTGAAAGAACACCTCGTAAACGTTGAGGAATAAACGCTCCGCTAACGTCCTGGAAACAACGACCTGCCGGTGAACGTTGGGCACACCATCGGAGAACAGTTGACGTCATATGACCTCATATGTGATGGGAACCAAAGAGGTCCGGGAGGTCGGCCTCACGCACCGTATCCAGGAGATGACAGATATTTTAAATCAACTAAACGTCAACTGAAACTAAAACTACAAAAGGTTCTTGGATTTGTTAACTTTACAATCAAAGTTATCGCTTATCGTAAGCCCCCATCCAGTAATATCCAGGAAACATTGTTTTAATGTCAGCTCTGCTAACGTGGCTCAAAGGTAATGTTGAGAGTTAAAACAAAGTTATGAATATAACCTCAAAACTGATAGACAGCTGGTTTCATGCAAATTAAGAGTTCATAATAATAATAATAATAATAATCATAAACATAGAACGTGTTTACGACAAGAAGAAGTGTTTGTCTTCACTCCTTTCAGAATATGTCAAGACATCTAGAAAGCCATCATTACATTATATTAAAGGTCAGTTAGCAGACGCTTTTATCCAAAGTGACGAATAATAAGTGAATTAAACCACGAGTACAAACTCAGAACAACAAGAATCAAGAAAGTAACATTTCTACAAGAAAGCCAAACTACAAAAATACCATAAGTAATACTCTAAGTAATACCACAAGTAATACTATAAGTAATACCATAAGTAATACTATAAGTAATACCATAAGTAATATCATAAGTAATACCATAAGTAATACCATAAGTAATACCATAATATTATAAGTAATATTATAAGTAATAAGTATAATAAGGTAAGTGCTTATAAGTTAATAATATAAGTAATATATAATATCATAAGTAATACCATAAGTAAGTCAGTGTTAAGTGTTATAGGTTAAGTTATAAGTGTTAATCATGGTGTAGTAAGTGTACCATAAGTAATGTGTATAACAAGTATAAGTAATCTCATAAGTATGCAGAGTGTTGTAAGTAATAAGTGTAATGATGGTAATGAGTGTGTCATAAGTGTACCAGGTGTGCCATAAGTAATACTATAAGTAATACCATAGTAATGTAATAGTGATCTATGAGTAATGTTAATACCATGAGTAATACCATAGGTGTATAAGTAATAATTGATAGTAAAGTGTACTATAAGTAATACCATAAGTAATACATAGTAATACATAAGTAATACCAATAAGTAATACATAAGTAATACCATAATACCATGAATTGATATATAATGAAGTAATACCATAGAAGTAATACCATACCATAACCATGAGTAATACCATAAGTAATACCATGAGTAATACCATAGGTAATACCATGAGTAATACCATAAGTAATACCATAAGTAATACCATAGGTAATACCATGAGTAATACCATAAGTAATACCATGAGTAATACCATAGGTAATACCATGAGTAATACCATGAGTAATACCATAAGTGCCGTTGAAGTGTCCCTGAAGTGCTCCTCTGTGGTCATAAGTCCAGACAGGCCCAGGCATCGTGGCGTTATCGGTGTGTCAGCCACACGGAGCACTAAGCACCACTCAGACTTTCACACTCGGTGGTGTTGGCACTCTAAATCCTGAAACCTCTTCTCTGTAAAAAAAAATACATAGCGAAGCTACAACAATGAGCAATTAGGGATGTGAGGCTGGTGATGGACAAAGAAGAAAGAACACACATCCTCCAGGGAGCACACACAAACACACACCATGTGCCCTTCACCTCCCTCTGGTGACCGATGGCGGTTATCTGGACGTAATCCACCGACTGAAATTCACCAGTCAAAGATAGTTATCGGCAAGATGGAGCCGGCGAGAGCGAGCGCGGTGATTCAACCGCCAATGCAGTCGCAGCCGGCCGTTAGCGTCGCCGGGCCACGCTCCTCTTTCTGCATGTGCGTGCGCCTCCTGTTCGGCTGGCTCTGCCTCCGCCGGGCCACGCTCCTGCACCGCGGCCACGGAAACCCCGTTTACCGCCGCGGGTTATCAAAGCGACGGATGATTGTGCAGCCGAAACGGCTCGATTACACGGGGAAATCCCTTCTTTCTCTTCGTGGAACTGTTATCTCTCTCCTGCTGCTGCAATACTTTACCCCCCCCCCCCCACCCGCCCCCATCCCCATCCCATCCCCATCCCATCCCGCTTGTCTCTCTCTGCAGTGTATACTGCAGCAGTTGGATGAGAAATGGCCCAGAAGGGGGGCAGGGGGAGGGGGGGTGCACAAGGTTACCAGCAGAGAAACACAACTCAACCACAGAAACACACTGCGCTGGGCGCTCTCCCGCTAGCTCTGCTGTGCGACTGGGCGTCCATCTTTTTAACGGGTAAAGCGAAGGATACGCAGAAAAGACTGAGGGAAGAAACAATATAATAATAATAATAATAATAATAATAATAATAATAATAATAATAAAAATAATAATAATAATAATACTTTATTTATATAGCACCTTTAAAAACAAATTTGACAAAGTCCTCTACAGAGAGTCAAGGCAAAACAAATAGAATAGTAAAATACAAATATTAAATATTAATAAATAAAAAAACAGACAAACTAAATGAGGGAAACCAAAGATCTGCATAAAAGGACGACATCACTTAAGAGCTGTTCTATAAAAATGGGTTTTAAGAAGTGATTTAGACGATGCCGGTGTCTTCATAGGTCTTCACCGTATTGAGATCCAAACTTGTAATCCGAGGGCCTCCGACAGCCACGTTAGGATCGGATCACTCAAAATGTAACCCAGCTCCTATTTTAGTCCGTTTTTATTACCTTTTTGTACAAAAAAAAAAAGGAATGAAAAGGGCACAGCACTAATGTCTTTCTGTAGCTTGTCCTTTCTTCATGAGAAGGAAATGCTTCCATCCATGTGTTTATCTGGAATGAAAGAAGGGAGGCACATTCAAAGTGTGTCCGTCACCTTTATCTCTGCTGCGGTAATTAATACTTTGATTTTTGTGAACAGTTTATCGCCTGCTGCTTTCTGTAAAGGACGTCACGGCTCCAAGGTCACACAGTAGCGGTCAGCAAATCCTCCACACTGCCGCCAACATGCTCAGGCTCGACGTGACGTCACACATCACAGTGTTATTTCTAAAAGAAATGTCAAAACAATTCTAAAAACATTTAAAGATAGCAATAGAGAGACGCTCAGCGAGGCAAGTCCCAACATCATTTTCTTTTATGCAGGAAACATCCGTAATATTTTTTTATTCGCAACCTTTAAAAGTCACACACCCTCTCCCGGAGTGTTGCTATTACGTCACTTTTAGGCTGATAAAGAGCCAATGTTTATAATGTTTAAAAAAAAAAGTTTTAGAATGATATACATTGTATTATGCCCTGAGAGTGAGTATGCTCTCCGGAGAAAATTCAGTTTTATATAAATTCAAACCGTATGAAGCGCTGTCAACACACACACACACACACACACACACACACACACACACACACACACACACACACACACACACACACATTTGCATGCACAATCTCTTACAACACAGCAGGAAGTCATCACTAACTGTTTAATTATCAGAGCTGCAGGAGGTATCGATAATGAAGGTCTTGTCTGGGCAGGTCCATCAACAAGAGAGCTGTGGACCCAAGACTAGCTGCTGGAGTACAAACACACTCACACACACACACACACACACACACACACACACACACACTAAATACACATACTCATAGGAACACACACACACCTACACACACATCCACACCACATATACAGTATACACACACTACACAAACACACCATGCATACACACAAGTACACACACAACATTGACACACATACACACCACACGTGATTTCAAAGTGATCAAATGAAATGTTCAACAAATCATGTTATGATTATATTTAACTATTATTCACCTCATTTTATTGATATGAGGCCATTGTTTCATTCAAGGTGACATCTCACCATCAATGTGATCATTATGTGATCATCAATGAGATCATCATGTGATCATCATGTGACCATCAATTAGATCATCATGTGATCATCATGTGATCATCATGTGATCATCAATGAGATCATCATGTGATCATCATGTGACCATCAATTAGATCATCATGTGATCATCAATTAGATCATCATGTGATCATCATGTGATCATCAATGAGATCATCATGTGATCATCATGTGACCATCAATTAGATCATCATGTGATCATCAATTAGATCATCATGTGATCATCAATTAGATCATCATGTCATCATCATGTCATCATCATGTGATCATGTGATCATCAATAAGATCATCATGTGATCATCGTGTGATCATAACCCTAACCCTAACCCTAACCCTAACCCTAACCCTAACCCTAACCCATCATCATGTGATCATCATGTGACCATCAATGTGATCATCAATGTGATCATCATGTGATCATCAATGAGATAATCATGTCATCATCATGTTATCATCATGTGATCATCATGTGATCATCATGTGATATCCATGTGCTTGATAATTTCTCATTAAAGACGTCCTCCCAGTGGGATTGCACATGTGTGTGTGTGTGTGTGTGTGTGTGTGTGTGTGTGTGCCTGCAGCAGGCTCAGCACATTGTGATGATCACGAACTGAAACTATCAAATTAATGAAAAGCCTCAAGACATTTTCTGCATATTTGACACGACAAACCATGTAGACAAGACCCACACACTGCATGTGGGACGGCAGCACAGAAATGTGACAACATAAGAAATATGAGGTACTAATGAGGGTTAAATGATGTGACCCTAAAAGCTGACTGAAATTAAAGATGTTCGTCATAATAAAACTCTAATCACAATAACAATAGCTGTCAGTGATAGCCCTTACATCAGACGAGGCCCCCCATGGAGCACAGCATACACTGCTTATGCATTCTGGATGTGTACAACAATATAGAGCCTATTAGGTCTACGAATGAAACAAAATAAGACGTCACTAAATTCTGATGGTGTGTAGAATACGCAACAGGACACAAATACATCGGGAAACTGACGTTGTTCATTTGGGGTATTTTTAGAATAACTCAGGTTAAACAAAAAGTGCCTCGTCAGCAATGCGTCTGAGTAGATCAATTGGAATAGCATTATCCCACAAAGGAGGGGCCGACTCAAGGGCACTGCTGCATGCTACGTTGATGTGTGTGTGTGTGTGTGTGTGTGTGTGTTTATGTGTGCACACGCTCACACAGATGTACAGTAGGGACACACAGACACACACAGGGAACTCGGGCTCTCTGCAGTTTGAATCAGCATTTAACCTGGAGCTTACAGAGCATGGGCCCGGATCATATAAGCTCTCCATTGAAATGTTCCCGATGGGAGTCTGTCCCCACGGCTCCGGGGCTCCACCCAGAGAGGTTAGTCGTGTCTGTTTTGACTTCAAGGAATCAATAACCTGAGTCACAACCCTCAAATCCCTCAGTGTGCCTACTCTTGTCACGCTGCCTCTCCCTTCTCTCTCTCTCCCAGCTTCACTGGGTTCTCTGGCATCTGCTAACAGATCCCTGATCTCCTCTTCTTCACACGTTCCTGTGTTCTTCATCCGGAGAACGTTTGTGTACCCTGAGACAACGCGTGTGACTCTTTCTAGCAACAACAGCACAACAGCACACACAGGTATAGAGCTTTTCTTCTCTGCCATTCACACCTCTTGTTTTACTCGAAGCGTTCCCTCTTTTTCGCGTTCTCTCCGATGTTTTCTCTTATTTTTTCTCTCGCACATACGGAGCGGGAGAGTGAGACGGGATTTGGCCAAGTGTTTTGAAATGCTGTCCAACGTGAGAAAGGCATGGTAGAATCCAATGGGGTCACATTGTCTGGGCCAGGCCTGAGAGTCAGCTGCCCCCCCCCCAATTAGAATAAAAAATACAGGCCAGGAGTCTGAGTCCGATGTATTCAACCAGGCCACATCCCCTCCCCGTGCTTCGATATGTCAGAGAAAAGGAAAGGAAGTCGGAGAGAGCGAGAGAGAAATGGGGAGATGCAAACATTAGAAGAGGACCGCGAGAGCGAAGATAAATTGGTCAGCCCCCCCCCCCCCCCCCCCTCCCCCTCCCTCCCTATCTCGGGACTGCTGTGCGCGAGACTGCAGATAGATTCTGATGTTCTCATTTATGTCTTAATGATCGGGTTAGTATGCAGCTTGTGCTCTGCAATGCTGCGCTTAGACAGAAAGCAAGATCACAGAGAGACACACGCGTACACATGGGCGGCGGGCGCTCACACACACACACACACACACATACACACATACATACACACACACACACACACATACACTCACACACACACACATTGCTAGATGAAAGGATTATAACAGCGATCTAATGCATGCAGTGGCACATATGTAAATGTCTGTTTCAGTGGAACCAGAGAGTACACTTGGTATTTTAGCATTAAGTCTTATTTCAGGGGGATTACTGCAGTATGTTTTTGACTGAGGGGAAAGTACAAGACATACGTACAACGGCCTGAGAGTGCAATCGAAGGGGGCGTGGAGGTAAGAGAGAGGGCGGAAGACATGTTATATGACACCATGGGGGGTTAATGCTTGAGAGGCCAGGTTAAGTGTCCCTTTACTAAACAGCCGTATCATTTGAATATGTCACGGAGGACAATTGCTAGCTTGCTTGTGTGTGAATGTGCCTGCTGCTGCAGCTCTGTATCATCAGTGTGTTTGCGGGCGGAGGAGAGCTGAGCGGAGCAGCCCCCACACTGCTGGAAGGCCGACTGCAGGGAACAGCATCGCATTTGCAATGAATTCTAATGACGGCGTGGAGAACATTATCGTGGTGAGTTCAGCCTGTGTGGCCTCATGCACCTCAGTGCCGACGCAGTGTGTATCCATGACCACCACGGGAGGGTTTTCAGACAGGGAGACACGGGAAGCACAAACAAGCCGCCCTCCTCTCGACCTCCTTCTGGTCTGCATCGTGGTCCATGCTACCAACTCCGTCACACTCATTGAATGTGTTTATGTAACTCTTCTGGTCACATGACGTCTATTGTTCTGTCCATCCTGGAGAGGGATCCTCCTCTGTTGCTCTCCTGAAGGTTTCTTCTCTTTTTTCCCCGTGAAAGGGTTTTCTCTATTTCTTGGGAGTTGTTCCTGATCCGATGTGAGGTCAAAGGTCAGGGATGTCGTATGTGTTCAGACTGTAAATCTGTCTGAGGCGAATTTGTAATTTGTGACATTGGGCTGCATAAAATAAACTGAATTGAATGAAAGGCAAAGCTTTGACAATCACACGAAGTATCAGAGCGTTTGCTAAAGCCCTCCCACCAACGAACCCTCGTCCAATCAGAGCTGAGCAACTGTAATAGGCACGTCAGGCCTGCCAGGCCTGCCAGGCCTGCCAGGCTTTTGGTTTCTAAAGACTAGAGGATTAAGTATATCAGCTCCGCCCTTTGCAGTTAACCCCTCAGCATTTGATGGGCAGTGCGCTGCTGTAAATTTGAGTCCAGTGTCTCACTCGAGGACGCCTTAGCATGCAGGCAGCAGGAGCCAGGATCCATCCACTCTCTCTGGTTCAATGCACTGACCTACAGCTGACCTCTTGACCTCTATTAGATTCAGGGAGGATCACAACATGACAGATGTAGGTCGTTGGTCCTAAAAGCCTTTCCTCGTGCAAATTGAACATTTAGTTTCGAGCTTACATCTAATATGTTGGTATTAAGTTGGTATTTCTGTATCTTAGCAACACATGTTAACAATATTAAAGCTAGCCGGACTAACAAGCTGCACCTAGTCTTTAGTCTTTTCGCGTCATCACACAAGACATGGTTAACTTAGCAAACATCAAGACCCTCTTTCATAGTTCTAATGTTCATATGCAGCTAGAAGACATTACAATTCACCTGGAGATGAGGGGGCCTTGAGGACTGCACTTTGTGTAGCTAGTTGGTGTTTAGGTGTCAATGAATGAAAGACTTCTATTGTCATATTACATATAGTTATATACATATATGAAATGTATTTGCTGCATTTAACCCATCCTTAGTCATGAGGAGCAGAGGGCTGCAGTAATGCGGCCAGGGAGCAGCTGGGGGTTCATTGCCTTGCTCATGGACACTTCAACTTGCAACTAATGGGGGGGAGCGGGGATCGAACCCACGACCTTGGGGCTGCATGACGACCCCTCTTACCCCACTGAGCTACAGCCGCCTTAGTGGGAACATGACTGCAGTTATCATCACAACTGGCAACATCACCAGTCATCTTGAACTATTTCTTCTATGATCCGGGACCTATTATCACAGAAATAAGCCTCCTACTAAATGTTGAGTGCTAAACGTACAACCGGTGGTAAACTGCAGCCTTGCCAGCAGTAACGGCAGTAATAAGGCACATGCCGTATTTCATGGTAAAAAAAACAACAACTGAAAAACGGGATGAGAAGCAGTGCAATATGTTATTTTCCCCAAACAGAGATTTTAAAGATCAGTCCGGATAAATCAACACATCGAGGGTTGATCACCTGTCTCTGCAGAACAGCAGGAAAATATCAAACAAAAAGCTAAAATATCTGACTGATGAATATATGCAAGCTGCGTATGCACAGAAATTCATAAGTCTCCTCTGAGTGTGGAGCATATGTTCAGAGCAGCCAATGACAGCTCCATTAATCTAAGTTATAAACCCCTTACAAAGAGCTGTGTAGCAAACATGGCTGCGTCCCAATACCTGCTGGCTTATTACAACTCAAGGGTCCACGCAAAGCACCTCTCCTGTCGTCTCACGTCACCTCCGCCGTGCCGTGTAACCGAATACATATTTCACACTCGCATCCAGGGAAAAAGTGAGATAATGTGCGCGGGTGAAAGAGAGCGGCGCGCCGTGCTGTTTCAAGGCTTCCTTCGTCACATCCAATATTTATCTGACAGCGTTGGCTGTAATTCCATCGGGCTGTGATAACCAAATGGACTATCTAATAGCGTCATTGGCTGGGGAAAAGCGAGCCTGTGGGCCCGGCTCACCGCTGCTTAGAGGAGTTGATGTAGGAGAGGAGGAGAGGAGACGAGAGGAGACGAGAGGAGAGGAGACGAGAGGAGAGGAGACGAGAGGAGACGAGAGGAGAGGAGACGAGAGGAGAGGAGACGAGAGGAGACGAGAGGAGACGAGAGGAGAGGAGACGAGAGGAGACGAGACGAGAGGAGAGGAGACGAGAGGAGACGAGACGAGAGGAGAGGAGACGAGAGGAGAGGAACTTTGGGGCCGCGGCCGTTTCCCATAATAGTAACACTGCAATAGCTATGATCACTACGATGTGTGTACAGTGCAGGTTCTACATAAATGTGGGCGAGTGGAGCATGTGTGTAGCGGTGTGTGTGTTTGTGTGTGTGTGTGTGTGTGTGTGTGTGCATTTGGCTCTTCATAATCCAGATAGTTTCCACTCTGCTGCCTCTATTGTGAGGAGGAGAGAACACAGGAACTCTTGGTGCACTCTGCTCCATTTCCAAACACAAGCTCCACGTAACAAATCCTAATACTGCACTTCAGCCTCATCGAGTGTGTGTGTCCTCTTCACCGCTAATCACTGTCACCCACTCGGAGAGGGCTTTGCTTAATGAGGAATGTTCTTCTCACCAAATGTCTGCAGTGATAAAAGTGCAACGCTCTTTTTTTTGCGCGCACAGCAATAATAGATACCCCCATATGTGGCTTCAATAATTGATAGTGTGTATCGTGCCCGCGGTTCAAGGCCAGCTCAGCTGGACATTAGAGCTCAGGGCCCCGTCACATTAATCATCCAAGAATGAGGGTGTGTGGCGAGCTGATGTGGGATAACCGGTCAGCTCATGTGGCTGTGTTCGTTTCAGAATTAGCTGAAATATTCTGCATTTCTATTATTATTATTATTATTATTATGAATCCTACTTGAGAGCAAAGCCCTTAAAAGCCGGTGTCAGTCTCTCGGTGCTTTCTGACTCACTGTGTCTGCAGCTCTAAGCCATCAAGTCCATTGATCTCCACCGTGTGTTAAACGGTATACACTTTCATTCAAAAAAATGAGCACAGCAAATGTTATACAAACAAAAGTAAATACTGCCGGGGACTATTTTCAGCTGCACGAGTATGTACGCTCTGTTCTGAGTGTAATATGGATATAAAATACACAACAGTGCCCAGATTCTGAAGGAAGACGTCACCCAGAGCAACGATGTAAACCATCAGGCTTTGGAAACTACTCGTGAGTTACCATTTACACCATGCACCTTGTTCACACTGACCTGTTGATGGGTCAAGCACAGCGAGCATTTCTTTTGACCAAATTTGGGGTTTTGTATAAAAGCAATTATTTCTGTCTCTTTGATCTAGTTGAGTTAATATGTTGAGTATAGCCTTAAAGAAATGACTGAGATGTGACCAATTATTCACATGGATGCTCTTTACTAAACTAATAATTAAAAAACGTTAATGCTCTTTGTCGACATGTGCTACCTGTAATGATGATAATTACAAATGATCTCAGTGAGATTTGTTGCTAATGGCCTGTACATTTGGCACCAATTATAAATCTCTCTCATTCCAGTAACATCCCAGTGTTGCACTCGTTGCTTTTACCTTTTTTATTTCTCATCTCGGCTATTCCTAACTCCTCTTATCATGTATCAATTACATTTTTCTTCCCCATTTTCCATCTCTCTGATGTGGTTTTACTCATCCGCTCCCTCTAACTTCTCACTCGGTACAAATCCTACAAATATCAGGGAGCATAAGAATGATAGATTATTGCGCTGCGGTATCTGACGCGTGGAGACAGTTTGCTGAGTCGTGACAATGTGTTTCGTGAAATTGAAAAATTTGCAGCGTGTTACCACCGAGTCACATCTCCAATGAGTCTGTTCTATTCGATTATGCAGATGAGTGTGTACGAGTGTACGCACACTGTGTCCGCCGCTAAACTGCCAGAGGCCGGACCTGTAGCACACAGAGCGACGGCGAGCGCGTGGAGGCCGGTAATCAACGGCTGCTGCACACGTAACAACGCTGCTGCACTCGCTGCTGCCGGCACACAGAGAGCGCTGACCTTCTCCAGGTCATTCTCCGGCTGCTACAAGTCTTGCCCTTCGAGATCCTTCCTGACAACAACCAATCATGGGTAATATACTCAGTCCTCTAAACATCCCTCTACAAACACACAAAGCCCGCTCTCCTCTCCACTCCTGTGTCTTTGGACTATCCGAGGAGCTCACATGCTCAGCATTTGCATTTAAATTGAAAACAGGGCAAGTAATTCCTTAATTCCCTGAGAATCCGAGGTTCCAGATGACCCCACTCCAGTGTCCTCCCACACGCATCTACAAGAACAGAACAATCTTTTCCTGGATACCACTGTGTGCTTGACACCTCCTCTTCCTCCCCCACATACCATGCACAAAAGGGTGTACATGCAAGTGCACTCGTGTACACACGTGAATACAAAGACGGAAACGCGCTCGTGAGCCAGCGTCAGAGGAGCTCGTGAGAGGACGTGTGTGTGTGTGTGTGTGTGTGTGTGTGTGTGTGTGTGTGCATGGTGACTCCTGCACTGCTGTGAGCTCTTTGCTTTCTTGGTGATGAGTCTGTTATGAGGACACACTCTGTCTGCTACCGGAGGAATAATGCTCAGGAAGACACACTTATCCAAATATAGGGAGTCCCTTTCTTCTTCCACACGGAGACGCTCCTGAATGGGTTGAATCACAGAGCTACTACTTTTAAAAGTGTGCTGTATCCTCATTTAAACTGTTTCATAAGCAGTTTGCACTTCTTTATGCCTGACACATGTTTACGGATGGATCCAAGGGAAGACTGGAAGCAATTGCTTTTGTTGAATGTGTTATTTTTAATGCGGTGCACTGCACAGAGGAGATTTGCAGTGTCAGCAGTGTCGTCGCCTGTGTTTCAACCTTGTTCCAAGCAGAAATTAAATGTTCAACGGTCCGTCCTGTAATCTTTCTCTCATATCTGGGGACTAGTTTGACGTGCAGATGTATTACAGTGATTGCAGAGTGTGTACAGCATCTTATCCTGACAGGGTAGGATATTTACATATTTTTTGGGGGGCGTTTTTTGCCCCCACTGACTGAAATCCAGGGGCATTTAAAAATAAACTTTTTGAAACATGTGAAATAACAGTTTACCGTTGTTCAAAAATAATAAATATCCATATTTAGGAATACGGTACATGAGCAATTGTCATACACATGGCAATAATATGACTATTAGGCAGTAGTCTAAAGATTCAAAGTGTTTTATTCGATTTTTTTTAACAAAGAAAAACTACAGAAAACATAAATCAGACAACCATATCACATTTTTAAACAACTATTAACAATTATAACTTATTTTAGTTTTTAAATAAAAAAATATATTATTGATTTTTGTGTTGTGTCCCTCCCTAGTACAGATAAGACACACAAAACAAAAACAAAACACTATTAAATTATCATAATAATAAGAGGAAGTTATGGTGGCATTTTTGCCCCTCTCCTCGTAAAATCAGGAGCAAAATGATATTTCTTAGGGGCAGTTTTGCCCTTTTCCCTCGTGTATTTCTGACCCTGTCTTTACCCTTTCAAACTGGCGACATCAGGATGCGTCACGACCCGCCGGTGTTACTTCAGGATAACAAAAACTACTTGGTGGTGCTTTGGGTTCAAATGAGTACATTCCAAGTCATTTTTGACACCATGGGAATGAAACATCAAGCATCGCATGGCAGGAAACGTAGAGCAACATCGCATACGTCCCCTTCAAAGGCGTCCTCAGAGCCTCTGGGTGGACGCTGGGTTGGCGATGGAGGCTTTCAAGTGCTGTATGAACAGTAGCTGTGGCTCTGGGTAAAGGACACTGCCATTATCAAAAGTGGGCCTCGGGTATATGTGAACTAGCTCGCAGTCTTTGCCAAATTTGAGCATAATATTGCATTTCAGCAATTGCATAATACCTACCTAATTATTGATCGCGCTCAATTTAATATCTCTCGATCATATTGAGTTCCGGTTTGCATAAGTCAGTTCTGATTTTTGTAATTTCAGCCTAAAATTGTGTGAATCTGTGACCTAAATGTCTGATATCTGGTGGACAGCCAAGTAGTTCTATGTATGTCTATGTTATGCTGCTGAATCCAGCTGAACCCCACCATGCTGTCACAGTGGATTGTGTCATCTGTGCGTGTTCGGCTCCCTTCACCATATGTGCAACTTAAAAACTGAGCAAATTATTATTATTAAGTACCTGCAAACTCTCAACCTATACACGTATGTGAAAGATCAATTCAAAAGAAGAAGAATACGCATCACGTGAGCCTTTTCCTAAGGACTATAAAAGATGCAGTGATGACTAATATGTATGATAATGGAGTAAACAAGCATGTCTCCAGTGGGTTCACTCTAATCCACATTATTAGGTTTAATATTATGACTTTGTTCTGCCAGTTTACAGCCATGTTTTAATGTCTCCATCATCGAAATAAGTTCCCCTGAGTCCCCGCTCAGCTAAATGTCATCAGCATGCATATGCGGTAGCCACAGACCTCCAGTAAGTGGCTCCTGCCTCTAAGCCCTGAATGAAAAGGGTCCTGCCTTAATATGCTAAGTAAAGATGAGCACCCCAGTGCTCCTGTGGCCTGTATCAATTATTAATAAAAGAGCTAAGAGGGTCACTCTGTGGAGTACTGATCAATGCTGAATCGCTTAATGTAGTTGTGTGTGTGTGTGTGTGTGTGTGTTTGTGTGTGTGTGTGTGTGTGTGCAAGTATGTAAGTGTAGGTGTGTGTGCATGTTAACATGTCAATAAAAAAAGGCATTTTCAGATCTGTTTACTTGACAGATGAGCGCTTCATCGATGAAAATGATGATGATGATGATGATGATGATGATGATGATGATGATGATGATGATGATGATGATGATGATGATGATGATGATGATGATGATGATGATGATGATGATGATGATGATGATGATGATGATGATGAAAATAAAGGTGGCATGCCAAAAGAGACGGTGCATACACATGTAACAGACGTTGATTAGCCTTATAATGCAAACAAAATGCAGCTGCAGAATCTTGATGAGATGTAAACATTATATTAAATTAGTCGGGCTGTGAATCTTGTAACCTGAGCTCATGTTTTGGGGGGGTTATTACTAATATTCTAATATTGCAGACTGTATATTTCATTGTAACTACTTGTTGGATGTAGTCAGTTATGAAGTGGAATGCACCATCCCCCTGTTGTGTCCTCCCGTCCAAAGGTCTGGAGGGCTTTGAGTCATAATGTTTCCCTCGGGATGAAGGCAACATTTACTTTTTTGTTGTTGTTGCTTTTACTAAATCATGGCCCTCTTTTTGTCTTTATTTGGATGGACCCACAACATAAAAGACACACCTGGAGACAAAGTCGCTATTATTCAGTTTGGAAGATGTCACTAAATGTAATAGTACAATGTCCTTGATTGAGGTGGTTTTGGTATCAGGATCACACGATGATAGTAACTGCAGCTCTTGAATTGTCCCTTTTGGTTCTCACAGTGCGATATAAACAAGTATGTTGTGTATTCTATTCAGTCAATCATTGCAATACAATACAATATTATTCTACATAATATACAAAAGAGAAAGACTGAAACGGTATAGGTAGAGGCAATAAAATGCTTATATAGTCCTATCCTAAATGATTATAATCAAATAAATCAGAAAATTAATATAAAATAGAGAAAAATAATAAAGAAAATAAAAAATAATATATCAACATACATCTTCCATATACATCCGTTTCAATCACATTATAATCCTCAAATATTTTAAAATAAATAATCCCTTTGAAAAACTAAATAAGTATTAAGTCAGGTAGCAAAGAGGGGTTTCCTTCAAAGGAACCAACTCCATGTCTCCCCTAGGATACCTGAGACGCAGACGTTGGACCGTTAACATGTCATGTGAATGAGAAGAGGATCGGAATGCAGCATGGTCAAAATCAATAAACCCATGGGTGTTTTTAGCTGGCTAAGAGACCAGCTGCCGAGGAGACATCTCTCGGGCCAAACATCCTAACACAACCTGCCCGTTAATTTTCTAAATGCGCTCTGCTGCTGGAACTGTTTGTAAATGTTAGCTCCGGTAGCAGCTTATCACTCCCTGGGCACACTGAACAAGCCAACATCACCAGCTACATTGCTCCCATCTCCTGGAGGTGTTCAAACCACGTCTGTGTATATATGAGTGTGTAATGACTATAAGTCCTACTTCCCTTTTCAATCCTGTCCAATTCATCTTGTTAATTTATGTACATATTTATATTTCCCTTTTTCTTTTTTTACCCTCCTCCTTATTACCCTCTTCATTCATTATTTCAAATGATGTATTTCCTTGGGACAAAATACACACAAAGGAAACTGTTTGAATTATTATCCCCTGTGTAGAAGAACACATTTACATTGGTACCTGTGTGTCTTATCTTACGCACTGATGCCAGGCCATGATGTAACCGGTGGGGTTTCCCGTTGTTTGGTACCTCGTGCCACTGCCCTCGTTTCATTGTATCTTTGGCACAGCTACAAAATCACTAGCATCAGTGTGAATGAGCCTTGATTGGTAAAGTATTTGTTTACTACATCAGTTCCTGAGGTCTGAGGAGATCCCGCTATCTAAATGATATCCTTCCTTTTTTTAATGATGGCAACAATCTTCCAAAACAAATGCCAGTTTCCTCTTAAAAATGTATTTCAACCAATTTAAATGAAGCTAAAAAAGATTTGACATTAGCTGTGAAGCAAATATACTACTTTATCTATGTATGTATATATTATATATATATATATATATATATATATATATATATATATATATATATATATATATATATACAGTATATATATAATGTTGTCGCCACCTCAGACAAACGGTTGTGGGTCAGCTGCTGCTTGTTTATCTCAGTGCTACAGGTGTCGTAATAAAAGACACGCAGGTAGCAATGTAAATGAATTATTCTTACAACACAGGATATACAACACTTTTTAAACATATTTATGTATATATATATATATATATATATATATATATACACAAACATACATTATATTACAGGTATTGGAAGACGTTCTCTACAATAAATGATTCTCAACCACAAAAAAAGGTCCCGGATGCCACCTGCTCCATTCATGTTTTTCATAGGTTGACACAATACTTAGACTAAATCCGGTAAACAACAACAGATTGTACCCAGCATACACAGGGCTGACTGTACTCAGTACTGCGTGTTCCTAATGTAAGGAAACCTCTCCAGTGGTTTAATGTGACTCATACACGCAAAACCATTATGAGAACACGCACAAAGATGTACTGCAAACCTTTAGAGAACCGACATGTTTTCAGGAATCAGAAATCAGAATCATGTATTAGCTACGTGTGTTAGACACACAAAGAATTTGACGTGGCGGGTGGTGTGTACACATTAGACAGACAAACAAAACAACAACCATCAAAAACAATCAACAGTCAACATATAAGATCAAATAAATCTGTTCATGAGGGTGAGTGGGGGGGAGGTCTTGGAACCAGCAGCATGGCGCCAACGAGCAACAACGCAACGTTCCACAAGTCATTTTCATCAGTAGCCCGTGGCCTGAAGGGCCACACTGAGGCCCTCGTGATGGGCGTGGCATGCTACAAAACAACGCCGCCGCTCTCTACTTTTTCACAGCACTCCAAAGACGTACAGAAGTGTCAACACATTGTGTCTTAGTTTCATCCTGTCGGTCGGATCCCACTCCGTACATGACCTCTTGAGCGACACCTCAACGGCAACTTTGCCACAATGTTGCAGGTAGCTCCGCCCCTTTTGCCACCTGTGTTGCTCGTGGTGTGAACGCAGCATCCATTGTAATCACTGAGTTCACCTGAGGTTTCATGAAGCGCCGCCACCAGGTCGACACATCCGGCTCAGCTGTGCTTTGATTGTAGAGCCAATTATTAAATATTAGCATACTTATGTTCTAAACTAAGAAAGGTTATGGTGACACCAAGCCCTGCCTTCAGCTCGTTGAAGGAGAGACCGACATTGTGATTAACTGCTGTATTAATAAATCGGGTCACGTGAATCGGGTCAGCGCGGCTCATCGATGCATCCTTCAAATACGGTTCGGTACAAGCATTGATATTTGGGCCCATGCCTGATTTAATGTGTGCGTTTACTTGCTGTGTTCCAGAGCTGAGTATGAATGAGTGTAATACGCCTGATGCTTTGGGTAGAGGGAGGGGGAGAGAGAGAGAGAGCGAGAGAGAGAGGGAGAGAGAGAGAGGGAGAGGGGGGGTGAGAGAGCGAGAGAGAGAGGGAGAGAGAGAGAGGGAGAGGGGGGGTGAGAGAGAGAGACAGCTATGAGACAAGAATGTCAATATACCCTAAGAGCGTTGCCTGGAATACCTAAACGTGGTGGCAAGTAGAGACACAGTAGGACAGTCTCAGCCTTGAGGTGTGTGTGTGTGTGGGTGTGTGTGTGTGTGTGTGTGTGTGTGTGTGTGTGTGTGTGTGTGTGTGTGTGTGTGGCAGCAGCATATTGTCTTGGTGTGTGTGTGTGTGTGTGTGTGTGTGTGTCAACAGCTACCGGCACTTCTTAGACACACAAGACGGCGGAGTGACATTCAACACTCTCCCAGTACCTGGCAAGGTCAACTCACAATAATGTCCTTGTCATGGAAAAGGTAATAGATTAAAATTGCAAGACAGCAGCAGGTCACATGACCAGTAAATACAATCAATACACTGACACACACACACACACACACCAAAACACACGTGTGCAGCACTTGCGCAGTGACTGAGTGAGGGTGACAGATGGTGACTCATATCCCACTTTAGATTGCCAGCACTACATTTCCCATGAGGCCACTCGTAACGCCTGCTGTCAGAGGCAATGTTCTTCCTGTTTTTCTGTGATTGGAGTGCCGCCTCACGGGAAAAGGTCAGATGTCAGAGCGAGACAGGGTGACCACCGGCGACACGTCACCAAGGACCATTACAAATAGCATCAATTAGCTGTGTTCGTGTAAAGGCCAGGCGGCAGGCGCTATGTTTTAAATGAAGTCTGATTCGTTTGTGTGAGTTCCTCAAGTAGTTCCCATGCTTTCACTTCTTACATCGCCCGCCATGACCTCCAGGACCCTCAAAGGGGAACGGGCCAGCGCGTCCCACTTTGCTGCCGGTAGCTTGATGTCACGCACAGACGATGGCTTCACATGTTCATGAGGTATTTGTTATTTAGATGTTTGTTTGAGAGTGAGTCCAGGTGAAGGTCAAGGCCTCTGCTCTCTGCAGTAGGTCTTGTTGATGTTCAGCCGACCCCTGTCCCGGTTCAGGCCGGTAACTTTAAGGAACGTGGAGCTTTCTTGCTGACGTCTCCCCCCTCGTCACCCTCGTTATTTTGCCTGAGCATCCCGGTCCTCGCTCTGCGGTCTCCTCTCTACCGGTTCATACTGGACCAGCACCAGGCCGCTGGGTCTATCTGTGGGTTCCTGAACCTCATCTCAGGGAGAGCGCTGTGTGTGCCCTTTAAGTCATCTTTGTAGATGTAATTTAAGCCTAATATAACACAACGGAAAAGTTTAACACACGCTATATCCACACATATATATATATATATATATATATATATATATATATATATATATATATACTGTATGTTGTGGAAGCCATTTGAAACATGTCATCCACCACACAGCAGAGAGATTAGTGAGATTTTAGAGGCCTTTTCCCTCTTGAACCTTCAGATATCATATGAGCAGAACTAACCCAGTTAAAATGTCATTTATTACGATGCAAAGTGTAAAATACATCTAATTACCTTTGCATTGAAAATGCGGAAGGTAATGTTTTGATCGACGTGTATTTGTGTGTGTGCGTGCGTGTTATTTGCATAAGTAAAAAAGTATTAAACCGATTTGCATGAAATTGGTTGGGATGATTGTTTATTATCCGGGGACCATTTGATTAGATTTTGGGATTGATCGGGTCAAAGGTCAAGGTCATGAAGGTCAACATCTTCTTTTTACCACCGTCAATTGTTATGTTCATAATGCAATGCCCAATCTTGTGATATGCGAAGGTATGCACTCTACCGAGTGCCCATTCTAGTTTGTTAATGGTTCATTATCATGGGCCCTTGTTGCCGTCTCTGTTGTTCTGTGTTTTAATTGTCTAAAAAGTATTTATTATTATTTTATTTGTTAAATTTTTTTGCTCTGCTAAAGGTTTCTTCCCTTTTTCCCAGTGAAATTATTAAAGTTTGAGATTGAGTAATTGATGAATTGTTGACCACTTGACAGCTGTGAGTTCTAACAACAGTCCATCCTTATCTTTAGACAGTACTGTTCATGACATATACGTGTTGTTGAGTTTGTACCCTGATGAAAAGGCGTCTATCACAAGTCACTTTGCTCCTTCCATAAGTAAAACGGTTTGTGTAAAAATTAGAATCCTGTAAGTCATAATTATGAGATACTATCTCATAGTTATGACTCACCGTCTCATAATTATGAGATGCTATCTCATTATTTCAAAACAATTCCTAATTATGAGATGTTAAGTTACAGAATCCTAATTTCTTTCTCACAGTGGCGGCAATGGGCTTCATATATATACATATTTGGTCCAGTCCTACAGTTTTACAATCTTTTATAACCTGACTTTTCCCTTCACTATCCTACTTTATTATGTCACTACACAGTAGTTTGCTGTACGAGTTGAAAATCAAGTCGAACATATGTGACGTCATCTACATTTAGCCCATCATGACTGAGAGCAGAAGGTATGAGTGTTGCGATTGGCTGTTCCTTAAACAGTTTGACAACGTGACGGCTGAATGACTCTTTTTGAGTCTTTTTTAATGTTCTCTGATGGAGTCGTAGCGGCACGTTGGTTATGGAGAAGCTCACGGCTGAAAGGTCTTTCTACACCTCGTAATAACCTGAAGCCGTGGCTTAGAGCTATTGTACACGTCCCTTGAAGTGAGAGCAGCATTGATTCACCAGGAGCATGAAGAAAGTGTGTGTGCTTGTGAATGTGTGTGTGTGTGTATATGTGTCTATAGGGACAGACGTACCCTCACCCTCAGAGCTGCCAGCTGCTGGTCAGACACCGTGAGCGCTGACATCACTCGCCTCCCTCCGTGAAGCAAGGAGAGCTGAGCGTATGCACGCTACATCTCTAGCTGTTTTAAACTTAGCGCATGTTTATATTTTTACATTTGGCCTTTTTCCAGGCGATCGAGCCGAAACGTCGAAGGGCGGCAGAGCAAACAGGAAGCAGTTGTACATCACCCAGCATGAATAGGGAAGTTTCCATGACAACCAGCAGACCTAGTTCCACCAACGGCACTTAAAGAGAGGTGAAAAGTGTTTTCCACGGTTCCACTTCTCTGTAAAGGGACGAATTTAGAATCTATTAGAGTGTTTAATAGTATGGAGACTAAATATTCACATTAATACAGCATAGCACATCTCCATTGTTGTGGTCTTGTGAGGGAATAGCTACCAAACGACAATGTCAACATAATATGCAACAAAGTGATTGTATAGAGAATCATCACCAGACATCACTATGTGACACACGGCCTTATCGTGCATGTCATAAGCACCTCGACACAGAACATGTGATTATTCAGACGGTAAATGTATGCAAACACGCCGTGGCAGCCACGCAACTGGATCGCCCTGCAGTCTGAGGGAAGTTTGAAAAGGATGAGGAGAAAACGGGTTTCACTTCAAAGCAAACAATTACATTACGACGGAAGATTCCGGAACAGGTGGACAGACTACGGGAGTGATTTGTGCCGTTGAGACATGAGCCATGTGCCAAGCAGACAGTTTTCCAATAATGTGCACGCCCTATTCCACTGATCATGTGATGGTGACGTTGACAGTAGAGCTAAACCAGGGCTCAACAACCTTTTGACAATTTATTAAACCCTGGATTTCCATTGTTTGAGAGAGAAGTTCAGGGTCATAGTGATATGTTATGCTCATTTGGTCTCTATCCCTGAGATAAAGATGAACTAGTTCAGTGTCTAATATCATTTAATGGAGAAAAATAGGACACTCATTACCAACTACTGACATTCTGTAACTACCTGGACTTACTGGTCACTCCGTGCATCGTTTACTGTGAGCTCACCTCATTGGCTGTAAGCCTGGCTGTCTTGGAGAAAGACGTTACTTGCAGAGTGAGAAAGCCAGCACAACAGCCTCCCCAAGGTCCTAGTGCCCGGGGATTATGGCCTTTAAAAAAAAAATATTTGATGGAGCTGAATGTTGAGTATTTTTAGAGCATGCCGTGCGGGCGCCTCACGTGGTCCCTGCGGGCGCCCAGGTGCCCTCCGGCACCGCGTTGTCCACCTCTGAGCTAAACAACGCAGCTTTGAAAATAGTGAAATAATTGGAAATGTTTCACAAAGAATGAAAAGCATTGAAGGCGGTAGCGAGGCCGATACGACGCTCTTAAAATCACCCAAAACAACACAAATAGAAAACCATGCAAGTCGAGGCCTACACGTTTGACTTTCAAAGAGGATTTTTAAAGAGGATTAGCAATAAAACACCAACTCTGCATCCAGGAAGCACAGACCAATGCCACGCGCTGGTGATCACGTTAAATGGAACAGTAAATGAGGCACATTTGCCATTAAATATAAAAAAATGAAAAACCCATTATAGCACAAGTGGTGTCCTCTGCTCGGTTCTCCTTATTCAAACCATTTTGTTTTTGTGTTTTGTTTGCTTCTTCAATTGTGTTAAGATTCCTAGGAAAATATATTAGTTTTATACAATGTTAGGATATTTACTGCTGACAGTAAACACTGTAAACCGTATTTGTAAAGCTGCGACATGGCTTCAGGATGAGCAGTGTGTAGGGTGCGGTACACGGGATGAAATAGGTTGAATTACATCATATCGAATGAGTCAACGCTGACACTGGAGCGCACATGTGTGCCGTACAGTAGCTCTCACTGATAGATCAACAGAGCGCTATTTATGAACATGTGATCACTCAGCGTATTAGACTGATCTGATAACATGGCTCCTCTGAAACACAAGTCCACACACACACACACACACACACACACACACACATGCACACACAAACACACACACACACACACACACAAACACAATGCTGGTGAGGCTCTCTCCAGCATTCTCCTCTCAGATCAGTCTTCTTGATTCTTCTCCTGCAGCCTCCTTTAATACCAGTTAGCATGTGATCAATCAGCTTATTAGGCTGATCTGATAATACGGCTCCTCTGAAACACAAGTCCACACACACACACACACACACACACACACACACACACACACACACACACACACACACACACACACACACACAGATACACAATGCTGGTGAGGCTCTCTCCAGCATTCTCCTCTCAGATCAGTCTTGATTCTTCTCCTGCAGCCTCCTTTAATACCAGTTAACAAACTGAGCCCAATCAAATGCAACATAGCATTATCTCATCCCCCCTATGTGTGTGTGTGTGTGTGTGTGTGTGTGTGTCTTCAGGGGGAAGAGAGACAGAGAGATATTGAGGGCAAAAAGAAGAGCCAGGCTTGTGTGCCGACACAATACAAAATATTTTCACAACCTTTTGTTCCCGTTTGCTGCAGATATGGAGAGAATTGTGGATGTTTCTCTTCCTCTGGCTCAGGGTTTGGGCCCCGGTGGTAAATCCCTTTTTTAAACTTGTTTTTCATATACATACCTTCATTAAAAAATGTATGCAGCGGCCACGTTGGAAAGTTCACATCAAGGTTTATTACGTAAATATCTTTCAGTGATGTCACTGACTCGCAGACTGCTCACGTACTCCAGAGGCCAACGGCGCATGAAGACCAGCTCTGTGTTTATGACTGGCAGAGTTTCAGCAGTATGGTTGAATCAGGCGTATTCTAGCACTGTTGTGAGTTAATACTTGGCTTTTTATACTAATAAAGACTACATTTACATGATAGGACTGGAGGTGAAAAACCTCCCCCTATTGCTTTGAAGTATGTGGCTAATAATAGCATTTTTGACTGTCTTTTGATGGCCATAAACCATATATGGAGAGACAAAACAAGTACAGAGAGAGAGAGAGAGAGAGAGAGAGAGAGAGAGAGAGATGGGTTGCTACATATGAATACTGAAGGCACATCAGTTCAGTCTTTAGCAGGATATGTGTATTTGAGACATGATGAGACCAAAGGGATGTCAATGGTTTTCTAAAGGTCTGTACAAACAACCCATACCTAAACATATTCAATTCAATTCAATTCAGTTTATTTGTATAGCCCAATTTCACAAAGTACAAATTTGTCTCGTAGTGCTTTACAATCTGTACACATAGACATCCCTGTCCCAAAACCTCACATCGAATCAGGAAAAACACCCAAATAACCTTCAGGGGGAAAAAAGGGAAGAAACCTTCAGGAGAGAACAGAGGAGGATCCCTCTCCAGGATGGACAGAACAATAGATGTACATATAGTTATAAGATCCATTGATTTGATGCAAGCTTCATTTTGGGCCACAATAAGGCAGCTCTAAAAACCTGCTGTGCACAGCACCAAACAACAGACGGACGCCATGCTGCACTAGTTGGAGGATATAGTGGAGGACTCAGCGGCTAGAGATCCATATTACTTTCTCAGGGGTTGGTGAAGGCTACTCCAGAACTTAAAGGAGAGAGGAGATTGGACTTAAAGTCATTCACCAAGTTTCCAGAAACACGACTCTAAATACATAACCAATCTGTTATTGCAGAATGAAGATATTCTGATTAATATTTAATATTTTCAAAGTCCAAACTACCACAACAGTGATGAAGCGGCGATCCGCCCGACACGTAAAAATCATACGCAAATCCCGTTTTTTTATTAACGGTATGAGATCATTCTGCTTGCGTCTGTGTGAAGTCGGCGACTGACGGCAAGGCACGCCATACTGTTATTTGAATTGAAAACGCATCATCTCACACCGCGAGCACAACCTTTTGGAACACTTCAAGACTAATTGAATTAGCTCTGAAAATGATTAGTTTGTTTGCAGGAAAAAAACGCACAAACTCAAATCAGCTGCACAGACAAACACACACTCATCCGAGTGCACACAGGTGCTCTAACCGGTAACTGATTGAATTTGCGGCAGCCTGAGCCTGGAGAGTGGAGCCCAGAGAGCATCCATGGCTCGGTTTAGAGCTCCCCCAGGACCATTCAATCAGCCCAGAGTACATCAGGAAGTCATCCCCATAGCGACGGGGGAAGAGAAGGAGTTTTATTTACAGTAGGTGCACCAGATGCTCTCAACACATCCCACTAGCATGACCAGTCACACACATTATGACACACACACACACACACACACACACACACACATGTACAAAGACACACATGCTGGACCTTTCTGCTTTCCCTTTAACGTTGCGGATGCTGGGTCCTGTTCACCGGCAGAGCTCCGGGGTCAGAGGTCAGGAGAGCGGACCCAGCATGGCTCAGCTCCAAAGGAAGGCCAAGACCTTGTTTTACTTAGGAGGCCAAACTAAACGGTCTCCTTCATGGCCTCCGCCGTGCTCCACGGGTCGAGGCCATGTCGGTAATGTGTCCTGTCTAACAAAACACAAGGGTGCACGACTTTATTTGATGGGTCTTTTACACAACAGCAACGTATTGCTGTGTAATTTGACGTGCAGCCATCGTCATAGTTTTTTTCAACCTATCCAGAGGTGAGCTATTTTTATTTTTGTTCATGTATAATTGTGACTCAACCAGCTGCACCAGATTCAGGAGAGAAAAGCACAGATCAAACGACCTCCTTCCACATTCCAGCATATCCAAAGAGTGTGACCATTTCAATGTCAAGCATTTTACTTTGAAAAGCACACAAGTCAGAGCCAAGAACCACAATCTCACAGGTTCGTAAAAGTTTTCTGCAGGCTCCGTCTTTCGGGCGGTTAAGTTCCTGCGGTGGAAAAAATAAATAAAAAAAGCCATGATGTCCCCCGCGGTAGACGTCTGTGTAGAACCGTTGCTGACAGGAGGAATATCAGCCTTCATCCGCCCTGAAGTCAGCCCACACCTGAGCACACGTGAATGAAGCCCTGCAGTGTTTACACAGGGAGAGAAAGGGAGGGGGCGAGGGGGGGGGGCAGAGAGAGGGAGGAGGAGGAGGGAGGACTCCAGAGCACTGAATGTGTAGGACAGGAGATGTTAAGTTGGAGGTGGAAATAACTGGTGCAATGCAGGTGAGTGAAGAAGAGGTTTCGGGGGGGGGGGGTCGAGGGGAGTGAGAGAAAGGCCTCTGCAGTGCTTTTCTATGGAGGACATCAATCCAGAGTCCACTTGGTGGGTACTCTCTGCCTCTAGATGGCAATGGGAGATTAGAAGGACACGAGCGGGCCCTGCAGCACTGTACGCTGCACAATGCAACATTCCTCTCTCTGATTACTGACCCTGTGTGAGCATTGCAGTAAATACAAGTAGCTTGTAATCCGTCCCGTAATCAGCCCGTCAGTTGTGTGCAGTACTGTGACGTCTACTGGAGTGTGGCAAGGGGAGGGAAACAGGTGATGGAGCTCCTCTCTCATCCATGTCACCACGCAGTTTACAAATCATCGTGCGGTTGGGTTTTGCTTATGAGGTATATTTTCAGTTTTCAACAGTTTCTGCTGTAATGACCCTGTGACTCCTCCCTCCACCCTCTACCCTCCTCCATCCTCCCTCCTCCCTCCTCCCTCCTCCCTCCTCCCTCCTCCTGAGACCGAGCTGCAGCCTCTAGATTCACATTACGACTGATACGGTACAGCCTCTTTACAACGGAAGCTATATATCTCAAATGTGACACATAGAAAAGTCCACTCCAGCTGTCCAATGTAGAGCATCATCTTTAAAAAAAAAGATGTATCTTTATTTAAAGGGAGACCATGTACAGTTAAATAATAAATGCACTGTACCACCTCATAGCTTCAGCTAATTTGCATCTGTAGTCCCTTGGAACAGGATTCATTACCAGCATTACTCACAATTCTCCAAACATTGGTCCGATATCTATTTACCTCCGTGTAGTTTGTGTATACTCGTGTTCCCTTCCCTCCGTGCTGTTTGGTTTGCCTCCCATTAAAATGTTGACAGACAGTAGATGCTCCATGCTGTGGGGATGCAGAGAGCGTGGGAGTAGATGCCTGCATCCTCACATTTAATTATCATGGAGAATGCATCTCAAAGATCGATATACAGTTTCAAGCACAATGTATCCTCTTTGATAATTGTTTATTTTAATTTTTATTGTTAAAAGACATTTATTAATACTTGTTGTGGACTGTGATTATTTTTTTGCATTTCCAATAACTTGAATTCTAAAACACAGATATAATATGAAGCGGTCCTTTTAGCCAAATGTATTTTACCTTTTGTTTCTGATTTGTCTTGACATGTCAACATTGTTACAGTGAAATGGAAAGGCCAGAGGACCATGTGGTCAGAAGACAAATATTAAATATATATATATATATATATATATATATATATATATATATATATATATATAATAATTATATATATATAATATATAATAATTATATATTATATAATACATGAATTGTCACATTTAACTGCGGTGTATAATGATTAAATACTCATACCAAACATCTGTCTGTTCGTGGCTGACTCAGCTCACACATACAGTGCGTCTCCCTGCTCCTCTTCATCTCCCACTCTGCAGATTAACTGGAGCTTCTTCTTTTTTTTAACCCTTGCCTCCTCTGTCCTTTGCCTCTGTTCTGTTTCTGCTCTCCTTCTCTCCTCTCTCAAAATCTAATTTCTGTTGTTTATTTCATTCTCTTAATAAACATCACAAATGAACAATAACAAATGTACTTACCCAGGAAAAAAGTACAGCATCTAAACTCTATAATTCATAATAATTTCTAGCCAGCATGTCAGGTTCACGTGAGCGGTGGCTAAATGAAGCTCTTGCCCTAGGAAAGACAAAAGCTCTTCCACCATGAGGCTTATGTTCACGTATAGCCTCTCCTTTAGACGATAAGACGCTTAAGAATATAAATCCAGTGTAAGTAAACCCATTTGTTTGAGTAAATGAAGATGTAATGAAGGCTAAATAAGATGTGTATCTTGCCTTGTATCTCATTTAAATTCCAAAGGCAAAATCACCTTTACAACCAAAACAATTATGCACCTGAATGTCTTGATTTACACCATTTATGATCCATATGTTGTTCATGTTGATTGTTTACATGTTTATTGTTTACTTATAAACACTATTAATATCCATATAGACAGGTTTAAAAAAAACAGACAAATTATCTCAAGTAGCATTACAAAGTCAAATTCAAACCGTTAGGAAAAATAAAAGTTTGACTGATTGTGTGATGAATATCGTTGTTTTATAAAGGTTTAGTTTCTCTATGAACTCATACAAACCCAACTGTCCGGACTGATCTGACACAAGAACAATCCCCTCTACAAAACCTTCATCATGCTCACTATTGCGTGGCGTCTTCAACCAATATTATTTGTAATGAAAATTCAACGACAACGTTACAGCAGTGATCTCAAAAGGAGGAGAGAGCTTACATGCAATCCATCTCCATGTCTCTCCTCCTCAGCAGAGCTCCGCCTCTCCTCGCCTCTCGAGCGCGCTCATCCCACTCACGCCACGTTCTCCCCATCGCCAACACATGGGCAGTTGTCCTTCTCCTAACTGAATTATCAGTTATCCATAGTAATTATGGGGTGGAGCTGCACTGGCCTATGGTGTGTGTGTGTGTGTGGGGGGGGGGGATGGGGGTTGGGGGTATGAGTCAGTAATCAGTACAACAGAGGGCTGGAGGGAGCCAGTCTTTTCTCAGCCAAATAACACCACTGCCAGGTCATCGTTATCTTCTCAAATAATCCCAGTTACTGTACCAACTGACACACACACACACACGCACACACACACACACACACACACACACACACACACACACACACACACACACAGATAGACAGCAATGTATGCAGTCCTTTAAATAAATGGGAATTTGATCAGTAGACAAACTATATGTATGGTAAAGCAGCAGGTATGCAAGAATATTTGCACACACACACACACACACACACACACATATACGCGCACACACACACCTACAGTAGATCACACGTAGTACCTGGAAGTAACAGACTGATCTATTTTTAAGAAGAAGGATCAACGTGAGTTATCACTCAGGGTTATTTTCTGATACCCTGAGGCTTCCTTCATGCCATAAAGACAATTAGTATGCCTGAGTCATAACTGGCTAGAACCAGGAGTGTAGGAGGGAGCGCTTCTAAAAACAGCAGCAACAACACCTTGATCTGAGGGTGAAAGCTACTGAATGCTAATGTCCCAACGTGAAACTGTTTCTGCTGAGGGAAACGTTGCCGGTAGAGACTGCATACTTGAGTAGAAATGCATGTGAAGTGCATAATGGGGCTCAAGTTCATGCTGGTGCAGCCATTTGAAATGTTGAAGGTGTGATGCATATGAAAGTGTTGCCTGGGATACTGTAACAGTATGGTGGCCTTGTTGCATAATGCCCTCAAATCTCACAGGAACCATGCTTAGTCTTTTCCTTTGACTGCAGCGACGCTTCAGGCTCACAACCATTGCATGGGAATTCACAAAAGGAGAATATGTGTGGAGGCCTGTCGTACACCTCCTCATAAGCCAGTGGTTCCCAAAGTAGGGGTCGCGACCCCTAGGGGGGGCGCCGTGGTACTACAGGGGGGTCGCGGCTTCATCACCAACTCACACACACAGACGCACACATACACCGGTAAAACAATATAAAATAACCGACGTGACATGCACTGTGTTCCAACCACGCCACCAGAGCGGCTCATGTCACAGACCGACTGTGGCAAAACCAGCGAGAGCGAGAGCGAGCGCGCGCCCAAGCGAGAGAGCACGAACGAGCGAGGGAGAGAGTGAGGGAGCGCGAACGAGAGAGAGACACACAGCGACACAGAGCTGTTGTTTCCCAGTTAAACAAACTGAAGAATAAACTGTGAAGTGATATGTAGTTATTTTAGAAAGAAATAAAAATATTTTATACAGTTCATGCATTATATTGCAATTCACAGGCGTCAAACACAAGGTCCGTGGGCCGGATTCGGCCTGCGACATCATTTTATGTGGCCCCTGACGGCTTGGAAGACATAAGATCACCTTTTCTTCAAGAAATTGAAGAATATCCCGTGCTTTTATTTTGAAATTTGAAATTAAATGCATTCTTGTTATAATATAAGAAACATTTTCTCATGTACAATATTTCTACACCCAAATGAATAATGAAATGCAAAGAGAGTTATTTGACAATAAGTTTGAGTAGTTTATACAGTTGCACTGGCCCTTTAAGAGGTAGCTGTGACGCTGATGTGGCCCACGGTGGAAATGAGTTTGACACCTCTGAAGTACACTGTTGGGTTTTGTTGGATTCACTTTCAGATAAAATGGATGAAATGTATTTTATCCATGTTTTTCTTTTTTATTCAAACTTTTCGGAAGTCAAATACTTAATTTATTCTGTAAAAGAAAATTTAACTGTGGCACATTTATATCCTTTTGTGTTCTAAAAGTGTGTAAAACACAAAGACCTATTGTACATTTAATATGAGATATATGATAGAATTATGTTATCTTATAAGCAACACATAATGTGCTTTCTTTGTTATGACACTGGTATTTGCATTAAACAAGCAAAATACTTAAAAAAATGTTGCAATGATTATTGTTTTTTAACCATGGGGGGGGGGGTGTCACTGAAACCTTTTTATTCATGAAGAAAAATCACAAACCACAGCAAGCTCATAGAGACAGAAAACCCCCAAGGTTGTAAATATAAAATCCATTATGATGCATAACCTTTGATTCAACACAGGTCTTTTTTCTGAGGAGGCCATTTATTTTTGAATTAATTACTCATATTCTTCAGACCTCGAATAATACTAGATTGTGGGGTAACTATTGAGTACACATACACGTTGCCCTCGGGCTTATCTCATATGTCTTGTAATTATAATGAAGACCTTGGTCCCTGCATTCTTAGTTTTTTCTTCTTCTTCTGGTCTTGAGTTGGAGGATGAGTTTTTTCTGTTGCCCTCTGGGTTCATGAGCTCATTAAACCATCAATCACAGCTCATGTGTGTTAGTCTCTCTCTAATCTGTGTGGAAAACTTTGTTCATGGACCGGCAAGTTGCCAGAGCACAGGGGACCCGCAAGAGAAAGCTCTTCATCTGTGTTACTATGTTTGTTCTGTGTGTGTGTGTGTGTGTGTGTGAGTGTGTAATAATAATACTAATACATCTATTTTATACGGTGCCTTTCAAGGTACTCAAGGTCGGCGTACAACACATTAAAACAGTTACAGTTAAGACAACCGGAGAGCAGCGGCAGCTAGAGGCACCAGCGTTCACTCAGGAAGACGTAAAGGATGAAAGTTACAGCACAACATGAGGGAGGAGAGGAGAGGAGAAACATCCCTCAGACTACTCCTATAGGAGGACAGCCCTCAGACTACTCCTATAGGAGGACAGCCCTCAGACTACTCCTATAGGAGGACAGCCCTCAGACTACTCCTATAGGAGGACAGCCCTCAGACTACTCTCCAAGGCCGAGCTGCTTGAGTGAGCCGAAAGGAGATCAGATTGGGATTGTTTGGTCGTGTAAGTAGCTGCATTCAATTTGCGCAACTGCTATCTCACCATTTTCATCCCATTTTCCAATAGGTTTTCTAATCGATCGGGCAGCCTTAGGGGGCTTTTAACAGCTGTCATCGTTTCATTAGTGTCCCGATAAGCCAGGGCAGCGCCAGATCCAAACAGCAGAAATCCTGTAATCATAGTTCCGAATACGTAGATGTCTTCTACGTCCTCTACGGAAAGGACCGCTAGGCACACGACACGCCAACGCTCCCACGCGTCCATGGTGTAACCGGCTGCCCACTGTCCCGGCAGGACAGACAGATTCCCCGAACCCGAGCTTCTCGTCCAGAAGATGGTGTGAATTGATCAAATCCATGGTTTTTAGTTCGAAGAGTGATGCGGAAAAAGTCTCTCAAGTATAAGACGAAACAAGACACGACGATAGGAGCCAAGCAGGGAAGGTCATGGGGAGGAGAGGGAGAGAAAAATGCGACCGCCTTCGGAGAGAGACAAACGAGAGTGTGTGTGTCTACGTGTGTGTGTGTAATTATTAGTTTCCAGGACGTTTTGCAGAAAAATATGGCAATAAAAACTCTCATCACCTGGAGGAAGACCTGTCTACCTGTGCACACCCACCAAGAGCTCCTTATTCCACAACATGCACACACACACACACACACACACACACACACACACACACACACACACGCACACACACACACACACTCCATCGTGATAACTATGACTCATCAACGAGACATCTGTATCTTGTTTTGGACACAGAGTGACACTCACATCACAACATGCTCGTTAAAAAGAGAAGACACATTCTCACCTCTGTTTTAACGAAGATCCTGAAAAAGCAACAAAACTTAATTAAGAATTGGCAATTGTTCAACAGCAAAGTCTTTTTTTAGCAACCAAACCGCTTGTCAAAAACTAAATCTCTCCCTCCAAATGTTCCTCTCTCTCTCTCTCTCTCTCTCTCTCTCTCTCTCTCTCTCTCTCTCTCTCTCTCTCAGTGCTGCTCTCTAAGCCTGAGGTAACTTGGGGCATTTCTATGGTTTCTCTCCGAGGGAATCAGAGTTTTTCCCTAAATGCTGCCCTTGTGCTCTTGGTTGTTCTCATCTCATGTCCTCACTTCTCTTCCCTTGCTTGGGTTTTTCGGGACATATTTTGGGCAGAAAACGTACAGCCTGACAGACAGAGTTGGATCAGCTTTATCTTCTTCTTCATCACGCATTACTGGTTTAAGCTATGGCTGCGTTTTGAATGCTGGGAGACGGCACAACAGTGTTTTGTGCTCATTGTTAAGATGGAGGAACACCTATGTGTATGCATATTATGATATTATTATAATTTGGATAATAGACTTCCAGTGATGCAATATGGGAGACGTCCTCACTCCCACCATGGTGGGGCACTGCTTTTAAGGAGATGGTGTGACTGACACCAGACTGTAACCACACTCACACACATCTTCTGACAATGTAATAAAGGATTACATCATATTCCCCATCCGTCCATGTTTGCCTAAGTGTGTGCTGCATGTTTACTGCAGCTCAAGTCTAAATACCTTTAACTTCACCTTTCTGAATCCTCACATCCCCCTCGGGCCAGAACTACTCTACTCACGCTACTGTATTTGTTTTGAAGTGGAGGCCATCGGAAGTAGGCCGGTACAGTAAGTGATGACTGCGCTGGCCACAATGACACCCAGGAGCCTCGAGCTACGGCACACTCCCTCACAACGGAGCGCAGTCTCTAATTAACTAATGAAATATTAAGCACCTCTTCATTCTCCTTCTATTCTGTCTGCTACCTTGGACACTTTCCTCTCCGTGCTTCTCATTACCCATCCTGCTCACCCCATCGTTCACAGATGTTTCATGTCCTTATATGCTGAAGCCTCGGCAAAATGGGGGAGAGTTAGAAGTTGTTCATGTGTATGACGGGTTCCCATTTTCCAGGATATTGATTTAACATAATCATTATTCAGAAGGAATAAATCATGACATTTAATAATGAGAGGGAGCCGTATGAGGAAACAATAAATGACTCTCTTTCTATATAGCATATGAACAGCTACTTCCATGATCCCAGGCTCCTGTTGAACAAGAGCGTGTGAGTCTGTGTGTGTCCCTGTGTGTGTGTGTGTGTGTGTGTGTGTGTGTGTGTGTGTGTGTGTGTGTGTGTGTGCGTGTATGTGTGTGTGTGTGAGAGTGTGTGTGTGCAGGAAGGTATGTGATTCTTTTCTTTCTTCCATGTCATGAAACACAATAAAAAAGAAAAGAAAAGTGACACAATAAGAGTCGCATAAAGTACCCACACACACACACACACACCCACACACACACACACACACGTACACTAAACAACAGCCACTAGGTTCATGTGCTGCTGTGATATTGGCAGCTCGGCTCGCTGCCTATCAATAAAGCTGTGGAACAGGCCAGAGGTCCAGGACCCCACACTGTTCTCCCAGGTGCCTGATCTATATTAAGGTGGGTTTCCAGACCAGCTGAGCAGGGGGTGCACAGCGAGGGGGGGGTGAGACGGCCTGAACAGTAGTTGGCTGCCACCTGCCACGACTCGCTCCTAAAGAAAAGCACTTATTAGCCAAACACAAAAGAGCAAGCAGTTTAACACAAACAGTCCAGAAATGTTACTTCCAGTGACCGAGGCTCGGCTGAGGGAGGAGGGAGCGTAACAAAAGCAGAACCTCTTGCATGCCCTTTCATCTCCTCATGTGTATTAGCGAAACACTATATTCAAACACCGTTTTTTTAATTATGTCAAAATTATTTTGGCAAAGAGATTGCCATCTTAAGCCCTGCAGCCCCCAAATTCCGGGCCTGTGGGGCTGAAGAGATTCCTCTCAAGACGTTATACCTGCATCTTAGGTACCATCATGCACTAGTTTGGACTGGGACATACAATAAAAGAAAAATGTAAATCATATTTCCTTAGCTTAATATCAGGATCAAACTAGCTTTACTATTATTATTTCTGGTTGGTGATTTTTAAGACCTATCAAGGGATTGTTAATGACTCTCAGCAGAGTATCCCTTAATCAAACTGCAGGTCAAGCTTCAGAAAGCTTCTTACAGCTTTAAAGTGCAAAAACATCTTTCAACCCACTGGCTTGCTTAATAAAAATGTAAAGGAGAAGGGAAACAGTGATCTGCACATCTACCATACATAACTTGATAAACTGCCTGTTTCTAGTGGCATATGGTCCTTTTCTGCCTTACAGCTTACTGAGTACATCCTCCCGAGTATCAAGGTATCACTGGCATATTCAGCAGAGGCTTCGTCACCTAATATGCTCGGTGTCCTGAGAGGTAGCGCAGTGCCGTGTATTGTGTTGTTCTCACTCGGGGCCTCAAATGTCTCGTTTACTCGACGCAGACTCGACAAGACAGGGAGGCAAAAAAACGCAAAAACATGCCGGTCTTCTCCGGATAAAAAGGGAAAACAAGGTGACAAAGAGGATGAATCATTTGAGGATAAGTGTGCCGCCCGGTTTGAACCCACCGATTCCGCCGTCGCTCATCAAAGGTTTGTTTACAAAAGTGAGTGTCAGTGTGAGATGAAGGGGGGACGGGCCGCACGGCTCCAACTGCTCAGCAAGGTCACCGGCTTCACCGCGTCCTGCTGCTGTGGGGAACTGAGCGTGATTGCTAATGTTGTTGACCAAGTTCTTCAATAGAAAACTCAAAGTTTGCAACAGATGCACCGATTGTATGTGTGGTGGTTTAGATGCTCGGGGAGCTGCTATGGCTGGAGTTAAACCGCACTGCAGCGACTAACCAGGAAGATTAATATGTTTTTGTTGCCTCTTAATTGCCATGCAAATCCATTTCTGTACCTGACAGGAGTGATTCATTAACTTGTGCCCACAGTTTGAAAAGGTGACCTGTGGTTTTAACTCACGCAGGCTCCGTCCTCTACTGGACTCTGGGCAATACCGTCCTCCGATCCAGCGTCGAAAATACAGGAGGGCAAAGGGCAAAACTGCCCATTAGAAATATGATTTTGCCCCTGATATCACGAGGAGAAGGGCAAACAAATGCCTCCAAAAGTTTGATAATTTAATAGCATTTTGTTTTTGTTTTGTTTTCTATCTGTATTGACTGTACATAACATATATTATTTATTTTTCAGTCATAATTCATAATTGTTAATTTAATAAAAATAAATAACCACAAAGAAATAAGATTACAATTTAATATGATTGTCTGATTTATGTTTTCTGTTTGTTATTTTGTTAAAGAAATCTAAGAAGAAACGTTGAATCTGCAGACTACTGCCTAGTAGTCTTTAATTATTGACATTTCTGTGACAATTGCTCATATACTGTAAGCCTAAATAAGTGTATTTAGTATTTTTAAACAACGGTTAAATGTTATTTCACAAGTTTTGAAAAGTGCCCCCAATTTATTTTTGAATGCCCCTGGATTTCAGTCTGTGGGGGAAAAAACTGCCCGTAAAAAATATGTAATTTTGCTACCCTGCTCCAATCACAAGCCTGCATTCGCCCACTGAAAATCTTCATCAATCTTCAATCAGGAACTTCGTCAGTGCTCACGTGTCCTGCCCTCATCTCCACGGCCGGTTGTTGTTCTGCTATTTTTTTTACATTTATACTTTGACATTCATCTTAAGTTCGAAAATGTTTGACAACAGTGATCAAATACAGGTTAGCGCCGAACGAGTGTAATTACAGTCATTGTTTTATGTATATCGTAAGAATTATGGAGAACCAAAGGGGAGTAAATGGCCTGCGTCCATGGAGCGCTCGTCTTAACAACCACTCAAAGCACTTTACACCGCAAATCAGCATTCACCCGTTCACACACACATTCATACACAGAGGTTACCATAAATGGACAATAAACATTCACACACACTCTCAGATCACACGCTTGCCCAAGGACTCTGACACGCATGGGTCAGGGATCAAACCGTCGAGCCTCCGATTCATGGACGACCACTTTACCTTTTGAGGCATCTAATGGGTTTGCTTATTATTTGTGTCCAACCTGGCAACCTAGGATAAATGTTAAATCAGCTTTAATCCACCAAACACTACAGCGTAAAGTGAACAAAGGGACTATCGTTTGAAAACCTGAAAAACATCATAAAAAACACAAGCCGTAAAGTCTACATTACTCACAGACACAAGGTGCTTCATTATGACTGTTGGAGGCACTTGGTCCTGTGAGAGATTAAAATGATGATAATAAACCCAAAAGGATTTAAGATTTGATTCAGACAAAACTCAGCTGAGATTAGCATAAAATAGCTTAATACCAATGCCAATAGTGCTTGTTCAGCAAGGCCCATGAAGGACTCTCTCTCTCCTCCTCTCTCCCTCTATCAGGGACACCTGGGAAGGGAAAATAATCTACCTTTCATCACCAGAGGTTGATAACATCTGGCCACGCTGACACCAGACTAAACATACGCAGGTGCACAGCTGATATTGACTCTCTTTCCCTCCGTCTGTGAGTGTGCAAGGCAACGAACCAAAGCACACACACACACACACACACACACACACACACACACACACACACACACACAGGCCCTGTGGGCAAACCTCTGAAAGCTAAGGGGGAAACCTTACAGCAGCTACCGTGTGATTTGTAACCATATAGCTGCTCCCATCAAATCTTTTACAGAAATTTCGACATACACTCTACAAAAGTAAAACCTTTAATCTGCTATTAATGCTGCAATATTTGCAGTTGCTCTGAAATATTCTCTGTTAGGTGTACGCACGTTAAAACCTTTAACATTTAAGATGTACAAAAAGCTTCATACGTCGATGCCCTACTATGTCCAGGCAGACACGTTAGAAAATATTGAAACTGTATTAGGACGATGCATTCTTGGCTGATTACCTTGAAACATCAATATGCACAGTGAGTCACGTTATCAGAAGAGCGTTGAAACTGACACTTGTCAGTTGAACAACATGCATGATATCAGAATATTTATAGTTTAACGATGATTGTTGAATTTAGTAGTTTTGTTTGTCCCGGCATTGGAAATAATTGCTACCTTTTGTCACGATCCAGAGTTTTTGTGTCTTGTTTCCTGTCTTATTTTGAAGTCCTTGTCTCTTGTGTCATGTTTCTCTGCATAACCTGTCTCCCTGTGCGTGTCAGCCCTGTTCCTGATTGGTTCCTCCTGTGTGATTGCTAGCCCCGCCCTCATTGGTTCCACCTGTGTCTCGTTCCCCGGTGTCCAATCACCTCCACCTCCCTGTGTATTTAAACCTTGTTTGGCTCATTCCCCAGTGTTGGGTTTTTTCTGTTTTGTTTGTGTTTTCCCTGGTTAGAGTAAAATATTAAATTTTCTGTGGAAAGTTGAATTTGGCTCCTATACCTCTCTCTCTGGCTACGAAAGCCATCCTGACACCTTTTTCTCAACCTTTACCTGCAGTATGTCTTCATTATGTGACATTCATCCAGTATCCTGCATCCATTTAACTTGTCATATGTATTTTTCCTTCTCCCTTCACTTCAAGCACACAATGAAAATACTTAGATTTTAATTCCGTTCTTTGTTTTTGACTCATAATTCCTCGTTCGTGAGTCACAAAGTGAAGTAAAGTAATGTTTGGAGTTCACTGCATACACAATGAGGCTGTCGAGGGTTCACTCAAGGTAATGCAAAGTGAGCTGAAGACATTCTGTATGACTCACATTGTGAAATACAACAATAGAAAGATTTGTCACTGGAAAATGGGTTCACATCACATCTATGAAGAGTAAACAAATGATTGTGTGGATCCTTCAGTCAGACAAAGAATAAAATTGTCTGATTGACAGACAGTTGCTCTTCAAGTTTCTAGAGACCATGAGTGCCTAACCCCTCTCATCATGAAAGTGCAATCTGTTAAACTGAATGTACAAACATCCATACATCATGGATTAGTGCAGGAATACTTAGAAAGAAGGAATACATTTTGTTATGTAGAATATGAACGTTATCCAGCAAATACAACACGACAATGGTAAAAAGACATGATGTGTGCTGTAGTTTGAAAACCCTTCAGCCTGGATGGTCATTGGTTGATATGTACTATAGGAAATCCCTTGAACATATGCTCAGTAAGATTTGTAATTAATGAGAAGCTGATACCTGGTGCGATGAGGAAATTAAAATGATGATTATCCTTTCCTGAACTTACAGTAAAAGTGAGTGTGTACGTTCAGTGAGCGTGTTAATTAGATGCATAGGTAAGCTGCGTGAGGGAGCCGTCATGGAAGCAGTGACAATCACTCAAAGGTACCAACTACAGATTTTGTAATTTAATGACCTCTTTCTGCAAACAAAATGTCGTTAGGGTTAATGGATGAGATTGCTTCATGGTTGTCTCGTCATATTAATTCCCAATACACTTTGACTTTGTATTGCATAGACGTGCTCACGTTAACCACAACGTCAGTTCACTGTTAATGAAGGTTTTACGCCTTCAACTATATTATTGGGACGTTCGCTCGCTCACAAACATCGACCGCTCAGGCCGCCGGAGAAATGTGTATTACTGCTGAACCAGAAAGCCACCTGTGTTCATACTAGTGGTAGAATACAGAGTAAACATTGTTCACATGCTCCCCATGTGTATGCTTGAATTATTAAAGTATTGGAGGAAGAAGTACAACATGCTGTATTCCCTTAACAAATACGGTTGGTAAAGAAAGGCCTGGAAAGATCATTTTGAATTTTTCATTCATTTTATACATTAAATATTGACGAAACTGATATTAAACTCACTGAAAGCGAATGTTCAACCAAATGCCCTTGTATGGCAGGATTAAGTGTTCCATCCTGAATGCATTAACCTTTATTAATTAAGCAAAAGTTTTGCAGTGGTCCATTTATAGAACCACTCTGAATGGATTAGCTTAAAGATGGCTGGTTAAAATTTGAATCAGGCAGTGAGAAAGCATATGTTTAATGAAGTCGGTCCAAAGTCTTACTTTCTATGGTAATAACACATCTTGCTTCATACATATACTACAAAGAATGTAACATATTTGAATATATATATGTGGCAGATTGTGCATATGTATGTATTGAAAAATATATATATTTCAAAATCATGAAGGAAACATTCAATGGAATAATAACACATGCGTTACATCAAATTGAAGTTGTACTAAACACAGGGTTCTTACACATGTTGACCAATGGATTTCCATGACTTTCCCATGATTTTTCCAGGACTTTTCCAGGACTTTAAACCAAATTTCCATGAACAAACTGAACTCTCTGTATAAACATGAACAATGTAGAACATGTATCGTATTGAGAGCGTACGGCGGCTTATATTCTGAGCGTCTTCCTTTAAATAACTTGTTAATTATTTCAAACTAAATTAACACGTGATTATAACACATTTCCATGACTTTTCCAAAACTCTTATGATTTAAGTTTTTTCCATGACTTTTCCAGGCCTGGAAATGACCATTTTAAAATTCCATGACTTTTCCAGGTTTTCCATGACCGTACGAACCCTGTAAACAAGCGATAAGTGATACAGTTCAGTTTGATACAACGCTGGGGGGCTGCATGGTGGTGTGATGGTTAGCACTGTCAGCTCACAGCCATGGGGGGGCCGGGGGTTTGATCCCCGATCCCGGGCGGTCCTTCTGTGTGCACGTTCTCCACGTGCACAGCGAACCCTCCGGGCTCTAAATTGCCCGTGGGTGTGAATGTGAGTGTGAAGGCTTGTCTGTCTCTATGTGGGCCCTGCTTCAGCAACCCTACACATGGGATAAGCGGTACGGATGATGGAATGGGGAAAACAAACTATGTTTGTATTATCTATGCCATTAGGATCTAAAAAAGTATAGAACATGGACACACCACCGGTGAGATCACATTGTGTGTGTGTGTGTGTGTGTGTGTGTGTGTGTGTGTGTGTGTGTGTGTGTGTGTGTGTGTGCATGAGCTGTGATCACCGCTTCCACTCAGAGAATTCACACAGTGAACATGTGGTAGCAAATATGTCTTGTACATGTGACAAAGTAATTAATAAGAATAATAGTAATAGTCATAAGACACCTCATGTTATTCGGTGGTAATTAAAGTATATTGAGAAAGAGCCTATCAATAATGCACTAACCTATTAAATTATTACATATTTCTCTCTCTCTCTCTTACATGATAGCACATTAGCAACTTTTTAGGAACAAAAGTATAATTATTGGTGATCATGGCCCAAAGACTATTGTTGTTGTATCGTTCCAACCCAATAAGATGTTCCTGAACACATCGTAGTGTAGAGATCCTGTTTATTTGAGCTACTATTTTCCCTTGTGTTATAAAAGTGGTAAATGAAATGAAATGGAAAGTATGGGAACAAACACGGTTAGCAGTACAAATGAGCATGCTTAAGTACACCTGTACATTTCTGAAGTAGCAATCTGCTGCTGTAACAAGAGCAGCACTGAGCATAGTAAACATACTCTGCATGACTAAGTGAAACTGCTATTTACCTTGAAAGCAGGAGAATACCCTCATTGAATATCATTATTAAGCTGGCTGTAGATAATAATTCTCTCCATTTGATGACTGGATAAGGCTGTTTTTATTTCATAGAGGGGGGAGTCAAGTCTGCAGCTCAAAGTATTACTAGGCATCTTTATCTGTTAGTAAAGTTGAACTGCAGCGCAGCATTTGTGACATCACTTTAACTTTCTGCACCCCATCTTTAATCTCTGTCGAAACTCTCAAACTCGACAGCCACAGGTTTTAATCCACCCTCCCCTACTCACACACATACTGTAGACACACACTCTCAACAACAATCACAATATGGCTTCAGCCCATAGGCCTAATAGGAAATATATTCATTTCAACAGCAAGTCAAGCCCAGCTACTGAGGATAAAGCAGATGTTTGTCAACCTGGTATTTTACAGCAGAGTTGCCAATGCAGCGAAGATGCTGCATAATGCAAATCATAAACCCCACTTCCTACAGAACTCTGTTTTACCTATTGTAGCCTAGCAGACAATATCCCACTGCCGGTTCACTCCCAGAGCTTCAGGGTTTGTCTCAGCCCCTGACCCCTCTTTATTTACTAGATTTGCCTTATGCATGGAAGAAAATGAATACAGAATTAGGAGAAAAAATCAAAACATCTGTTTAAAATCTGAGGCTATCAATAGAAAAACCTGTCTGCTCGCTACAACGCTAACAACGTCCAAACACAGACAGCTGGACCCGATTCACAGCTGGTGAAATAGTTCCCACTGCAACGCTGGTACGCAGCAGAGCATGCTGGATGGCCTTAAAACACCAACAATAGGCACAACTTTTGTGCATTGCAAAAATTATTATTAGCATGCTAGCGTTAGCATGTTAGCGTAAGCCTCTCCCCCAAGACAAATGACGGGCAGCTTGCTTGTGCGTTAGCATTCAAGTGAAAACAAGGATGCTAAGTGCTAGACTCTAACACTTAGCGTCCTTGCTCTTTCTTGACCCGGCTATCCTCTAACGGTTAGCGCAGGGGTCAGGAACCTTTTTGACTGGGAGAGCCATAAAAGCTAAATATTTCTAAATATCAGTGTGTGTGTGTGTTTGTGTGTGTGTGTGTGTGTGTGTGTGTGTGTGTGTGTGTGTGTGTGTGTGTGTGTGTGTGTTGCCGAAATAAAGAATGTTTCTAAACGGATCCTCACTGGTCATGGCTGATCCTTGGTGCTGATGGGGGAAACCCACGGGTAGTGGAGAGAGAGTTGCTAGAGAGAGCCATATAGTATTTTTAACGTATAACTTTAATGCGATTTCTGGTGCTGCATGATGCTACAGGGGGGTGGGGGTGTTAACGCGACACATAGAGACAGAAGTGACACGATGCTGGTTAGATACGATCAATTACGGATGGCTGTTTAGTTTAATAAAAGAACAAAGACGTGCTCTTTAAGAGACGGACATTACATTACTTCTGCTGTAATCTGGCGCAATAGAGAAACATTTTTCTTTTTCAACTCTAAATTGTCTGGGAGCCATATGCCGTCACCGGAAGAGCCACACATGGCTCGCGAGCCATAGGTTCCCGACCCCTGAGTTAGAGGCTAGCCGGGGTGAGTGAAATTGGACAGAACCGCCCACATCCTCGCTTGACTTACTTCTCTCTCTCGCTCTGGTTCTTTTACTTTATATACCTACTGCAAACAAGTCTGACTAACTTGGTACAGAGCGCTCACAGCCGTGCTTACTCAAGGAATGAGTAACGAGACAGATATCTGGGTGACGAAGGAAAACAAGGGAATGAGGCTGCACATCCGGCATCTGAGGTCAGGCCTACGAGAGGGAGACCTTGTGTTGTTGTGGCATCCACTCAGTAAACCGGTCTACGCCACATCTTTTACTCAAATCCAGCCCGTTTCCTGTTACCATGGCAACATATCTCTTCCTTCTTCCCAAATATTCCTTCTTACCACTTCTTCTTTCTCATTCATCTTGTCTTACTTCCTCATAAGCTACATCAAATTGTGTCTACCAAGAGTATAGGCCTACTTTTAAGTTATTTCAAGGCAAGAACTTATTCATCTCCTCCACTCAATCACATGACAGTATTATTCTCCAACTTTGTAACCGTGCATATGATAATGAACAAAGCACTTGTGTACTGTTGTCATCAGATTTGATGAAAACAGCAGCCAAGAAAAGAGAATGAGAAGAGCGGGTGCAATAAATCACATGTAATGTTAGCTTAAAACGCTTTTACTTTCTCTTTTACATGCATCCACACCCACCCACCCACACGCCCACCCACACATACACACACACACACACACACACACACACACACACACACACACACACACACACATATAGACGTACACACACGCAGGCATGGTGGGTAGATTCTGCTGCAGTGGATGTGTCGTTGGTGTCTTCACAGTGACATTGGTGCTGGTGCTAATGAGAACTTTAATGTCACCCACACACAGACAGACTCCTGGCAGACGGATTAGAACTGTGATTACACTGAGCCCAAAGAACACATACACACAGAAAGAGACGCACAATACACACCACGCAATGCCCAGATTACACTCACACACATGTCGACAAACTAACATAGCTGGGGTTGAAGTTTCCTACTGATGCACTGGGCAGTTTGTGCAGATTGAAGAGTGAGAGACACATGCAAATAAAAAGAGAGAGAGAGATAAACCCAGGCGGGCAGTGGGAAAGAGTTGGCAGACAAACAATGTGAAGGTTCTGACGGTTTTCAGCAATGGTATGAATGATGTCACCGGGCAGATCGGGCATTGGCTGTTCCACATGCTCCATTTAGAGTGGAAGGGCAATCTAGGCTTGCACTTCCTGGATGCACTTCCCAAAATGTTTTTTAATGCAAATTCAGTTGTAGGAATTTTCTAAGAAACCAGAAGCGTTGCCAATGTCTTTGGCAGTTATAGCTTATATTACTGTCGGGGCTTCACCATGCAGGTGGAACGAAGACAAAGGCCGAGATAGAAAAACTATACGAATGCTTCATTAGATGAGCCCCGCGAGAACCCCATGGGGTCCCAGTGTCAAACGGATCCTCTGCCCAGTGCTCCCACTCTTTAACCTGCAGAAAGAACAAATTCAATTGGCAGATTGTTTTGTTTTTCCCGCCGTCAGACGAGAATCAGCACGCCGCTTAGCCCGAAGGTCCTGAGCTCTCTCTCTTTGTGTCTCCATCCCCTCGTCTACACATACACTCACACAGACGCCTCTCACCACGCTGCAGACTGCTTTCAGGTAGTATGCTTGTAATTGTATAATAGATGTTTGTTGATTTCTAATATTATTTATATTTGATAAGTGTAGTTAGAGATGAATAAACTCTGTTATATTTTAATAAGATAATAGCTGGTGGTTAGAGGCCGTGCTCTGAGCCCTTCACTGTTCACAATGAATGTGGAACAGTACCTTGACTATTGATATGTTTATATTTTCAACAGTTTGGTTATTGCTTCTTGAATACAGGGTGGTGTCCCGTAATTATAATTATAAAATCGTAATATTCCTATTGATATTAATAATGTCACTGCTATCAATAATGACATTTCCCAAATCTACCAAATATTTAGCCCATATAGTTTTTTTCTAATGGTATCATTCTTGTATTCATTTTGAAAATGTGCATGATAAGATGAGAGAAGATATGCTTTATTGTCCTGCTTGGAAATTTGTCCTGAGCTCCAAGCCGCTGCATCAAACAATGCACGTGTCAGAGCCATCCACGACTATGTTGACAAGGCGAGTAGAAGCTCGGATCACACAGGCAGAGTTCATTCTCTGCTCAGGTAGTCTATATCTTTACATTGTACATAGTTGTTGGCTACTGTATTAATGCTCTGACCCTTTAAACATATCAGTTTTGGTCTGATAAAAAAAAGAAAGAAAATGGAGCCACAGTCACCAAAGTGGTTTGGGGAAGAGATGTAGAAGCTGTAATTATGTCATTACGCTGAGGGAAGTCTTCTCTGTGTGGACACAGAGCACGGTGAGCCAGCCCCAGCTCTGATCCGCTCTGCTCACAGCGGCAGCGCTAACCGTCAAGCCGCTGTCTGTTCACACGGTACTCAGCAGCACGAGCTCTGGGGTTTTGGAAGTGACCTTTTCAAAACACAAAAAAAAACACCAAAGTGTACGGAACGGGTCAAAGAGCGTGTGTTTGTACCGGCTGCTGCAAAGGAGCAGTACTCCCCAGGTAACTGGCTCGCTGCCCACAGTAGTAACCATGTGTTATCACCAAAGCAACCACATATTGTTGTGTTACAGTTCTTTACATTACACAAACACCTGTTTGGGACTGGAACATCCGCTGAGTGGGAGTCACAGTGCCAGTGAATCAGAGTTAGAGAAGCGTTAGCGGCTCTGGCCTCGTCTGGTTTGGGGATGTTTACACACCACGACCTCGCAGCCAAACCTGTGATAGAGAGTGTTACTCAATATAAACTTATTTTCTCTTATAAGTAAAGCATACGGTTTCAACATAGGAGCACAAATCTTACTGCTGTACTGCGTTGCATGGCCACGGATATTTTTTAATAGTAATCAATCAAACCATCCAATTGAACCGCCAACATTGTATTTATAATTGCACCGATACAGTAATAATCTTTCTATAATATAAGAGCACCACCCTGCAAAACGTCAACAATGCTGCTGATTTATTTCCTCGTCTGTTACATCTGAGAGTATCAGCTGCTGGGGATGCTGATGTTGTACCCAGGCCCTCTGTTCGGGATTTGACCCTCATCGTCCCCTATCAATCAATCACCATCATGTCCGATGCCGGAGTTTCGCTACCACCATCTGTGTGCCTTGACTCGAGGCATTAATCTTGGATGGGGGCGGGTGGGCGGGGGGGGGGGGATCAAGCAGTATATTCCCCATCCCCAGACCTGCCCCTGAGTGTTCCCTCTCCTTCTATATGTGGGCACTTCCTCTCCAAGCATCATCAGTATTATTTAGTTGTCAATATCGAGGCCCGCCCCCTCTCTTTTCGTCTCGTCTTTCCACCTCATGCCTTCCTTTCTCCTGACGACTCCACCTCTCAATCAATCCCATCCAAAGCGTCACCTCCGCTTTCAAATGGGAAATCAATAAGTCAGTTTGTGAAAGACGCCCTTACTCTCTCTCTTTCTCTCTCTCTCACTCACCCTTTTCACCTTCTCACTCACACAGTCACACAAGCATAGTCATGTACTGTATATGCCTGTCCTTATATCCCACCAACACTACTTACACAACAAAAATATAATTAAATATAATATATAATTAAACCCTGAACGTTTAAAATGTGGAAGCTCTGTCTGATGAGGTCACATCTCCTTTCCATCCGTTCCTATTCAACGACACGGTACTGCTGCGAGACCCTGGGAGCGATGGCACATTATGTTTACGTGCTGCAATGTAGACGACAACAGACTGACATCACAGGCATGTGGACACTGAGAAGAAAATATCAAGTGAGGACAATCGCATTTTTAAATGTGAACAATACTTCGTCGGTTCCCAAGAAAAAGCTCAGGGAAGCTGTGATCTGCAGTTAACAAAAGTTGGACTCTAAGCCAGATGAACAATCATCAAACAATCTTCTAAGTCCTCATCCTAACAGTAATTTTTCTCTTAAAGTTCTAAAGTTCTTCTCTTATAGTTTGGAAACTCTTTCAATTCAGTATAACTTTCTGTAGAGAAAATAATCTTCGGCAAGCGACACAAAGGAGAGATTTATGCTTCTCGGATAAGAAAAAACGATACAAATCCATAGTCACAAAGCGGGTCAATGTTGTCCTCATTTTGAAAAATGACCTCCCCTGACCTTTCTTTTTTAAATTTCAGTTCACCGTAGGCCTAAGACTTTTTAAAAGTTACACAATTAAGTTCTTCAATCTTTTCAATTGAATCACCCCCTTCATGTTGAGGTTAGTTGGGGCTTTTTGTTGGACACCTCGGAGGTCTCCACAGGCATTTCCGTCCCCAACCGAATCGTATGCTCTCTAAAGTGCACTGCCCCGTAACAGTGGGATCCACCGTAAGAGTGCTAACAGAGGGATATGAAGGGGTACGGCTGTAAATCCTGCCATAAAAAGAAAGGCTGGAGACAGCTTTATCCAGCTAAGAGCAGCACAGTGGGAGATTAGGGCCAAGGGAGCACGATAGGGAGAGGAAGAGGAGGTGACGAACAGGGTCAGCGGTCGTGTGACATGTAGCCACTGACCTTGATGAAAACAGAGAGAGGAATAACAAGGATTACACCGGGGATATGATACCTGCAGCAAAACACATGCACGCCCTCCAGGTGAGAGCAATGCAAACAGTGGCAGTCTGGACACTTTAAAAAGCCTAATTTTATGTAAAGCTCATCCCTTCTATCTCAATACTCAATGGCTGCTGTCTCAGTTGTGGGAGTCTGGTGGAGAATTTGTGATGTGGCGCATGAATTTCGACATGTGCATGATACATCGAACCGAATGACATACTTCTGAAAAATGGTTTCTGGGTGAAATCTCGCGAGACTTAAATCGACATGACGTTCCAATATCTGCACATAAGGCATCAACTTTGAGGAGGGATGATGAGTCCTTTTTGTATTTACTGTTGTGTGCCTGTGATGTTTGTTGAATTGTGCTGATAAGAGGAAATGAAGGGGTTGACATATTTATATGCTTACAAAAAAAAAGGTATAATAGTGTCACAGGGGTGTGGGAGCGAGGGAAGAAGTGCTCCACTTCCTCCTCTGTGCTTTTGAAAAGTCAATGAAGGATGAATAATTTACAGGGAATCAGTCAAGGGCTGCTTTACCAAAGAGACAAAGCAGGACAGGACTAAAGCACCATGAATGGTATAGCGGCCGTTCCAAGCGGGTTCAAAGGATGGAATAAAAAAGAATAAAGAAAGAAGGATGAAGCCTAAAACGGTGGGAAAAACGGAGTAATAGAATGACGGATGAGTGACACAGCGGCAGATGACGAACGGCAGACGGAGGGGCTGAGGACAAATAGACAAAACGGTTTTAGACTCTTGCAGGTGGAAAACCACTAACCCCTCCGCCATCCATCCTTCCTCTGCGAAGAGGTGCAGATAAGACCCTCATCATCAAGTCAAACTCTCCTCCATTCCTCTTATGTCTTGCTTTTTTCCCTTTCACCATGTTGTGTTCCCATCAATTCTCTCTCTCTCCCTCTCTCTCCCTCTCTCTCTCCCTCTCTCTGCACCTCCGCGCCACATCCACAATCAAATTACTGTGTCAGACTGGAGGAGGTGTGGGGGTGATGACACGACTTGCTTAGCTTCAGCCCACTCACAAAATGGGACCACCTGACACTGTATAGGCTCCACATACTTTAAGCACAAGGAAAGGAACCTCAGGTGAGGCGGTTGCTAGGTGCCACTGGAATAATGATGTGAATAATAATCAGCCTCTTTGGCTTGATAATGAGGGCTTTGAGGACAACACAAACTCATTTGCATTTGTTTGAATGGAGGCATTAAGTGTAATATTGCCTCAGCGCTAAAAAAGCGTTTGCTTTTTTCCCCACATGGAAAACCCTTATTATAGGAGCAATGACTCACAAGCAAAGATGTTTAAAAAGAGTCTGTATCACCTGCAACCTTCCATCATGCAACAATGCAATAGTGCTGTCTTGACCTCTATTATTACCAAACAGTGATAACAAAATAACCATTACTAAAGACCTTTAGAGCATCAAAGCAAACCCAGAAACAAGAACTACTTACGCCCCCCCCCCCTCCCTCCTCCACACCTCCTGTGTTTCACTTCTCAATGTCACCACTAGTCGACTGAATATCAGGAAGTTGCAACTAGATATGAAGCAATGAATTGAATATTTGATTAGTCGATACACATAACATTTTATGGAGATAACAATTAATTGGTTACTCAAAAAATAACCAGCAGTGTAAGAGAATTTTGAAAAGTGTTGGTTGCAACATATAACATTAGAATATTCCCAGTGTCAAGTTACATAACATAACAAGGAACAGTGCAGCATTTTGGGAAAAATCCTCTTATTTGAGGTGGAGAAGATCAATATGAATGCCTTTATATGGTCAATGTTAGCAGCTAGTCAAGCAAAACGGCTGAATCTGTCCAGAGGTACCGACATGAATCTACCTGCACGTCTAAAGCTCACCTATGAACATCGTATGTCTGGCTTGTGTAACCGGTACCCATCACCTAGGCGTAAAAGCCGTTTCCCTGAGCGTTCAGTCTGTTTGTTAAGCTAAGCTGACCGTAACTGTGGCTTAGTATTTAACACATACTCAGGTGGGCAAACAACGATTTACTTGACATCGTAAATGTAATTAGATAACCAAAATCCTACTAGTAGCTTGTTATTGTATTCCTTCATTCTTGCTTCATGTAATTCTCATCTAACTCTTGGCAAGAAGCAAACATCCTCAAAACTATTCCTCTGAGACGACTTTCAATCTTCATTCATTAATGACAAAAAGCTGATGGAAACGACTACAGCACCCCCCCTACGCCGCGCACTCAAGCACGCAAACACCGCCGCCCTCACTCAACGGATTCACTCACACTCATCCATTGACAGAAAACACTAGCCTGATTAAAAGGATTAGGTAGGACCAGGTGCTTAAAATAAATTGTTTGTACAACACCCAGAGAAAATACAATATGTCAGGAGATGTGACACGAGCCCGTCAGGCTCCACACATCATGGGGTATTCCCCATGTACCCATTCATGTCAGTCCCCCCCCTTCCCCCCCTGCCTCTCTCCCATGTCTGCTCATGCCTGGAACTGCATGTGCAGTATATGTGTGTGTGTGTGTGTGTGTGTGTGTGTGTATGTGTGTGTGTGTGTGTGTGTGTGCATGTGTGTGTTTGTGTGTGTCAGTGCGGACCATGAGAAAACGGCCATGCTGTGAGAGGCTGATGATGAGGGTGACTCAGTGATGTGAGAATGTCACCACCAGTCTGGGAGCTGTGACTGGTTTCTGTGCGTCTCTGATGCTCAGAATGGAGCTTTCTCGGGACACAGCGTTTTGCTGCTTATCAGTTTCTTGATGTGTTTTTTTTTCCCATTTCATGAGTCCTTTAGGTGGTGAAATCCAGATGCAACGTCTTAAAGTGTCACCGACGTGTTGTCACATCTATGAGTTTCCGCCAGATTGCAAATCCAGGTTTCCAGCACAATACTTCCTGAAACTGTTGTGCGAAGAAGAAGATGAAGAAGAAGAAGAAGAAGAAGAAGAAGAAGAAGAAGAAGAAGAAGAAGAAGAAGAAGAAGAAGAAGAAGAAGAAGAAGAAGAAGAAGAAGAAGAAGAAGAAGAAGAAGAAGAAGAAGAAGAAGAAGAAGAAGAAGAATTTGTGTACGGCTGTAGTAGTGTTGTCACAACATTAACACAGCTAGTATAGATTAAATTAGAACATTTAATCCCCAGTGTGGAAACTCATTTACCAGCAAAAAAATCATATAGACAAAACAGACAATAAACACACTACAAGGAGCAAACAAATCCAGAAGATGCCCCATAAATTAATCACTGTAAATCATAGTGTGCATTATCAATATATATTTTTTTTTAATCTTTAAAAGAAGATGTCCCATAAAACATAATGCAGAAAGATTCGACAACTAAATCAAAATTTTAAAACAACCTAAAGGTGTTCATTACAGAACAAAGAGCTCCTGAGTGTTTCAGTGGATCAGGAGGCGTCCTCCTGACTCGCTGCCTGAATGAAGTTCTGAGGCCATTAAAGACCCGGTGGAGTGGAAGGCCTTCAAAAGAAATGATTGTTCTTAAGGCCAATCACTGAACCGGCCTTTCTGATCATCTTATTGATCCCGTTTCAACTATCCATAAACACAAACGTTTTGCTGTAGTCGTTCCAGGCTCTCGCTCACACGTCCTCCCAGATAACCGATCAATGCTCTCTCTCCATCACAGATCATTCAGTAGTTACACTGATCAGATACATACCACAGCAGCACATTATGACTAAAGGTGCGTTCACACCAAATGCAATGACATTTTTTCGCGCGACTGAATCCCATCAAAAGTCAACGTCGGCTGCGATAGATGCAACAATTTTCCCGGCGGTGCGTTTGGGGCGACGCAAAGTTTAAATATTTCAACTAGCGGCTCAAAACGCGCCGCTGTAAATGTGTGCGAAAAAATCCCACCGCTTTTGGTGTGAACCTTTCGGTGTTGGAAAAGCTGTCTTTCTTCCTGATGCTTTTAACTTTTTTACAGGATTTCAGTGTCACTTCAGCCGCCGTTATCACAACAGGCCGTGGGAGGAGCTACGCCCACAGGCCGCGTACTGCCGTAGTTACACTTGGGAGGACACAAGGTTTGTGATTACCTTCACATTGAAAATAGGGAAGGTTATGTTTTGATCTCCGCGTATTTGTATGTGTGCGTGCGTGTTATTCTTATAGGTAAAAAAGTATTAAACCGAATCTCATGATATTTGGTGGGATTATTGGTTATTTTCCGGGGACCATTTGATTCGATTTTGGGATCGATCGGGTCAAAGGTCAAGGTCAAGGTAAAAGGTCAACATCTTCTTTTTACTATAGCGCGGTCAATTTTTATCCAATTGGCATGCAACTAAACTAATGCCAAAATGTTCATAATTCAATGCTCAATCTTGTGATATGAGAAGGTATGCACTCTACCGAGTGCATGTTCTAGTTAATTAATGCATTAATACTTTTTCAATATCTGGTTGGTTATCTTTCTAATGTTTTTGATTGCATTTATATTTCTCTGGTATCTGATCCATCAGAGATGAAGTAGTTGTGTGTCAATGGGGACTGTGTTCAGCTCAGCTTTGACTATTTGACTAACTCCCCTACTTACTCCCAGTCAAGCTGTGTGTTATAAACTGCGACCAGCGTAAAAAATATGTAAAAAACAACGTCCCCTAACCATCTTCAACTACTCTGGTCCATCACATGCTTCCAGGTTTAGCCTCAAGATGACTCGGGTCAGGGTGGAGATGATTTGGGCTGAATGCAGAGGATAGAGATCATGCAGCCTGAGAGGAAGTGCTGCCTCAGATGTCAAACCCGCCAGAACAAAATACCCTTCTAATCGTGAACAGGAAGTGGTTTGTGATTTGATAAAATAGGTTTAAAATCAACCCCTACTCGCCTGGTGGGCTGCAGCCGGGAGGGAAGTGACGAAGAGCTACAGCATCAACAGTACCGGACGTCACACACACACACACACACACACACACACACACACACACACACACACACACACACACATCTTTATAGAGATCCGGTTCAAAAAAAGAAAAAACCTTAACTACGAAATAGTCATGAAATTGAAATCATATGATTCGTGGACATGGACACAGCACATCCACGTGACTTAGCAACGGCCAACGCCAGTGACGCAGTATTAGATATTGAGGGAGACTATCTACGGTGTGTGGCTCAAACAAACAGGACTTTCGACTATGAGATTAGTGTTTGAGACTACGTGTCTCGGAGTGTTATGTAATATAGTGACGTGACAGTTTCCCTAAACCTATATCTGAAAATGTGACGAGTAACACACAAAGGAATTGATGTCCACATCAAAGAATCACAAGATTTAAATGTTTTGATAATTTCACATAATGCCGTAACTGTGTTGATGCCACCAGGTATTAAACCAGTTCTGATGGAGATGTAGGTGTCGTGCAAGTCGCCGCTGATGTCAAGACACTAGCTTTAACCTTTTAAGCACCAAGCTTTTTCTAGGCCTCTGCTCCGAAAATGGTATACCCAAACTACAAAGGCTGTATCCCTGCAACCACTAGGGCTACTTTTATCATTTTTACCTTTTTAAATTGTTTTCTTCTTTTGTTCAGATGTGTACATACCAGTATATATGTTATTGGGTAAGAGTAAATGAAGATGGCACACGGAAAAAATATAACAATTTCAGGCCTGAATTGAAAATCACATTGAAAAATCACTTGCAGGATGATTATATGTTTGGAATGAGGCAGTTGAAAGGTTTAAAACTCTCACAAATCCCCTCATTTCTTAATTTTTCTTTAGACTTCCTCCCGTTTATCAGATCTGGCATCTCCCTCTGGACTCACAAAAGGCTGGTATGCACCCGTTAGCCTCCGATGTGTTCCTGCTTCAGGTGCCTCAAGGAGAGATCGTCAATAAAATGTTGTTCTATTCAGTTTCTCATCCATTATGAACGACACCATCGAACTGCACGCTGACATCACTGTAATAATATTGTCTAAACGGCTCCTACTTGCACTCTCTGCTTTAAAAATGCAATGCAATGACTCATTTTACTGAAAGGCGCAATAAGTGAATTAACATTTGCATCTCAACACAAAAGAGGACATGAGACCAGAAATTTGAAGGGCTTTCATGGTGGCACCCGGCTCCACTCATTATTGTTAGATGTTGTTAATCCAATTGACTTCTTGTTTTGCTCACCACCAACTAACACTGGATACAACTGAAGCGTCAGATATCAGCCGCATCGCGGGAAGAAATGTCAACATCTTTTACTTAGATGCATATCGTTCTATCTCCATTCATCACAACAATGCTGATTTGTTTTATACAGATGGGAGCTGAAAACACTTAATATCATCAAAAGCTTAAACAAATAAATGATATCTGAGAGTTTAATACATTTAGTACAGAGTCAGTTATCAAAAGCAGCCATTTCCGCTCTCTCTTGAGCCTTCTCTCGCTTCACTTTGTCACAGAAAATCCCGAATAACACATCACCCACTCATCAAGTCATTCAACTAAGCACACCAGTGAGACAGAGGAGAGAGGAGACAGATAGCAAGTGTTCATTTGTAAAAGTCATAATTTGTTTATGCCACGGATCAGATTGAATGTGATGCCTGAGAAGGACTCATGCGTCGTGCATCTCCTGGAGTAGAGCCGATGCACGGCCGACAGTGACGGGATGGAAACATGCGGCTTGCCCTTGCGCACCTCCACACATTAACTGAATCAGGGGCAGGACTCTTTTTAGCAGAGTAGACGACTGCAGCAAAGAGGGAAATATAAGGAGGCATGTATATGGGGAGCAGGAGACGGGGTGTGCTGATTGGAGCTGAGGCCCAGAGCAGCAACAGAGGGGAGATGTTCATTGTGCTGCGTCAACGGGGGAATAGAGGAGGACGAGGAGGAGGCGTTTCCATGGGAGTCAGTGCTGCTGTAGTTTTTTCTTCCATCAGACGCATTCCCTTATCTCCTGCCTGGGGAGAGACAAACACTGGCAGCTCAGATGAAGGGGAGTTTCCCCGGATCTATTTAAGCTGCGTAGAGAAGCAACAGAGACCTAATTGAATTTAAGGGAGCGAGTGAAAAGTACAGAACCTGCAGTGAGGACATGCTGTCTGCGCTGGAAGCAGGAATATCTAGACATTATGGGATGTTTCAAAGCATGCTTTCTATTAATTTACATTAGAAATGATGTCTGGTTGAACAAATGTGAAGCAGAAGATTCATTTGTATGAAAGTTAACAGAAACACATGATGAGTCAGTACAAGAGCGTACTTTATGAAAATATATGAACGTAATACAACCTTAGTTTGAATACAAAACAGTATTCTGCACTATATAATTTAAATAAATGAATAAGAAAAATCCAGCTAAAAAGCCAATGTACAGTAACAGAATATTCTATACACAAATTATATATAAACAACTTTCACCAGCAGTTGTGTAGTGACAAAAGAAATGAACATTTTAAATGAATTATCATTTTAATTAGACAGTGCCTTGCCTCCTGCTGTGTTTTAACCATTGCACTAAGTGGGTGTGAACTGTTGTTTTCTCCGATGTGTGTTGTCGCATGATGCTGTGTTTTACTCGCTCGATGGCGATTAAAGCTCAAATGGCATTTTTCCAATTACTAAAAACATTTAAGTAGAAGGCTGGGTCATTTATTTCCAGAGTGATCTTTTTGACACTCCAAACAAAGTAGTTTTTTTAATGTAGGGCTAAAATGCAGCCGCAGTGACTGACTGTACCACTTTGCCTGAAACCGTAACTTATTGTGCTGAAGTTGCCGTACTCTGATGAACTTTGGATCAGGTGGTACGGCTCACTCCTCCCGTCCTGCTTCACTCACGTCACAACGTCACCGTCACTCAAACTGACTGTTCCCTAAAAAAGCAAAGAGAACGTAGCCTAGTCTGCACATACATGTTGTACATGATAATAATAATAATATAATTCCCCTAAAAATCCAAAAGTGCTGACATGAGGTCAGATTCCCCAAAAGTCCTTCAGCATCATTGCATGGTCATTATTAACAGTAAACAACATGCCATGAGTAAGACCTCACCTGAAGCCCTGATGGTCCAGCTGCTGCTTCCTCCGCCTGCACTACATCTGCACCGAGTTTCTGAGTTTCCTGATTACATTTCAAAATGATGCAGGTCTGCACTGTGAGGGTAGTTAGCCTGCTAACGTTACTAGCTAACGTTAACTAACAACAACCGGGGCTTCTTGATAGCTTACGCTCTGGGTGGTGAAAACACTTAGGATATCTTTTTGTTGTGGCATTGTTCAAACTACAAACTACAACAGGGTCAACAATATCAATGCTAAGACCAAACCAAATACTTATATGAGGCTTTATTATTTTCTGGAGTATTTACTGCCAGCTCTCTCTCTCTCTCTCTCTGCAAGTTACGTTCCCGGTGTTTCTGACTATTTAATTACAATTAAATGACAGCATCTTGTCTGGAAGGCTCGAGGGCGCATTGGAAAACGAGGAAATTAATTTTTCTTCCGAGCAATGAACATAGTTTAGATAAGAATCTGAATGTGTTTGCAAATATATTGTGCAAAATAATTTTTCCAACAGTGAATTCAAATTAACAAATTATTGTTGGGGACATTTGTTTCTTTCCCAAACTTTGCTTGTGACTTGTCCCTCGGGACCATATGCAAACCTACGCCCTCGAGTCAGTATCTTTTCTCATCTCTGTCTACTTGTTGATTGTTTTCCTGTATACCTATAACATATAGCGTGTTACTTCTAGCTAAAATATCAGGGTCCTTCTTTTTTATTATATAGGACAAAATCCATGTCCCCACACAATTCTCTGCTAGCTGTTGTGGACCTTTCCATCGTTTCCCCCAACCTGAACTTTAACGCCAACAGCGATACATGGTCCGGATAAAGGATTCAGAAAAATGTAAACACTACACAATTTCCATCTTCGGGGTAAAAACACTGATTGAATCTCACTACGTTTAATCTCAACTATTTGATAAATCTCTTTGCAATTTGATACATATTCATGTCCCTCGGATGATTATATTCACTTTGATGATCCCTTCGACCTTCATCAGGGTCAATCAATCAATTATTTGGTTTATACCTGCATTAGCTGCCCTTTGTGTTGAGGTCTAATAATTGAATTTGAGCTAACACACTAAATTAAGACCACTGGTAAACAAATACCTAAATATACCTAAACATCAACATTATTGTGTATTTATTACATGCATTGCCGCGCTGACATATGAATGCCGCTGTGTCTTAGTGCGGCCTCGCGGAGCGGCTAGCATCCCCCTCCACCAGCTGTACTGTATCCCTGTGGGGCTGGGTTTAAATGTTCCCTCCTGGGTGTAAATAAAAAGCTATCTCACCTCTTGTTCTCCTAATTTCTTGCTTTGACGTACTGTAATTCTCCAGGAGGGACTTTTGGGGATTCTGTTTTGTCTGATGGGAAACACAATCCTCCTATCCTCGCCGTCGAGTTAAAACATAAACAGCTGAATTTAAAGAGGGGCTTAACTGAATCGCCTCGAAGAAATAGAGAGTGATGGAGGAGATGCGGTGATTGAATAAGCAGAGGCTGCTGTGAGGGAGCACACGTTGGGATTCATGTGGACAGGCCTGTGATTCAAGGGAAGCAAAGGACCTTAACCTAGATCAGTATCTATCACTCCAGCAGGGAAGGAGAGCTCAACACCCACATGTTTCTAGGAAGGGAGAAGGAGAAGGAAAGAGAGGTCCCTGAGCCCGATGGAGGCACGCCTGTGATGGGGAGGGAGGAGAGGGGTGGAGGTGATGTAGAGACGGATACTGGGCACATCTGTACATGTGATGTCTGCTCCTCAGAGGTCTGACACAGATGGGAGGAAGACAACGAGGGAAAGGATGTGAAAGTAAGAGAGAGACAATAACAGTTAGATGGATAAAGGAGATCAACATGGCAAGACAGAGCCCTGGAGACGTAGCCACCAGAGAAGCAGAGTGCAAATTAAATTACACCGGAAGGGACAGACAGGTCTGGATCTGCAAGAAACACGGCCCACTGCACATGGGGTTCTTTGTGCGAATGTGTGTGTGAACACACGCATCTGTGTGACAGAAACAGGTACAAAGAGGGATCAAAAGCTGTAACTAACACAAAAATAAAGAGTAAAGAAAGAAGGCATGACATATATTGCACTTCTGCCCATCCTGTGAGAGCGACCTCATCGGCTCTGGCTGAGGTTTCTTCTTCCTTTTTCTGTTAAAAGGTATTTTGGGGGTTTTCCATTATCCGATGTGACGGTCCAAGGACAGAGGATGTTGTATGGGCTGTAAAGCCTTCTGAGGCAGATGTGTGATATTAGACTGTACACATATAATTTAATGGAGTTAAATTTCATTGGAAATAACAGGAAGCAATAAGGAGGTACATAACGTCACATAATCTTTTCACAGAGGACATGTTAACATGTTGTTATGGACAGAAACAATGGCTGTTTTATTCCCAGTAAGACGTGACCGTGTGACAGGGAGCCAGGACCCTGAAAACGAATACATCGTACACCTCGAGGACACCTCAGCTTTCAAAATATATTTTGGGATACAAGCCGACCAAATGATCTTGTTTAGGTTGAGTGTCAGTTAAAAGAAGAAGTTGCCATGACGAGGGGATGATGTTTTATCAAAAGGTGGCCAGATCTGTGCACACACTTTCAGGAAGTGGAGTCTGAAAGCCACGAGTCAGAACCAACAAGAACCCACCTCAGTCAAAGGCAGCACCTGGCACTCAGCAGCGAGCCCATGTGTTCCTTCTGGAGTTAAAGAAACAGGTCGCACATCTATAGTTTATTTATTTTTGTTGAGACTATTTTCAGTACACGAGCGAATACATAGTTGGAGGACGAATGAGTATTTACGACGGGGTGAGTGGATCGACTATACGGTGTCTGTCTTCATGGAAATGAAGAGCCGTCTCAGCAAATGGAGCAACGTGCTCACTGATTTGTTTTTGATGGTTTTGGGGGCGACGATGGAGATCTGTGGCACCGCTGAATAAGCTATGAGGCTTCAGCTACACAGCCAACACGTCAGAATATGACAGTAAACAAGGCCGGCTCAGTGACACACACTATCTTGGTCAGGGGAGGACATTTACATAATTTCTAGGGGGCAGTTTTTGCCCCCACTGGCTGGGGCATTTAAACAGAAATTGGGGGCACTTTTTTTGAAAAATGGGAAATGACATTTAACCTTTGTTAAAAAATAATACATGTACTTATTAAGGCTTTCAGTATAAGAGCAAATGCCATCAAATGGCAATAATAACACTTTGAGGCGATAGTCTACACATTAAAAGTGTTTTATTAGATTTTTTAAACAGAAAACAGACAGAAAACATAAATCAGACGATTATATTCAATTTTATTATTTAATTGTTATTACATTTTTTAAACAACTATTAACCATTATAACTTATTTCTTAGTTTTTTAAGAATTGAAAAATATATTTATTGATTTTTTGTGTGTACCTACCTAGTACAGGCAATACAGATAGGACACACACAAGAAAGAACAAAAACAAAATGCTATTAAATTATCTAGATTATGGGGGCATTTTTGTGCCCCTCTCCTTGTGATATCAGGGGCAACATTATGCCTGCCACCAGCTGTGCCGCTGCCCTGCTGGGACTCCGCCCACTCCTCCACTCGGGAGGTCTCCAAACTCTCCATCGTGGAATATGCCTAAATATGAACTATGGATAAACTCTGTCATATTCATTGAATGTATTTTAACTCTAAATATGTCCTTCTGTACACCTGACATCTATTGCATCTGTCCATCCTGGAGAGGGATCCTCCTCTGTTCTCTCCTGAAGGTTTCTTCCCTTTTTCCCCCTGAAGGGTTGTTTGGGAGTTTTTCCTGGTCCGATGTGAGGTTTTGGGGCAGGGATGTCTATGTGTACAGATTGTAAAGCACTCTGAGACAAATGTGTAATTTGTGAAACTGGGCTATACAAATAAACTGAATTGAATTGAACATTATATTTCTTAGGGTCAGTTTTGCCCTTTGCCCTCCTGTATTTCTGATGTTGATCTTGGTGAAAGCTAGATAGTTGGAATGATCTGTCCATGAAGATTACTAGACTGGCCATGTCCCATTATATGTTGATGTATCCTGTAAATACTACATGATATTGCCGCCTTTGAGAGCGTTTACAAAGTTATTATTCCCAGAACCGTACCCCACGTGTCCCCCTTTAGCCTTTCTTAATCTGTTCCCCCATCCCATGTAACTTATAAAACACTCACAACTTACATCTGCACTCATGATACAGAAACATTGTTTGTTTATACCATTTGAAATGGAGCATTGAGCACTCGTTTAAAAATGTGGATAAGGAAGTGGAAGTGGTCTGGGATGAGAGAAACCCCAGAGATAAGAGCGAGCAGCGAAAAGTATTGTTTTAAGCTGTCTAATGTCTTCTTATTTGTCAAGCAGATAGAGTGCTTCCTCGAGGAGCGGTGGTTTGTGATGCGGGCCCGGGGTGCTGTGCTTTCACAAAAGGTCACACGAACATTGGAGCAGATTAGCAATTCAGATTGGGCTAAAGGGGCTAAAAGGCGGCTGTAGCGCTGCCTGAGTCTGATTACATTACAACGAATAGGAGTGCTAATGTACCATCGTGATTAGGTGGCATGAGAAGGAAGCAGCTCCAAGATGTTTTATGAAACCTATGCACATAAATACAACACATACATTACATGCATGCACGCACTCTGACAAACAGGCTCTATAAACTATGGCTCATAATAAAACCTCAGTATATCCTCCCACTACCTGGCCTTCCTCTCTCTCTCTCACACACACACACACACACACACACACACACACACACACACACACACACACACAAACACACACACATGGATTATTAGCACTCCCAGCCCAGCCTCCTGACCATCTGCCCTTGTACAACATCCATCTTGTATATTGTTGTGTATTTTATTTAGTCAATCATTGCAATACATAATATATAGAATAATATTGACTGGATAAGATTGGATAAGACTAAAAAGGTATAGGTAGAAGCAAAACATGCTTATATATTCCTATCCTAAATCAGAAAATGTATATAAAATAAATAGAAATAACGAAGAAAAAAAAATATATATATATATATATATATATATATATATATATATATATATATATATATATATCCACATACATCTTCCATATACATATGTTTCAATCACACTTATAATGCTCAAAAATTGATTTATAAATAATCCTTTTGAAAAACAAAAATGAGTTGACCATTCTTATATACATTTTAAACGTGTTCCATAATTGTACTCATAGAAATACATCTTCTTTTAATCCCTTTGTTAGCCTTTTGTATAGTAAACTTACAAACATCTCTCAAATCATAGTTACACTTGTGTATTGAAAACAAACTGAACCATAAATCATGGGTTTGTCAAGCTGTATAATCCTTAGGGAAGTTTTGCAGGAATATGTCCTGCTTTCCAAGGTCCACTCCCTGACTGGTGTTAGATGCTGTTGTGGTGATGCTGCAGCTCACCTGAAGTTGCACGTATTGTATAACAACTGTCACTATAATTCCACACAATCTTAATATTCATGACGAGAAAATTGGTTCTGCCATGGTGCATCAAACACGAGAACATGTTACAGCACAGATGACAATTTCAACTGCCAAGTATAAATAAAGCTTACTGTGGATACAGAAGATACAGATGTACTGTTCTGAACCAGAGGCCGTACAAGCCAGACTGACATCCTACATCTTTTTTATCCTTGTTAGGCCATACTCCCCCATCCCTTCTGTCATTAGCCATATTCCATACAGTTCATACCAGCCATTCTCAATCCTGTTAATGAATAGAGCCCCCCACACACACACATATTTCCCATCCATCACGTGTGTTCAGTCAAACAGAAACTCCTGAACCCACGAGATTCAGCTAATCAGGTTTGGTATAGGTGGGTAAGACGCAGTGTAGCAGTCCACTTTGTTCAGGAAATGAGGTCGGTCATGGTCTTTGTGCCAGATTAATTAAAAAATTATTCTTAATTGAAGTACACGGCTAACGAAACAAACATGTCTTCCTGAAAAGGCCCTTGGCAGGGCCCTCGTTCAGCACAATGGGGCCGTGAGCACAGGAGGATGCACAGCTGTCTGGGAGAAACTCGCCTCTGCAGCGGTGCACAGCCAATTAACCAGACCGGAGTGCAATTCAACCCGTGTATGCCCACCATGTAACTCTTTACAGGTGTGTTACATTCGTTCAACCCAGGCGAGTGGGCCTTGATGCCGAAACTAACACGAGACAAAGTGTGTGTGTGTCTCTTGTGTGTGGATGCTGTAGCCATCGGTATGCTATGTTGCTTACATGCACAGCAGGTACTCAACAGTCTGAGGGACACGGCTACAGGGTTGTTGAAACAACCCGCACACTGGGAACAACACAAAGCCTGGATTAGGTGCAGAAATCACTCGGTGCTATTACGTTATTGAAATGAGCGCCACTCATCAGCCCTCGCTCCCCTCATCTCAGAGCTTCGGTGCAAATGTCAAACGGCACCTCCACAGTTCACAGTTCACAAAGTAGTGCATGCACCATGCCATTTTCATGTGGCACAACTGTGTGTGTGTGGTGTGGTGTGGTGTGGTGTGGTGTGTGTGTGTGTGTGTGTGTGTGTGAGTGTGTGTGTGTAGGTGTGTGTGTAGGTGTGTGTGTGTGTGTGTGTGTGTGTGTGTGTGTGTGTGTGTGTGTGTGTGTGTGTGTGTGTGTGTGTGTGTGTGGACCCTGGCAGGCCAAATGATGACTAGTGGTAGCCTGGTCTCTGCAAAATAATAAATACCAGTATACTGACAAATATGCCCAATGGTTGCCATGACGACTGTGATACCCACCCCCTTAAATGCACGTGTAGGTGCACGTGTGTGCGCATGTAGGTTCGTGTTTGTGTGTGTGTGTGCGTGCGCGCACGCGCGACCCAGCCTCCTTCGTCCTACCTTGCATTCCTCCATGCACGTCCTGACCGAGTACGCGTCGGTCTCGTATTTCTGAACTAGCAGTTCAAACTCCCGGTAGTTGTCCTCCGCCAGCTGGTCAATAAGCTGATAAGCCCGAATACACTGGGTGCATCCCAGCAGATCCACCCCCATGGCCATATCCAGGGTGCAATTTAAATTGTCCGGACTCGTAAACCCGTAAAACAAATCCAAAAGTGAGTAGGAATTACAAAAAGAAAGGTACAAATCGCTCAGATTCACGTACGCCAACGGTGCCCCCTTCTCCCCTCCACCGGAGAGGGCCAGGCACACGGTCTTCGCGTTCGAGAAAGAAAAGCAGTCTTTGGACAGGCTGTCTGGAAGACAGGTGTCCATTCGCCACAGAGGCTTGGTAGAATTCTCTAGAAAAATAACGTCTTGCTTTCTGGCGAGACGGCTGGGGTCAGGTGATGGAGGGATATGCTGTCGGTGGAGGGAGTTTGGGTACTCGTCCGTGTCCGTGAAAGCAAACCCCTTGTCCCACCGCTTGTCTCGGGTTCGCGTCAGTTTCGCCTCGGCGCAGAACCACAAGTGATCAGAGAGCAGGACGGTGATGAACAGCAGAGAGGCCAGCGACAGTCGCCATCTCTGGGCCCGCTCCGACTCGGTAAATGGCTTCTCGTTCTCTCGGGGTGCAAACCAGTATTTTAAGCGCTCATCATGCTGCCGACGCATCCAAGCACCCCTGGTCATATTTTAGGAAAGTGCTGCCCTGGCCGACTCCACCGCGGGGGCTGCTCTGCCACAATACTCATTGACTTGACGGACTCCGGTGTGTTCTCCTCTGTAAACGGTGGGGTGCCGTGCCTCCGCCGGTCCAGGGCGCTCCTCTTATCGCGCCCGCAGCAATCGGTGCTATTCCGATCCAATTAGCGCGCCCGCACAGATTAAGCTTCGCGCTGCCGCATCCTGGCTCTCCATGGCTCTTCGGGGGGAAACGTCGTCCTCTTTGACCGCATGCCCCCCCCTTCTCCCGACCGTCCCTCCCCGGGTTTGTTCTGTCGTCGGGGGGCGCAGGGAGACCAGCTGTTGCGAGCCTCGCGGTACTGATGCTGCGCGTCCGCCGCCGTTCGGTTTGAGGATTCGCTTAAAGGAGAGCAACGAGCCCTTTCGGTGCACGCGCACTGTCCGGTACCTGGGTGGAAAGCCTAGAATCCTTTCTCCCGCTGGCCGTTGTCATCTTGGACCGCGGTTAAGTTGCCGCCATGTTCGTCTTGAAACACTTTTTCGGAGAGCTGGGTCGGTTTGCGTCATCTCCATCGTTGCGATAGCTCCATCGTTGCGCAGTGGCGGAGCAGCTTATTACCTATATGCACACACATAAACACACAGCAGAACACACACGCACACACACACTCTCACACACACACACACACACACACACTCACTCACACGGGGATGGAGGGAGGGAGAGAGCAGACAAACAGAAAGGTGGGTACGGGGGTTTAGGTATATCCTCTCTGCTCTTCATGAGTGATATTCCCCAAAAATGGTCTTGGCAGGACACACACACACACACACACACACACACACACACCCACACACTTTTGGCGACATCTTGCTTTTGGTGCAGGATAGACGCGAGTCCTTTCCCGAGACCAACAATGCAGGTAAGACATCACTCTGACTGTTTGGATATAGTCATTTGGATGTATCGATCTGGCCCATTTCATACACTCAATGGAGGCTGCACATGTTGTAAATCCTCACATCGCATTGCTCCTTTTTTCTCGCTCAGATGAAAATGGTGAAATATAGATGTTAAGAAAAATGGGGCTTTGACAACACGACTGAAACCTCTAGGCAAGTGGAGAGCAGCTGAACAAGCAATGTTTGAGTTTGTCGGTTTAACAATAGCCTGTACCTGCTCCCTGCAGGGGGCTATCTTATCAGGTCTGTTGTGTTTGGTCAGTGGCTTTAAAACCAACAAACACATGACTGTATGGCCCTGTATGTAATGACCCTGTATGTGTGTGTGTGTGTGTGTGTGTGTGTGTGTGTGTGTGTGTGTGTGTGTGTGTGTGTGTGTGTGTGTGTGTGTGTGTGTGTGTGTGACAGAGAGAGGATGGGGAGGGCGGGGAAGATAGTTGCTCTTCAGGTGCTGAAAGTAAATTACAGTATTTATGCTGGTCCTTGGAGCTAATCATTGTCAGCGTGGAGTGCTACCAAAGAGACTGTTGCTTCGTGTTAATGCTCTGTATATTTGGGGATATGATGAGATGATTACCTGATTAATTTCAGTTCAAGGCAGCGTGATCTGCAATTTGTTTGTCGAAGGTGAAAAGTGATCATCTAACACCGATCTAATTAGTTTTAGAGCAACCATTGTCTCTCTGCCGCGAGAATATGCAACGCCATATCTAACAGTGCAGGGAATTAAATGAAAAGGTTTTATATTGTGTGTAATTTCTAGCAGCACTGAATGTCATCACCATCGCTCAGCACTTACTGCTGTGCATGAGCTGCAGTTTACATCCAATCACAGAAGTTTACTTTGTAAAACTGCTCTCAAGCGCATTATAAATATATGTTTACTCCCTCTTGCTGGTGGCGTTGCACCTCATGGAGAGTGTGCTTCAGAGCTCTTTAGCCTTAAAAATCAGAAACCCTCTAATGTCGCCCATTATGTTCCGTGTGGAGGAAACAAGTCATGTCTACCACATCATTTGCTGGCTTATCACCAAATGTCAACGGGTGCTTAAGGAGATTCAATTGGCTCGATGTTTTTGGACCCCTTGTTCTCGGATTCAAGTCCAATCGTATATATTGGAGAATGAAAATTGACCATGCAGGGCATGAATTTTGGGGAGGAACGTCAACAGAATTTGAAACGGCGAAATGTGTCATGGCAAACATCTGTTGTGTTAGTGCTCTCACACATAACGTCACTCCAGGATGCCATGATCAGGCCTCACGGGGATGGATGTCCTACTTTGGCTGGGATTGTGTCTTTGACCCTAAATGTGTGTGTGTGTGTGTGTGTGTGTGTGTTCGTGTGTGTGTGTGTGCGTGTGTGTGTGTGTGCATGTGTGTGTGTGTGTGTGTGTATCTTTGTACATTTGTGCTTGCAGACATACGGACACAGGGACCATGCCAGGAGTTTCATAATGCCATTTCTCATATCTGCAATCTGATTGGTTCGAGCTGAACACCTGACTTCTGTCAGCTCCCCGGAGGTGGCCAACCAACAAATACCCACTGTGTGTCTGGCGCAGCTGAGAGTTGTCAGTTTCACACCACTCAAACGCTTTTCCTACCTGTGTGTGTGTGCGTGTGTGTGTGTGTGTGTGTGTGTGTGTGTGTGCGTGTGTGTGTGTGTGTGCCAAAGTAGCGTGAGGCCAGGAGTGAGAAGAGAGGCAGCGCCAGAGACACGGGAGAGAAAGTGTGTGTCTGTGACATGAGTGCAGATAGCTGTCCATTACATCTGGAGCTGTTGGGGTAACAGTGAGGGCTGGCAAGCATGGCTCGCTATGGTGAGAGTGTGTGTGTGTGTAATGTGTAGAATGTATTTTATTTCACTCATTGTGTTGACAGCACTGGTCTAATCAAAAGTAATATGCGCTCTTACCTCTTTTTCTTTTCAAGTGGGAAATCAAAACAGATTAACTATCAAAGTGTGTTTGCATATTCAACATCAAATCAGCAAAATGCCGCGTATCTATTTTTACATAATTGTTCTGTCTGGCTTGACAAAGCTAAACCATCTATTTATGAATATCTATTTAAAAATCTTAAGTCAACAAATCCAAAATAACAGAGTTCATTGCATTTCCACTCCTCTGTTTGACGCTTTTGAAGACCGCAGCTCGGTCCATTGGGACTTGGCTTGGGGACAAGAAGGGGTACCAAATGAGAGCGGAAGGGATACCAAATGAGAGCGGAAGGGAGACCAAATGAGAGTGGAAGGGAGACCAAATGAGAGTGGAAGGGAGACCAAATGAGAGCGGATTGAGCACCTCCAAGGGGATCCTGCTCGTGGTGCCGAACCCCCAACGGCTCAGGTCAGCCTCCTCACTTGGACATCTCTCCATGGCCTGTCTGTGCGTGTGTGATGAGTAAAAAGTTAAAGTTGGCGTTCCTGATGGAGGGAAAGGGGGATGACGAAAGAAGTGGACGGGACTGGACCTGACGGCGATCACTCAGAGTGAAGAGCGGGCTGAAGGAATGTCGTGACATAATATCCACCGCCGTCAAACTTCCTGAACTGTGTCAGCGTGAACCTATTTAGGAGAACCTGTCACTCTGTCTCTCTTCTCGATGAACGCTCTATTTGCTCTTTCTCTCGTCTTCTTCACTTGTTCCCCTTTTCCCTCCTTTTTAATTGTCCCACAGCATTCTGTTCCTCCTTCTCGCTGCAACTATTTCTCTCCATCTTTTTCTTCCTTCTTCTCCCATTCAGCTGACCCTATTGGTCTGTTCTGATACGACTCCTCCTTCAGCTCTCATCCACCGTCAGCCTATCCTCCTCTTCTCACTTAGTCTCTCTCTCTTTTATCTGCCTGAAGTCAGAGAGGAGGAAGAGAGGCTCAGCTTCTCTGATTGGTCAGAGAAGACAACACCCTCAGCCCTGGATTCCTGCCCTGATTGGATGTGACAAAGTTGACAAGAAATGTGAGATTTCTGGTTAGTTGATTATCCCACTCAAGAACGAGTATAGTATATGAACCTTTAAATATATATATATATATATATATATATATTTTTTTTTTTTTTTTTTTTTGTATATATTTTGTTTTGTATACATTTTGTTTACGCTATATATTTAGTATTTTAATGTTAGTATTTAGTATTGTTTTATATTTTATTAATGCTCTAATGCGCACCCACTGCTGTGATCCTGAAATGTCCCCACTGTGGGAATAATAAAGGAATATTCAATCTAATCTAATGTAATATTGTGTCTATGCATTCTGCTGCTGAGTGTGTTCCACTGTGATCATTTTATTATTTCAATGCCAAAGTTAATTTTTGACCGTCGGAGTCCTAGTTTGACAAAACTTAACATGATGATAACTCCAACCGCATCACACAGTCTCCAGTGAATTGAGTTTGCTCGAGACCAACATCACTTATATCACACTTTGTTCATAAAATAAGAAAACATTCATTTACATTAATGTAATAATTACCGTACATAACGTTTGTCTTCTTTTTGAAGTATTTTGCTAATTCTCTTTTTTTTTAAACCAAGTGGGCTATAAATAACTGCCTTAAATGGTTTCATAAAAAAAGGGTGTATGTCATTATATGCAATGTCTAACTTACTTAAAACCATTGATTTGTAATCATTCTTTTATGGTATTAAAATCAATTAAAACCTTCTTGAAATTGTCTTGACTGATTTTTTAAAATTATTATTAAACATTTTTTGATAACAAACAAATGCAATGTTGTTGTATGATGGATAGCACAACCAGAGAAATTAAAAATGTTGATTTCCAACCATGGATAAACAAATGGAAAGTAATAGCTGCCTGGAAAGTGAAAGAAAATCCATGAATCAATAGGACCCTCTTTAGGTTGGTCAAATAGTCATCAGTGATATAAATTAAACATGATTGGCGTAAGTAGAATAAAAATGTGTTACTTGCTTGCTGGTATGGTCCTTGTATGTATGTAATAAAAGTACATTATTCAGACTTTTGAATTGTTCCCTGGTAATGAGGGGGGTTTAGATGGATGATGGAGATAACATCATGTAATTCAACCTATACCACCCCATTCCGCTATAGCCCTGCTCTGGGATTTACTCTCCCGATCGATCGGCTCGGCTCATTTACATTCCAGGAAACCCTCGGCGGCATTTCACCACAGCTCACCTTCCCAAGGACACTGCCTATTCCCATACCCATGATCCTGGATTCCTGGCCTATATTCTCACGTGCAACCTGGATCTCTGCGTTTCACCAGCCTCCAGCTTCAAAGGAAATGTGCCTGTCAGGGAAAGAAGCAGCTATTGCCCTGGAAAGGAATGCAGAATATAAATACACCGCAGAGAGGAGACGTGGTTGTGTTAGATCAAAATACTGATGTCAAGGCACCACGTGTTATTCTGAGTATTAATAGCATTGTTTGACGAGCCATTTAGAAAGCTCATGTTTCCCCTCTTCGTGCCCAAGTGGTCAACATCTGATTTTTTAATATTGCACTAACCACAACATTTAAAACATTCATGTTTAAAATATGTTACGACATGTGCATAACATGGTTAGTTAGATGCATTTGTGTTTCTTAGATGTCATCCTCTCTTTCCCTGATGTTACATCATTGATGTCCTGAGACTATATGCACTCACAGCCTCAATCTCTTACACAGGGATTGTTCTCTGGAGTGGACCGGAGGGCTCTATAGAAAGGATAATCACACGTGGGTTTACCTCTTCTTCCTCCAGTGCTTGTGTCTTTAAGCAGCAAGCAATGTGCCTTAAAGAATTGTGATTTATCTTTTTCCGAAAAAGATATTTGTTGGGAATATAAAGAATTGATGAGGACCATATGACATGAATCGATTGAGTGCTCGTCATATTTGAGTTTGTTGTGGAGAGAATGTCTTAATGTTAGGCAGGGGCGTCGTCAGGCCTGTTGTAGGGGGGCTTCAGCGTGCATACATACCCCGTCATACATACCCGTCATACATACCCCGTCATACAACTGCCCTTGTGGCTTAGCCCCCCCCCTTCTTTGACTCCTACAAACGCCCCTGATGTCAGGCCATGCTAGCGGCACAATGCATTCTTTTGGGAACGCATGTTTCATAGAAAAAATGGTTTATTCTGAACCAACATGATGGAAATATTTATGTTTATTTCCGAGGGCTTTGATTTCAAAAAGCCACACATTCTATTTTGAGACCGGACGTAGCGAGCTAGCGAAAGCCGCGGCCCTTTAGCATCGCTCCCAGCTGCCGTGGGGGATGCTTTGCTCGGAGGAGAGGGAACGTCGGCTCTGGAGAAAGACCTTTAGTGAGTGGGAGGGACTGTTGGCTTCCTATTTCTGGCCTCATTTGTTGTCTGATAAATAATACACTCGTAACAAAATCCACTGTGATATAAACACACCCCATTCTTTTAAATATAACAGATGGAAATAAAATAGAGCTGGGAAATAATTGTGGAGCTTCTCGCGGGGGTTTGTTCATTCTGAAAAACTGAATAGTGTTATTGTTATTAAAACTTTTAAATCGTATTATTTGTCTGAAGTTCGGTCCCCCAGAGTAAAATATATAATATAAAGATATTTATATATATACATATATATATATATATATAAATATATTATAAGGTGATATATATATATATAAATATATTATAAGGTGATATATATATATATATATTTATATTTATATAATTAATTATATATATAATTTTTTATTCATATAAATATGTTTTTATTATTAGTTATATAAATATATATATATATATATATATAAAGATATATATATATATGTTTTTTATTATTAGTTATATAAATACATATATATATATAAATAAATATTTATATGTGTGTGTGTGTGTGTGTGTGTGTGTGTGTGTGTGTGTGTGTGTGTGTGTGTGTGTGTGTGTGTGTGTGTGTGTGTAAAAGAGATGGCTACAAACATCCCTCAGGGTGAATTATAATGACTTAGTGATCCCCTAACTTTTCACCTAGTTCAAACATTAGGTAAGAAATACTTTGATAACATAATAGTTAAGCTTATTAGCATTGTAACCCTCTAGTTTGGTTGATTTTACATAATGGGGCACCAGATATTATAACATTCAACATAGAATGGCTTCAGAGAAAGTGATTAGGCAAAGCAATTTAATTTTCTTCAATGTGTTCAATCAAATCAGAGATATGCACACATTTCTTTTCTGAGGAGATGTTGAATTCAAGCGCGGTCTCGATCAACACCAGAACCAGGAGCCTGCCTCCTCCAGATGGCAGGAGCGGGTCCCTGTAACATTATCTTCAGCCTATGTAAACAGCAGAAGGCCGGATTTACAGGAACTCCGGGGCTGAGACGGAGGCTCCACACTCCAGCAGAGAGAACCCAACGTGTTTCTGCCACCAAGGACTCCTGCTGTCAACACCAACCTAAGCTTAACCCACAGCACCACCCGTCTGCCTCCCTACCCGCGTCTCATATCCTCTCTTTCAACTGAAAATATAGAGATCAGACTGATTTCCGCGTCTCATATCCTCTCTTTCAACTGAAAATATAGAGATCAGACTGATTTCCAGTTGCTTCTGCACACAGTGTCACTTGAATTTATTATTCCTTGAGCTCACATGAATATGGTATATGCTGGGACAACATAGAAGACCTTGAATGCACCATTTGTTAATGCAAAGCGTGGTAAAGGCTCAGGAAAATGAGGCTGACATTTCGAAATGCACTGTCAGAGAAAAGCACTTCCCAATGAAAGGGATACGTCTGCCCCTGGATCCAACAGGAATAAGGAAGGGGGAAAAAATTGCACGCTGAAGCCTTTGAAGAACTGGAAGTGAAGTCAAATTCCGGCTATATGGAACCTGAGAGTCCTCTCTCATCCTGGAGGAGTGGTCACAAGCTCACAGGAATAAACATATAGTTAATACCAAGAGAGGTCAGCGCCGCTCTGCTCTGCTCCCCAGGCCTCTCCTCTCCTCTCCGGAGTCTGAGGCCATCAGGGAGAAGTCCCTGCCTCTGTGTTACAGCACAGCTCCCATCCCACGGGCTTCACACTACATGTCTCAGTCATGTTATCTCTGTCTTAATGTGCAATTGCAAAATAAAATGATCAGCAGTGGATAACGTCCTTATTTTTCGAAGTAAAGCACTGTTTTTTTTCAATGAAGATGACATTAAAGTAATCATAAATACACTCTATACTTAGTTAATGTGGTAAATGACCTTTCTCTGCATGGTGTTTAATGAAGTCTCTACAGAGGTGTCTAAAGGCCCATCTCGTGTTCTATTAGTACGTTGTGTTATCGCCTTAGAAGACTAACGGAGGGGTAGAAAACACTCAAGAACCTTTTTATATGTAAGCGCAGCTGAAAACAGTTATCCTGGTGAGAGAAGCTATAAAACTTGACATCCTTTGAGCGACAACATTAATATTTAAAATAAAAAAAACATTATTTCTAACCTTGTCAATGTCTTGACTATATTGTGTATTCATTTTGTATTCATTTTATAGATAGAAGTGTGAGTTTTCATGGAAAACACCAAATTGTCTGGGTGACCCCAAACTTTTTGAACGTCAGTGTAGCTCAAGAACTATCGACTGGAAGGCCCTTACATTTAGTTCATAAACATCCACGGCCCCCGGAGGATGAATCCTAACCTTTGTGGTTTCACAACTTTTGCCCTATTTCGACACAAGCATCATTTCTGCATTAGTTTTAAATGTCTCCACAATGATTGAGCGGATTGCCATGAAATCTAGAAGGCCTCCACACAGAACACCCTCCGTGACCCCATGACCTTTCAACTAGCGCCGTCATCGAGCCATCATTTTAGGCCTCAGCTGTACTTCGTGTTTAGAGCTCATTTGCAAACGTCAGCATGTTAAGGAAGAGGGTCGAACATGATGAACACGACACCTGCCGACAGCATCCTCACTGTGAGCATGTTAGCCTGCTGCTCACAGAGCCGCTATTGGCCCTCCTCTTTGTAAATAAAGGCACATTTAAATGGCTTTTCAAATCTCGTGTGCCGAGTGTGGCGCTCTGTGTGTGGCCCGGGCGCCGCACCCGGCCTAAGCCCTCTCTCTGCGTCATCCCCCTCATCGCGCAGACTGGCCGACCTCAGATGACTTTGCAGACACACTCTGCAGTCTGCCGGTCACGTGTGAACCCCTCCCCCTCTCCCTGTGGCTGCTTGTTCTACTTCTGATCACAGCACACATCTGTGCTTCTCCTGGCTATCGGGAAGATAAATGACGCCTACAAGTGACCCGATGAACGGAGGAGTGCCGTCCATTAGCAATGTTCACAAGTTGCTATTTTTGTTAGACGCTCCACTGTAAAGTCACTTAACCGGGGGCCGTGTTGAATGGAAAGATAGTGTCTCTGTTAATTGTGTTATCCGCTTATTTGAAGCTCAGCTAATTGCTCCCTAAAAGCTTCTTTGATGTGCAGGATGCTGTAGGACGCACACACACACGCATACACACTCTGATTTCTTCCTTTTAGAAATAGCCTTTTTTCCTCCCTCGGACACTTATTCGTCTTCCTGCATCAGTCATGCTCCTCTCTGTAAGGCTCTGTGAATACCTGCTGAAGACAGAGTAAAGTTCAGGAAGAGGTCAACAGTGATGCATTCTGCACTGCTGCTGTGTGTCACTGGAGAACCAGAGTTTGAGAAAGTGCCAGCTCAGGTAACATAGTTTCATCAGCTGAGACGGCACATGATCAGCTGCCGACACCTGGGTGTTCAAGCATGTAAATCATGGCTTCAAGCGTTAAACACAGCCTCTCGGCAACGATCCATGGAGGAGCATCAATCCTCTTCGTCGTGGTCCTCGAGGCTCGCTGCAGCTGTGATGTATCACACTGGCGAGATGCTTGAATTTACAGAAAGGAGATGAGGGAGGAATAAATGATAGAGTCAAATCAAATAAATCAGCTGGAGAAGATCGGGCATCATCTGATTTTGCGATCTCCCATAATGCAGTGGGGCCGATTTATGGGGTCTCCGCGGGGTCATGGCTGTAGCTGCAGTGATGCGCTGTAATCAAGCCGGGGTCTGCAGAGCGGCGGCCGGAGGAACATAAATCAGCCTCGTGAAGCGCCACTGTGCACTGCTGGGTGGTGAACTAGCACACGGGGCACCAGGAAGATACACCTCACTCCTCCAGGTGTCTCACACCGCCATGCGGACGCACACCTCCACACACAGACACAGGAACACCTTCTGCTAATTCAGCCCATTAACAGTGACATTTACAGATGTCTCCCTTGTGCAGAGCTGGCAGTGTAAAGTACCTTTTCATTAAGCTTGTATTGTGTGGGCCTCGAGGGGGGGGGGGTCTCCATGGGTGTGTGTGTAGGAGAGGTCTCAAGAAAGAAAGAGAGAGATAGAGAGAGATAAGAGGGAGAGGAGAGAGAGAAGATAGGAGAGAGAGGGAGAAAATAGGAGATGAGAGAGCGAAGAGAGAGAGAAGAGAGCGAGAGAAGAGAAAGCGAAGAGAGAGAAGAGAGAGGACAAAGAGGAGAGAGAAGAGAGAGAAGAAAGTGAGGAGAGCGAGCAGAGAGAGATGAGAGAGCAAAGAGAGAGAGAAGCGAGAGAGGAGAGAGAGAGAGAGAGAGAGAGAGAGAGAGAGGGAGACAGCTTTATACTAAGAGCCCGTATGTAGATGCGTGAGGGAACATGTAGAACATGTGGAACATGAGGGGGTCGGCAGGAACAGATTGTCCAGATTCTCGGGGTGAAGCGTTTGTCTTAAATCACCAGCTCCCTGAGTAATGTCTGTTCCGCTGGCTTCACACCGGGTCATGTGACTGGAGGGAGAGATGGAGGCAGCCAGACACATATTTCATCCCATGGACCTGTATGTTGGCCCTCGCTCTCAAGGGGCCTCATTCACCAACCGTTGTTAGGCAGAAATAACTTCCTCAAGCCCATTCTGACAGCCGGGGGGCAAAGTGACCCCAAAGAACACGATGCGTACGAGATGTGTACAACACATTGAAAACACATCATCATGTGAATTGTATGTCTTCCTTAAATTAGGAAAATTCATGAAATATAAAGCAAATGATGTCAATCATTTATTTAGAGACGTTCAACTTTGACGTTAAGTAAAGGATCCAAGCACACTCAAGGACACACTTACACTCCTATGTGAGTGTTGATACGTTTGTGCGAAAATAATTGGTTATTGCATTTATTTATTTTAAACAATTATACAGTTGGTATAACATTAGTATGGAAGCCCGTTTCTGCCACTGTGAGAAAAAAGTTAGGATCCTGTAAGTCAAAATAATGAGATACTATCTCATATGTCGACTTACTATCTCATAATAATGAGATACTATCACATTTCTTTTTAGATAGTATCTCATTATTATGACTTACAGGATCCTAATTCTTTTCACAGTGGCGGAAACGGGCTTCCATGTAGGAGTCTAATAAAAATAATATAATAATATAATATAATAATATGTATACATGTAGCTATTCGAGGATAGACTATTTCTGCATGTCAAAGAGAGACATGCATCGAGTAAAAGAAAGTGCAATCGGACCAATTACAGTTCCCGAGCGTGGCCCAGTCGTTATGAACATGAATGCCGGTCTGGAGAATCCCTTTAGTTACGGGAGGATCAACGTCTCATTGTTGGCAGACGCTACAATCAAACGAGAAATACAATCCGGTCCATCTGAGTACCTTCTTTGTTTCTCCCTCAACATTATGTGATGCAGGAAAGGCCACAAAGAGAAACAAAAAAGAGATTAGAGTGAGAACACAAGGATACATTGAAAATAAGTGTATTCCAAAAAGCACTATAAAAATGGAATGCATTATTAATATTATTATTATTAAAATGCTCAAGGAAGTTGGGCTATACGGTTGGATGAGGCACTATCATATGAGCCAGAAGGAGCTCTCAGGTTTATCAATACGACATCATATGAAATGGGAAACAAAGCTAGTAGGATGTTGGCTTTTCAACGACATGAAGCACAATCGAACTATAATTAAAAACTCTGAATCCAACCGTCTGGAGACTGAGCCTCAGGAAATATCAGATGCTTTTGCAAAATATTACAAAGACTTATATAAGAGTCACGAACAAGAACCAAAGAAAGAAAAAATAGAAGAGTTTTTGAAACTCCTCGAAATGTGTTATAACTCTTTAATGGTTCCTTCTGGTCACATGACGTCTATTGTTCTGTCCATCCTGGAGAGGGATCCTCCTGTTGCTCTCCTCAAGGTGTATTCACTTTTTTCCCTGTGAAAGTTTTTTTTCTACTTCTCGAGAGTTTTCCCTGATCCAATGTGAGGTCAAAGGTCAGGGATGTCGTATGTTTACATATTGTAAAGCCCGCTGAGGCGAATTTGTAATTTGTGATATTGGGCTATACAAAATGAACTGAATTGATCAAAAAGGCATTTGACAGAGTTGATTGGTTATTCCTAGAAAAAACGTTCATAGAGATGGGATTCAGTGAAGAATTTAGTCCCTCGATCAACTTGTTCTACAGAGACCCAAGATCAAGAGTCAGAGTGAGTGGTCACTGGTCAACTATGGGCGACTTTGGGTCAGTGGGTAGCAGGTCTGTCAATCAGGGAGTTGGAGGTTCAATTCCCACCCTAGTTGATGTGTCCTTGAGCAAAACACTTAACCCTGAATGGCTCCCTGTAGCTGCATCTACATGAATGTAACAGGATTGTAAGTCGCTTTGGATAAAAGCGTCAGCTAAATGACATGTGATGTAATGTAATGTAAGGGTCACTGCTCAGGATGTTTAAAGGTGTAGAGGGGTGTTAGTCAGAGGGAGTCACTGTCAGACATCCTCTTTGGACTTAGTATTGAACCTCTAGCAGAAGCTATATACCAAAATATAGAAATTCGAGGAATAGTGGAATAGACCATAAAATAGCTGTGTTTGCAGATGACATTTTGTTTTTTATTTAAAAAAACTATTCTCTCCATTCCTGCATTTGTGCAGTGTTCTATGTGACTATTATTTAACCAGGTCAAATCAATTGAGAACCAATTCTCATTTAAAGCCTCACAAACACAGCTCAGTATCAGGGTCTAAATTAATGAAGACAAATCAGAGGCGATGATGATATCTGGAATCTGCCCCGCACAGTTGAATGAGGACGTTTCCTTTCACTGGATTTGGGAATTTATATTACACCTAGCTCCACACAGCTGTGTGATGCCAATTACAACAAGTTTATCAAACAAATTGTTTGTTTGTTTGGTAGAGCGGAGACGGTGAACATGAACGCGTTACCCAGACTCCTCTTTGTTTCAGTCTCTACCCGTGGCAGGACCAGTTTCCCTTGAAGGACCCGGCTCACCCTCAAGGGAATGACACTTGGAGGCAACAGAGAATTCCCTTCATCTATGTGGGAAAGTGGATTTCGACGGTGCGCTGATAAAGGTCTTTTTTCAGCTGGAAGAGCAAAATACACTTTTATCATAGGACTTGTAGAGGTATCTTCAAGTGAAACACTACATTACAACCAGACACACAGTTAGTGAAAAGAAAACCCGATTTAATGGAAGACTATTTTATTAGGTCAGCAGAAAACTGTTTTCCAACTAAATAAAACGTTTCCCACATTTATAAAAGGTTTACAGCTGATAACACAAAATACATTGAACATCGAGGAAAAGTGGGAATTGGAATTAAATGTTATAATTGAAGATGCAACATGGGAAGATCTGTGAAACAAATGTCATAATGGAATCAATAAGATAAATGGAAATTAAATATTGGATATTTAAATAAACCTCTTATAATCTCTTCATAAGTGAAGGATCCTTCAGCTTTTTTATGTTGGAGGATAGGTGGAAAAATAGGAGATCACATGCATATCTTTTGGGACTGTCCAGTAGTCAAAGGGTTTGGGAAAAAATATTTTAAGAGAAATTGATAAAAATGGAGGTACCCTTGTGCTGGAGTCTATACCGAAAGATTTAGGGCACACCGATCTGAGGTATATGTTGGGTAAACTTTTAATGATTGCCAGAGAATTGATAACTCTGAACTGGAAGGATGCAAAACCACCAACCATCACTCAGTGGAGACAGAGATTATTCATACAATGGAACAAAATACTGCAAAATTAGGGTTGAGGTAACAAAACAGAGTGGTGTCCTTAGAATACCGCCACTAAAGAAATGTGTAAGTCCGGTTCAGTGTTATTTAATTGTGTGTGTGTGTGTGTGTGTGTGTGTGTGTGTGTGTGTGTGTGTGTGTGTGTGTGTGTGTGTGTGTGTGTGTGTGTGTGTGTGTGTGTGTGTGTGTGTGTGGCCATTTGTTGATGTAGATGTTCATGGACTGGACTATGGATACTGATGCTACTATCTTAACTGTATGCTGTTTGTTTTGTTGTGTTTATTTATTTATTTAATTGTCAAGGATTGCTCTGTTTTGTTGAAAATGCAAAATCAACAGTAAAAAAAACAATATTTCACTTTAAATTATTTCATTATTTTACAAAGCAATATGGCCTTTGCATATGTTCATCTGGATCGAATGACACACGCCTTCAAATAACGAGGACAATGGGATTCAACATCAACTTAGCTTTGGACCTTTTCTTCAGATCAAATCAGCAAAGAACGAAGATATTGGCAATTGAGGCCAAATCATTCCTCTCTCTCTCTCTCTCTCTCTCTCGCTCTCTCCCTCTCTCTCGCTCTCTCTCTCTCTCCAGTCCCTTTTCACACAACCTCCTCTCATATTTTGAAATTCACATGCTGTGCGACATTACTCCCAGGGTCATTAACTCTGATGTTATGTCAGCTATACTTTCTGTGACTCGCTCTCTCCTGGATGGACGTATGAAGGGCGTTGCTCAGTCGGTCCAGTGTGTGCAACAAGATTTTAATTGGATGGACAGCTATGCTTATGCAGCATGGTTTCAGTGGGAGTAAAATTAACTGGGCTATTAGTCTTTATTTACAACACACTGCTGCAGGAACTCTTTGGAGCATGACCTGTTGACACGATGATTAAGTCCCTTCATCTCCAACTTGCATCACACAAAGCATTCAGTTCAAGGCAATGTTAATGTGTGTGTTAATCAATGTCAATAGTTGTACTGGTTCTTTGCACATTGCCGTGCATGTAAAGCAACAATCTTGAGTCAGTTTTTATTCCAGTGTGACTAAGTTTAACAGGTCGTTGTTTAATTGAATCTTTAAAAAAAAATGAAGCTTCATTTTGGATTATGACACCAGAGAGTTTGACATATCAGTTTACTCCAGGTCAAAAAAACTCTTTCATTTCAAACCATGTTCACCATACCAACCTGCATGTACACACACACACATGCACGCGCCTATTAAATGAGAAATGAAAGATGGCCTTTCTGTCCACACAGGATAAAGCGGTAACCTTTCATCTGGCCATAACCATGTCCTTTTATTTTTGCTGACCAAAGTCCACGTGGCCTCTGGTATCAGCTCAGTCAGAACTGATCTCCCAAAACAACTCAATAATCCCTTCTTGTGCCGACCGGTCCGCCTGACCTTCACAAAGTGACTGAGCTTTCTGTAAATTGAGTGATTTTTTTGTTTAAGTGGATAGAGGTTAGCCACATGGCCCCTTATGCACACACACACACACACACACACACACACACACACACACACACACACACACACACACACCTACACCCACACTACGGTTCACCCCACCTTTAGACACCTCGTGACTTGAAAACTGTAAATGCGGCTGCATTTTTCAAGGACAGTGGGTTCTATTCTCTGCAGAGAGGGTCGTCTCCACAGGCTAAATTGCACACATTGTAATTACAGCATGCCCTTGATATTGCACTTTTTCCAAATAGAGCTCGATGCTGACACTATTTCACGGTTGCACCTCCTTTAAAAAAGAAAAAGTCCTTCACAGAGAGACGTGTTGAGTATTTTCCCCCGACGTGATGAGCTCGGGGCACAAATGGCCGCGGTATATTATTGTAACAGGGATTTTTAATGATGGTAAGGATGATGAGGATGAGCGTTATTGTGGTGGCAGCTGAAGTGGTCGGGGAATCGTTTGACATTTCAGGAAATATGATTAGTCACTTTCCTGCTCAGAGTGGGACGAGGAGATCGATAGCGGGAATGAGCAGGTGATTAGCGCCGCATAGAGACTGGAAGCAGCGGGGAAAGAGCAAGCCCGACTCAATCCAAAGATCATAAACATGGCTACCAGCACTTCCTAAATTCACAATGTGTCACAGAGTGAGCTTCAGAGGTGGAGCTAGCTGTTGCCTCCTCTTTGTGCTAAGCTAGCTTAATTGTCCCCTGGCTAGCTTAGCTAGGCTACTCACTGCAGAAGATATCGAAGCTCTACCGATCACACGTGTCATAGATTGTGAAGCCCCTCCTTGAGGCAAATTAAGGATTTGAAATCTTATACATGCGATATTAGACTCTAAAGTTGATTTGATTAACAGTTAGATGAATTGCAATAACAAACAACTGCTTTATTTAGCCGCTCTGGCAGCGGATGTTAGCGCTGCGCAGCGCAGGCTGTTCACGGCGTCTGGAGAGCCAAAGAGAGCTCCTGAAAGTCATCTTGTCATCTTTATTTTTGGCACAGTGCTAATTATCTATCTCTAGCATCAGAGGAGGTTGGACAACGAGTGCGAGATTAATGACAGTTTAGGATCAAATCATTCACACTCGAAAGATGCTGCAGGTGTGATAGTAGCATTTTAGGGCAGAGTGGTGACCGCTCATTCCTAATCTCCTTTTCTTTAACACAGGGAGGTGGGACAGGAGGAGCTCCAGACTCAAGGGCCACAGTGACCAAACACTGATGTGTTCATGTTGAGATCCTCGGGACAACGAGGAGGCCAGCAAGAGATCTCAGGGACCTGCAGAAGTAGGTAAATATCAGAAAAGCTTGTCTGAGAGACGCTACCCGGACATTCAGTATTTTAATACTAGAAAGAAAATCATCCTAAATCCTTGAATTGAGAGGCGTTCAATGCAATGACTTTAAAATAATCATGGTGGTCTTTGTCTTGTCTTCATCAGGACTATGGTTAATCTGTTTTTCTATTGATGGCCAGTAGTTTTTTTGGGATGAACCGAAGAAGAGAGCATTGCAATACTCATGCATGGAGGTTATGAAAGCAATAACTAGATGTTCTGTGTCAGCCTGAGAGGGAAATGGTCTCACCTAATCGATGACTCTAAAAGGATAAGTTGAGACTTCGGTCACATTTCTAATGTGGTTCAAAGCTGTGGTCAGAATGGGGCTAATGGCTGAAGGCGTGCAGAAAGCTGCTGACTCAGCTGCAGGGGGAAGACGTGACGTCCATACGTATGTCTCCCTGCACATTAGTAAAACACATTTCACACAGGAGAACACATGTTGACACAAACCTATATCTGCAGGTGGATTAGATTGATATGTATCACCATAGATGTGAGAAAAAAACGGCTTATTTGCGAGGGAAATGAGGGAAATGTAAGCCTCGATTAAATCTCTGCTCCTTCGCCACAGGGGGCCGCCTAATTGCTGCCCGAGACGTACAGCAATTTCCACCCAATTTATTCTTGGCATGCTTATAGCGTTCAGGACGCTCGATGCAACATGCACACAATGCCAGGTAGGCCTGTCTATATTTCACTTAGCTGATGAGGCCATCGCTGTTCAATGTGCCATCTCATTAAACCTCGTAGCTGTGGACTGACACGAGAGCCGTAAGAGCCACAGCAGCTCTTACTTTGTTAATAATGAATCTGCATGGCCAATTAAAAGGCAGTTTAATGTTGTACTGCGGTGACATTCCCTCCCGGCAAGTCTCTGCCCCCTCCCTCTGTGATGTGTTTGAAATGAGGAGTTGTCGTTATGTAGCCGTCCTCTCTGACTCAAAGCAACACTCTGTCTCCAAGGTGACAACACATTTATCGTAGCCATGGACACCACATCTATCACCCGGTGCGAGGCATTTGGTGACTTGCAAATCAAAGAGTCATCACTCATGATGATGTCAGATGAGTTTGACTATGTCTTTTCAGAAACTCCGCAAAAATGCACTGACAGCAACTCTTACGCTTGAAAATATAAAGTCACAGCGCCGGTCAAAAGAAAGATGCTGACTGACGGAGAAATCAATGTGTGTCAATTGTTTGGCTCTCGGGTGCGCGGCATGAGGTGAATGACAAGCGTGTCAAATGACCCGACGATATGATATTCCCACTGAGGTCATCACGTTCTCTTCTCGTCCAGTAGACGCTCTGCAGTTTGCATTATTGAACTCAGGCCCTCCAGCTGTTTGGAGAGCCATATTTCAAATAATTGAGTTGTGGAGGCAAAGAGTGTTTGTGTGATGTGAGTGTATGAGAGTTGTAGTGTGTGTGTGTGTGTGGGGGGGGGGAGTATATGTTTTGACTGGCATGTCAAAGGTAATTGAGTCGTAGATAAGAGAGAGTGAATTCGCCAACTTTCAGTCACTTAAAAGCTGAATCCATCAGAATGCAGCGCTCTATATACCCTTAAAAGACGATTAAGTGTGTGTGTGTGTGTGTGTGTGTGTGTGTGTGTGTGTGTATATTGTGCTGCAGCCAGTGAAAGGGCCACAGCACTATGATTTTGTGTAATTAGCTTTTCCCCTTTTTTTAAGAGTGTGAATAAATAATGGAGTTGACTTGTCGACATCATCTTAAAGTAATATAGTCTCCCATCCTCATGTCTCCTTTAATTAAACTAAAAAAACTTTTCTCATTTAACAATTGAGCTATTATAAAAATCTGAGTTCTCTGAGTGTTTTACTGAAAGAAAAGAAGAAAAGAACAAACATCTTCATGTCAAAACCTTTTATGTGGCTCCTTGTGCACAAACGTCATAATGTAAAAATACAACACACCTCTACATCAAATCCTCCAGTCTGCCCTCAATATACAGATTCACGTGTTTCTGTTGAGATAACAATTCATCATTGTTTACCTGTGGATAGAGAAAGGTTCCTCACCTGCATGTGCCGCAGCTATGCGGCTGATTATTGCCTGTGTCAGCATTTCTGCCTCAACAATAACTACATTACACACAGAGTTCATTTCTGGTGACATTATTATTATTATCAGCCTTTGAAGTTTTCATAGGAGGGGGATCCTTCTGAGGTTTCGATGCTGACTTCATCGCCACAGAATCAAATAATCAAACCTCAAGGACAGAGCTGACTGGGCAACAGATGTGCTAGTCTGCACATAATCTGTCTGCATCCTCCAAGGTCACACTGAGTGTGAGCTCGATGCTACGGCAATACCAATAGTCAACCTGGGAAGAGGGAAACACCACGATGTAGAGCATTCAGATGTGTATCTGACGAGCCTTTTGGTCCTTATTCCCCACGTCGGGTTGTTTTTGTATCTGGATGCTGTAGATCTAGTATAAGAATATGTTAAATATAAGTAATTGCCAGTCAAAAACAGTCAGTTTAAATCCTTAGTTATTAGATTTGTGTTCATGTTGTTGATCTCAGTGGCCAGATTCATGTTAGACTTATCAAGATCAACCAAACATACCAACTTCCAACCTTGGATGGAAGTCATTGATAAATCATCTACAGTCTCGTGTATATTTGTGTTCCCTAATACAGCATTTAGGATTATTCATGATGCGTCCCACTGATTTTAATTTAGGGATTTTACTTATAACCTGTACAATTAGCCTACATTTAGTGAATGTCCAGGTTTATAATCTTGCCAAGAGCAGCACCCAGTGGGCAAAGATTGAATAACATACAACTTCAGATGAGACCACGGTGGATGACGCCCAGTGTTGATGTTGTACAGTAGTAGTGGTTGCTGCTCTTTCGGTTTTACTATTTCGAAAAGCTGCAACACTGTTTATACAGAATGGCTGCTCAGCGAAAGTCTCTGGAAATAATGTAGAGACAGTTTAGACTTTTGTTTCTTATTCCTGTTGATGTAATGAGAAGCCCTGAAGGATTGAACGGGGCGCCGATTTGCATTCTTCAAATATTAGCAGTGTAATTACATCAATGTTAAATTATGGAGAGGTGTTTGTGCATTTGCATATGAAACTGTAAAACTGATGCTCCAGGCTCTGAGCCAGGAGCCGTAAGATATAAATATAGTTTATGCAGGTTCTACAACAGAAGATTCATAGACATGCAACCCATCATGAACTCCAAATAGAGTGGATTATTGTAATAAATAGTCAGGAAATAGAACAAAAACGGTCTTTTAGATCCTTGTCAGGATACAAGAGTATCGTTGGAAGTGGAACAAGAACAAGAACAAGAACAAGAAGAAGCGTCATCTTACATTCGAAGACTAATTAGAAACACCTGACACGCTGTAGTAATCATGTACCGCCAGCAGAGGGCAGTGATGCAACACTGTCGATGTCAGCTGCTGTATGGCTCCAAAGAAGAAGAGCAAGTCGGAACTTTTCTTCTGCTGCGGGACGCGCACGGAACTCACGGAGGTGACACACTCCAGCAGCGGCACCGCTAGCAAGGGGCGGAAGTAGCCTCACGGATCTCCCGGCTGACGAGCCTCGTATCTCCCGGTCCCGGTGCTCCGCAGCTCGCCGTCACCGAGACTCCTTCACCCGCCAGACCGCCGCGTGACAGCACGGCGCGGGCCGCGTGCTTCTGTCCAGCGGACCCGCGCGTGCAGCTGAGGGGCGGACGATGAGAGGAGGGTGAGTGTGTGGCTCCCGTGCTAATAACCCGCAGCGACACGGGGGGCTTAACGGCTCCGATGAAACAGGCTGACGGCTCCGGTGACGGCCGGTAGACTCGTCCGCGCGATGCTAACGCGCAGCTAAGCTAACTAGCTATCGTCATTCTGTATTTTAAGGCCAGTCAGCTAGCATTAAATGCTTTGTAGAAGAAGAAGAAGCCGCCCCGGAAACGGTTTAGTTCAGACAATCCTGAAATGACGTCACGGTGACATATTGGTCAATTCTGTCTCGCATTACATGTTATTTTAACGCGTTAACCTGGTTAACACCAGAGTAGTTAACCAGGTTAACCAGCAGCTCTCCGTGTGTCCGTGTCCGGGTGGGGTCGAGACGTGTTCCGGTCTTGTAATATTCATAAATGTGTTGGCCGTTTGTACCCGGCCACATTGACATTAATTCATCTCAACGTTAAGCCCTTCCATGGTGCTGTTTCCCGGTCCCGTGGATCCGCACCACTGCAGACGTACTATAGTTGCACACCTGTCCCTGCCCACACCTGGGTTAGTAACCTGTTGGTGTCCAGCAGCCCTCGACTTGTCTGATCACACCTGATCCTCTGACCCAGTGACTGCAGTAACGGCGTCAGCCTGCAGACGGGGACGTTGTTCTGACTCCAGTCGCTCAGCAGCCAGTAGATAAACGTCTGAGTGACATCAAACAGCCTCAGCAGAGCTTCCTGGTTCTCAGGGGGAGAATTACTCTGTAGAGCAAACCGTTGACGTGTGGATAGACAGATGATCTGTCATAAAGATAACATGTACATTATAATCGTTCGGCAATAGTAAAGATTCTTCGATGTGATCATTTGTTGTTTTAACTATGACTATTATTTTGGGCTCTGATTGGTATGGTTGAATTTTTCTGATTAAATAATCACAAACTAATTGATGTGCATTCCTATACGCTGACGGCCAGATGTTCTGCATCTGATGTTAATGTTTTTTAATGTATCGTTTGTGTCCTGTCTTTGACTGTTTCTTTAAAGAACCACTAGATCATGTACGTCATTAAACCACGTTCTCTTCTTTCCCTGCTCTGTGTTTGCAGACTGCGTGCCGTGTGACTCAGCGCTCGCGTCGCCATGGAGAAGCCCTGGAGGCTGTGGGCGGGGATAGAGCGTTGCACCCTGACTCTGGCGTCCTGGTCCTGGAGCGCTTGCCGAGTCTCCCTCTTGGCCCTCATCCTCACCTTCCACCTGTACGGGGGATTTTTTCTCCTCGCACTTATCCTAGCCTCTGTGGCGGGCATTCTCTACAAGTTTCAGGATGTGCTCCTCTACTTCCCGGACCAGCCCCCCTCCTCTCGCCTCTATGTTCCCATGCCGACGGGAATCCCTCATGAGAACGTGTACATCCGCACCAAGGACGGCGTGAAGCTCAACCTCATCCTGCTCCGCTACACGGGTGGTGACGCGCCTCCCGGGGTCAACCCTGGCAATCAAAGCAGCCCCACTTCCTCCGCTACACCGACCATCCTTTATTTCCACGGTAACGCAGGTAACATTGGCCACAGGGTGCCCAACGCCCTGCTCATGCTGGTCAACCTGAAAGCCAACGTGGTGCTGGTGGACTACCGCGGCTATGGAAAGAGCGAGGGCGAGCCCAGTGAGGACGGGCTGTACCTGGATGCCGAGGCCACGCTGGACTACGTCATGACCCGTCCAGACCTGGACAAGACCAAGGTGGTGCTATTCGGCCGCTCTCTGGGGGGCGCCGTGGCCGTGCGCTTGGCGTCGGTCAACCCTCACCGCGTAGCCGCCGTTATTGTGGAGAACACCTTCCTCAGTATCCCCCACATGGCGGCGACGCTCTTCTCCGTCCTGCCCATGCGCCTGCTGCCCTTGTGGTGCTACCGGAACAAGTTCCTGTCCTACCGGCAGGTGGCGCTGTGCCGCATGTCCTCGCTGTTCGTGTCCGGCCTGTCGGACCAGCTCATCCCCCCGGTCATGATGAAGCAACTGTATGAGCTGTCTCCTGCGCGGACTAAGCGTCTGGCCATCTTTCCAGAGGGCACGCACAACGACACGTGGCAGTGCCAGGGCTACTTCGCTGCTCTGGAGCAGTTCATGACGGACCTGCTGAAGAGCCACGCCCACGAGGAGAGCGCTCAGCCCTCCTCCAGCGTCACCATCATCTGAGGTCAACAGACGGGGACCGGCCCACGGCTGTCCAAGGCCTGATTGGACCGACTTAATTGGTTTTTGGAAAGAATGTACCGTTTCTTTTAATGTCTTTTTTCTGTGTTTCTATTTTATTTCACTCTTTCTACATTATCACTTTCTGTCAAATGTAATATTTGTTGACATGATTTGACTATTTCAAGGTTTTAAACGAGGGTAACGATTCCCTACGGCCGTCTGTTGTGTTCCAGCTCTGAATGCATGCATGTGTGTGTGACCTAAACGAATGAAGCCAGAGCCCACGCCCACACGGCAGGTCATGTGACCGCTGTGAGGGGTCTGATGGGAGGAGCTAGAATCAGTTTAAAGACCAATGACCCGACAATATTTCAGAGCAAACTGATTGCGACTAAATACACATCTTCTGGTCACCAAAATGAGGCGATGTGCTGACCTGTACTGTAAATATCTTTGTTCATACATAATTGCACTTTCTTTCTCTGATTTACCCGAGTAGGCTAACGTCTTCTGAGCTGTCCCTTGAGGGGCGTTCAGGTGTTTGTTTTCTCTCAAACTGCTGAGGATCATCATCGCAGCAGCTTGGCATGACGTTGTAGTGATGAATTTTTATATATATACGATAGCGATAAGCTACAAGATATTCTCCCCGTTGCTGGTTAAAATACATCCAGCCCGTTTCTACTGTTGACTGGACTGGAGTTGCTGTTGATGCTTTTGGGTCCTGTGGTGGTGTGAATAAACGACGGGTGCAGATCTATTCCAGTCTAGCGTAGTACAGCAGCACACGCCCGTGTGTACACCGACATGTTTCTGTCCGCTGTAACTCCATCCTTACTGAGGGTGGAGATAGGTCTATAATGTCAAATCCAAGTCCTCTTTTAATGCAAAAGAAAAATCCAGTCCAGCAGAGAATAAAATGAGGCTTCAACCGTCAGTTAGTGGGATCTAGGAGGTCGTGTTTAAGGTAAAGTCTGGAGTAGGAAATGCTCATCGCCCTAGATCATAACAAACAGTCTGGTAAATAACACTAAAAAGATATTGTAGAGGGAAGAAACGTTTAATCTCACTCTGGCTTATCCGTCCTCTGTCTCTGACACTCTTATATAACCAGGATTGGATTTATTTCTGTCCAGTAGAGAATAAAAACAACAGGGTTAAAACATTCTCTGAGTTTTCAAAAATGAACCTTGTTTAGCAGAAATTTATGGAAAGCATCTGGGATTTCATTTACCGCGTCATAGGTAAAAAAACGTTTACCACATCGCATATGCAGATGTAATCCATTACTAAGAAACTGGTATTCTGATAAAAGAACTATTCATATGACCTTTTACCAAAACATGCCATAAGACCCAGCAGTACCAGGCACATCGAGCCTCAACAGGCGGAACGATTATAGCGACCCATTACTATCAGTATATATATATATATATATATATATATTCTGATAGTAATGGGTCGCTATAAGTGTGTGTAGGTATGTGAGTATTGTATTAAGATAGTCTTAAAAACCAAAATGAACATTCTTTAAAGAATTGAGAAATGATGAGAGTATATTTGATCAAATGTAATTACTTATTTTCTGTTGTCAGCATCCTGATTCTTAATCAGAAGGTGTTATGTTCTCGTCTCCCTGAGATTATTTGGCAAAGGGCCGTTGATGAGCCGGTTAGCGGTTGCTCGTGTCCTCCAGGGAGGAGAGGGGCACCTGAAGCCTGAAGCCGGGTGTCCTCCGCCAACTCGCTGCTCTGCAGTGGCGTCCACGCCCTTCAAGTAGAGGCCTCCTTCGCCACGTCTGATCGTGTTTCTAAAACGTGAGCTAGACTTCATTCAACAACCAGTAAAACACTTAAAACATGGTCCAAAGGCTCCTGTGAATGTGAATGGAGTTACACGAACGTGCGCTTTACAAGACAAGGTATCGGTGGTGTGCTCTTCCTTTGTTGTGTGACTTCTGCCTCCGGTGGGACAACAATGTCACACATTTGAGTTTTCATCAAATCCATAATCTGAGTTAGATTGGTCCCGCCTCACACAGTGCTCTGTGAATGCGGCCCTCCTGGCCCTCCTGGCGCTCCTGAAGCTCCGCCCACGCTGCTGTCGCTCTGCATCCAAGACTAAATGTATCTAATTCACCTGATTCATGTTCTGGTGGCTGGCCGAACGTTTGGTGGATGAAACCTAGAAGCTGGTGTGTTTGTCCTCCCACATGTATTTGTTACTGTTGATGGAATCCAACTGAATGGCTTCTCTTTTCTCTTTCTTATATAAAGAAAATCATTTGCCAGGTATTTTGCAAATGCCCTGTCGGATTACGTGTCGATATGATTGTTGATAGTCAAATGAATGCCGGTGAATGGGTTGACATACTTTTGAATTGGCATTTGCAAGCCGGCACGTGGTGATGTGGAGTCGGTGGCGGCCCGGCACCGCGTCGACGGTCCGTGTGTCCGACGCGTGGAGCTCGTCTTCATCTTCAGTTTGAGGGATCTTTCCATTTCACTTTCCATGTTTTAGTTTGTTTTCTATTTCAAAACGGTGTCAACTTCTTTTGTAAGCACACATTTTCACTTTCTACTTTATGTACTGTAACATGCAATAAATTGATACATTAAAATTGCTTCTCGGGTTGGATTGTTGTCGTCGTCAAGCTTTTTTAATTTATTGTCACAGCTCTAACCCCCCAGAGCGTCAACCGGTCCTTCCTGTCTCCACTCTAACGCCACATGGCTTGTTTGTAAGAATGTGGGGAACCTGTAGAGAAGTGTTTTTTTTATTTAAATGTAAGGAGCAAGATGAAGATGAAGAGGACTCATCAGTCAGGCCGGAAGCTGAGAGCGGAACAGTCGAGGGGGAAGAAGCTCCTTTGTGTTTCTCGTGCGTCGGCCCTCAGACGGAACCGGGACCAGCGGCTCAAGGACAGAGCGAAGGTTAAGGAAGTCGGTGTAGCTTTTAGACGGGCTTTGAGGAAACATGGGAGCGCACGTCCTCCATTCCTCTGACGTGTGTCAGGAGAGGCCCTCCTCCTCCTGACGTCCCCTCCTCCTCCTCTCTTTCGGCCGTGTCCCCGTACCGACCGGTGGCCCTCAGGGCCGAGGTGGAGGGCCTCAGGGCCGAGGTCGGGCGCAGGAGAGAAGAGCGACGAGAGGCTCGGCATGCAGGCCATGAGGACTTCTTCCTCTGCCTGGATTTTTAAAGGCCAGCATTTTTCCAGCATGTATTATATTGTTAAGAAAATTATGATTCAACCCTTTGTTGTGTCTTTTCAGACTGAGAATATCAGGAGCAGAAGCAGCCAAGAGGCCGTGCACCCATCTGGGTTTCAACACGCTTTCCCTCCGATAAGAAAGAACAGGTTGGTCTCTGGATCAGAGGCATCAGGTAAGAGCCTTCACTATATCTAAAACTATACTGCATGATGGTTGTTTTTTATACAAATCCATCGGTCTACTTGGGAAAACGTGTTAGAGTGTGACCGGTTTCATGTCCAGTGTTTACGGTGGTGGTTAAGTTCTTCAATCCTTTCCTCATTGTTGTGATACCTCGTGTGCCGGCTCCCATTTGTTTATTCTTATAGTTCAAATGGGCTTCGTAATCTGATACCGGTGATTCAGAAAGAGAAGTCGTCCACTTTAAAAACAGACTCAGCCACGTGTGGATGACACGTCGACTCTGCCCGTAAACACTTAAGAGCTGAAAGCTCTGATGTGGGCAGACACGGCAGAGCCTCAGCTCGAGCTCTTTAACGATCCCCGAGGTGCGTGCAGGAGTCCAATATTTACCGTGTTCTGCTGCCAAGTGCCGACTGGAATGTGGCCCGAAAAGGAAAAAGGGGAAGGAGGAGAAGGAAGAAGAGAGACGGCCTCGGGGAAAGCATTGTGCGGGTTGTAAGGAAACCTCTGACCAGTGTGAACACGTCGAAAATCACTTCATGTTTTCTCTCAGTGTCCCGGCCTTGGCAAACAATAGCAGGAGAACCATCCAGAAAGGTAGTGTGTGCCTGGGCTATGACCGTTATACAATTAACAATATATATTTTAATAGTTTATTTTACAAAATGTACCCATTTCAGCAGCAGGCACGTGCACAGATAGAGCCCTAGTGGTGCTCAAGCACCAGCCCTTTTGCCCCGGATGCCCTGAATGTGTTTTGATATCTGACGGGGAATTTATTTGAGTTCTTGTGAGAATTTCTCTGGCTACACACACCGGTCATCTTCTTTATGTTGTATAAATGCCGTTTAGACAATTTCAAAAGTATGTTGAAAGTATTTGTATAAATGTCACGAGAATTCACAGCTAGAAAGTAGCAGCTAGACTATGCTAACAATGCTAGCTCTCGGTGTCATGCTATCCCTGTACCTCATTGTTTTATGTGTTATGGCTCTCTTTGTTATGTCTGTTCCAGTCTTACAACGACAAATCTTGTAGAAAACGGACAACACTGCTCAGCAAAAATACATTTTAATTTACAGTAAAGAAAAAACACAAGTGATCCAAACTATAGTTTTTAGCCTTTATCACTTTCAATAACACATTTTCGCTGCTTTTGAATTTCCTCTTGGTTGTTGATGACGTTGTTGATTAATATCGCTCATTTTGAAAATGACGTCAGAGGGCAATACAGATCTGTATCAGACCGGCGAGGAGGGCGATACTGGCTGGCATGACGACCCATTAGCCAATCAGAACGCTTTTACTGTTGTGGCCATATAATACTTCATCTTTGTTCATGAAGAGAATGTAAACTAGCTGTCTAATCCTGCCCAGAGGAAACGCAGGTTGAGGACAGCATCATCAGTGTCTTGCTGCTTATGCTTCAACTCGGTCAGAATCTTTTCTTGGCAATGGGTGCCCTTTTTTGGGGTTTGAGCACCTGCCCCCCAAAATGTCTATGTAAGTGCCTGCATTTCAGTAAACATGTATAATATGAGAATAAATGCCGAAGTCCCAGACTCCAGTAACTGATTTAAGTTATTTGAGCGTTGCACTACATATTTAGCATGGTGCTTGTTCTCTGATGTCTTGTTATTTATTTCTCTCTGTAACAGAATATAACCCGGTGTTCTGTCATTTAATGCTGCTTGTCAAAAACCGCTACCTTGTGGTATTGCGCATGCACCGAGTTTTTTCGAGTTTTTTCCGACACGCCCATCATGTTTAGCTAACTCTGTCTTTGCAACGGTGAGTGATGTCACCTTGTGGTATTGCGCATGCGCCGAGTCGATTTTCCGAGTTGCACGGCATGCACGTCATGCACGTTATGCACGGCTGATAACGGTGAGTGACATCACCTGATATAACCCTGATATAAATCAATTTCATTACACTTTTTATAATTATACTCATGACAGAAAAAATACTTACTTTATGCCTTTATTTGATGTACAGATGTATAAAACCATAAAGTAGCATTTTTTTATAGAGTAGCATGAATCGATACACACCTATCAGTTTATGCAGCGGGTAGCAAATTTTTACAAGGCAGCAAAAAATGACAGAACACCGGCAGGCCGGGCTGAAGGGAGGCTCGGCCCTGGAGGCGGGTGGAGGCCGCATGCTGGTCCTGGAGGAGGAGGGCTTCGCCTTCGTGTACAGCCAGCTAGATCCGAGTCGGGTGTCATGTCACAGTTCTTCCACCGGGTGGCGCTGCTCGTCTGTTTGGGAAGTCTGTCGACACAGTGCAGATAAAAGAAGGAAAAAAACCTATACGCGTCGATGTAAGCATGCAGTTGGTTAACAGACCTTGAAGAAAGGTGAGATGAAGAAGAGGACATGTTAATGTCACATGCATAATAGATGAGGAAGCAAATGATATCCCACCCACCTCCTTCTCTATAGATTGAGCTGCAGTTGTGTTGTATTTGCTCAGGTCTACCACATGGACTGTGGGTCACGTGGCGATCCGCCGGAAGAGGAATGTGGTGGGAGACGAGCCCCAGTATGTGGTCTCCTCCCGCTGCATCCAGAACATGAACCCCGTCACCTGCTACACGGGAGGCGAGTCCCACGCATTGTTTATTGTTTATAACAGCTGTTGTGGAAGGTCAGGCTCGGGGTGTGTGTGTGTGTGAGCTGTTTGTGGCAAGAGAATATGTCAGTTCATACATCTGAAGTGTACGTTTGAACTTTGACCTGCGTAGGCGTCGTGAAGCTGGAGGTCGGGGCCGGCTTGGAGCCGCTGATCTCACGCTCCACAGCCGCCGTGTCCCCGTACGGAGACACCACCTTCCCGGGCGCCGTCAGGCCGGCTTGAAATGTGTCGCCTCGTTTTGGGAGCAGCATAGCACGGTGGCACGGCGACCTCGCCCGACTTCGGGCGGCGTGATGATGTGACGTGAGAATACGGGAAGCAGCGATGGGCGGCCCTGCTCCTCGCTGGCGGACGCCACGGTGGCCTCTCTTCAAACAGAGGCAGCGTGTCCACGTGGCTGCAGCTGGGCTGGGCTCACTTCCACAAAATGTCCAAGACGTGCCTCCGCGTGTGTCGTTCTCATATTGTTGTGATCAATACTCACGACTGACATAGCTCCCATGTGATATGTTAGAGAGTCAATCATAAACGTATGATCTTCCATCATTTGATTTGACCGGGACAACATTCTGACACAATAAAAGTGACACTTCTGCACGAGATATGAAATCATCTGGAATCTAGGGGGTGTAGTTCCTTTGTTGGCCACTAGAGGAGGGAGAGAACATCGTTCCGGAAAGCAGAGAGAGGAATAAGGTGGAGCAGGAACTGGTACTCACGGTAAAAGTGACTATTTTTAGAGTGAGGCAGACACGTTCAGGCAGATGATGTTCAGAGGAGCGCCCGGTCTGTGAGGGCCTACCGACCTGTGCTTTTAAGGCCCTCCACAGATCTTGCAGGGAAATTGTTCTACCGAATTTTAAGCAATTTGGACCTTTTTCTGAGGAGTTGTGGATTTTATAAAGAATGACCAGTAGGGGCGACACTGAGTGTTCTCTCTCTTTTTAAACGTCTATAACAGGGCGATTCTGGGGGCCACGGAGACATTGAATACATGGTTGGAACCGGCTGGAGAATGACTATCACCTGGAAAAGAGACCGATACTCTGGCATGTTTCATTCGAAATGACCCTGAGGAGCCCGGAGGAAATAGAGATAAGTATGTCCTCAAAGGATGATTATGTATGTGAAGCTAGTGGGAGAGAGCGAGAGAGGGAGGGGTCACAGCTGGGAGTCAGACACATACCGACCAATGGATCTCCACGACGTCATACACATTTTACCGACTAAGCGTTCTGTGAAAATGACATGTAACATGCGGTGATAGAATTACCGTCCATCATATTTAGAGGACATTCATTGGACAGTAGGACTGGGATATAATGTGTTATATTTTTCATGGATTTTCAGTGCCATCATATCCAGGGAGTCGCATCAAGTTATTGTTTTATGAAGTTCTGCTGGTCAAATTAATGAAACGGGGCAAACGGTTATTAAAAACTGAACGACAAAATCAATTCTATAGGAGTAGTTTTTTTGATTAATGAGAAGCAGACGAGTGGAACCCAGTGGAGATAATGGGCCAATATAAATACTGTGATAGTCATCACCGAACCATCGGATCCAATACGTCTCACATATGCACAAATTAATCACAGAAAATAAAGTTTGATCCATATTTCTGGTTATCTGTTGCCTGGGAACTGAACTAACCAACACACTGCTCATTGTTTGATACACGGGTTGTTCGGTGGCACCTCGCCCACGCAGCCTGACCCAGGGTCAGTTAGCTCCACCTCCACACACGTCTACCTCATCTTGTTTTATTTTTGTGTGGGAATTCTGTCACTCTTATTATTCTGTGTTGGTCTGGAAGCAAACACAGAGACATGCATGCATCGTGGAGATCCAACAACAGCATTCATCAGCTTGAAGCAACAATTTAACATTTTCTGATATTTAGACACGTGTGAAAAATAAATTCACATCTGGAGCTTGACATCCCCGAGAAGTTTGGGACAATAAAGAGTTAAAGGGACATCCTCCCCATCACAATACTGTTATTATTAAAATGTAATCATTCTCAGATAATGCCAGTTTTATTTGCTTATTTGCCAAACTGCTGACTTCAATTAATATTCAGATGCCAAATTATTGAATAATAATAATTTGGTCATAGACCTCCATTTAAAATAGAGGTAATACTGACATAATTGAACATGTATATGCTCTTGTTAAGGTTCAGGCCTCAACCTGATGATCCAAATGAAATGACCCCATTCAAATTAACTTTTTAGAAAAAAAATGTTATTTCACTCAGTGAAAGAGAAACGTCACAACACAACGCTCCATATGCTGAGAGAGGTTTGCGTTTTTGTTGTTGTTGTGTGTGTTCTAATTTTTTATAGATTGATGTATATTTATACCTTGGGGTTCTCACTTAACTCTGTCACACACACACACACCCCACACACACACACATACAGGCCTTCTGTCCATCGTGGGCAAAGCGTTAGACAAAGCCCAGTGGGTGGTCACTTCTTCACTCGGCATTTTGCCCTCAGAGACATGGCTCCATTCGACCAAAAGAGGGGAGGGGGGGGGGGTTCAAGTGGACTTCATGGAGAGTAGTAGCCATTTGTGGAAGAGAAGAGAGGCTGTGAGGCTACAGAGAGAGAGAGAGAGACGGATGGTCTCGGGGCGCTCTGGCCATGGAAGTCACAGACGCTCTTCGATGATCTAGTAAACAGGCGGCTGTACACACACAGGAGGAGGAGGAGGAGGAGGAGGAGGAGGAGGAGGAGGAGGAGGAGGAGGAGGAGGAGGAGGGGTCGGCGAGTAGAAGAGAAGAGGGGTGCGCGGACCCCTCCTATAAAAGTGTCAAGCGTGATGCTCCCCCTCCCTCTGGGCCAGAAATGTCTTTTGTGCGGCGCCATGGAGACGGCTGGTGTGTTGGCGGAAGCTGATGTCATCGTGGGACTCGCCTCTCAAAGAGAAACCAGCTTCTGGCCGGAGAGTCAGGAAATGAGACCTGCTGTGTACACATGCTGGCACTGTGTGTAGTTCACACACTTGATGTGAGTGTATAGGAGTACACACATGATGTGAGTGTACACACTTGATTTAAATGTACTTAGGAGTACACATAGAAGTACACACAGATGTGAGTGAGGAGTGCTCACATGTTGTGAGTGTACTTAGGAGTACACACACACATTAGTATTATGTTGCTTGTTTGTAGGAGATAAAGATAGATTCCTCTGTCCAGGGGCGTTTGTAGGATTCAAAGAAGGGGGGGGGTTAGCCCCCAGGGGGAGTGGGATGCCTAGTTATGTTTTGGAGGCCCCGGATATCCGTTAAAGACCGAATTTTAGCGTTATAGTGATATTTTATGCTCATTTGGACACTGTCACTGAGATAAGGATGAACTAGTTCAGTGTCAAATACAACTTTTAATGGGAAAACATTATTATAATAATATATATTAATGCAAGGAATAGAAGCCCCCCCTAAAATGAACGCCGGCCCTGCCTCTGTCCCTTAGAGTCTGTCTCCACATCTCACATTTTTCAGGCAGTGCATCATTTGCATTAAACGAGGAGCGTAGCGTCTCCGTGTCCATGACCCCGAAAAACGTGACTGACCCAGCAGAATGAGGAGCGCTGTGTATGTGTGACGGAGCTGGTTTAGTTCCCTCTCTCCTGAAAATCATCAAACTCTTTTGGAATATAAAGTATTCTATAATTCATAAAGTTCTGCCTCCGCCTGGAATGGAGCCGTGATGAGATGCCAGGCGGGCAGTCGTCTGCATTCACGTAGATCTCGATTAATCTTCCCTTTATTCGTAGGCCTTGTTCTCAAGGACCTCCGCCTAGAACCGAGGAGAGGGAAACTGAGTCGTCATGAGTTGACTTGTATCGTGTCTCAGACCGTGTGTGTTGGCTCCTTAGATTTAAGAGAATTGAGCCTGGAAAGTCCTGGAATCTGCTCTGCAACTCCTAAAACACACACACACACATGGACAGAAAAACGGGAACGCCCGAAGCCCGAGCGTCTACGAGCCGCCGAGGTGAAGTAAACCGGGCGGAGGGAAGGACACCCCCAGCTGACGGCATCTTTATGCTTGTTGCTGTACTTGCAATGAAATATTGGGCAATATCAGCCAATATATAAGAGAGCATGTCAAACGAAAGTGGAAGCTGATTCCGTGGGCCGCCACCCGATGTTTACACACGGGCTCCTCCGTCAGGCGAATGAAGAAGTGGCATCCCGGGCCGCTCCGCTCTTTACACCGCATTGTGCAGGTTTAGATGGTGTCGACTTGAAGAGGCATTGGCCCTAACGAGAGATCCGATGCTCCTCAGTGGTGACCTCAGGCCCAGGGTCGTCTCGGTTTATCACGTGAAGGTTTTTCAGGGATGTTCTTGCATGGTGAAAGTTCTCTGCCAGTTTCTGCATCCCAAAGGAATGCTGTGGATTCGTTCCCCCTTTGGACCTGAACACCCCAGCAAGGGTAATAACCCCAAAGTAGGCATATAAATGGATTTGGTCCATTTTCCTTCCACCTCTCTCCAAGAACACGCCTTCTTTCGTGCGATTCAGAATTATTTTCTGGATGGAATCGCGGATGAAAAGCTCAAAAGAAAACTGCCATCTGTCTGGGGCCGGGTGGCAACACATGGGCAGCTGAGGCGATAATTTTTTTATCAAGAAGACCCTCGGAAATTATAACTTGAGGGGCAGAGTGATTTAAAAATCGCGGGACATTTGTGGAATATGTTAACAACCAATGTAGAGGTTTGAGGTTCTTTTGGTTTGAGAGCATCAAATCTGTCAGATTTAGCTATGAAATAGGTTTCTGAGATGAAAAATATGACACCACAGTACCAGAATCTTGCTCTGATTGGTTGTGGTGGAATCTGATTGGTTGTGGTGGAATCTGATTGGTTGTGGTTGAATCTGATTGGTTGTGGTGGAATCTGATTAGTTGTGGTTGAATCTGATTGGTTCTGGTGGAATCTGATTGGTTGTGGTGGCAGCTTGACTGACTCTTGAGCTCCAATAAGAAGCATGCTCATGCTCGACACATCTGCTCTGCTTTGTTGTGCTCGTGTTTTCACTGCGAGGCCTTTACTGGAGGGCTGGCTCTCTGCTCCCCCAACACAAACACTGCATGCAGCCACACCACAGAGTGTGTATGAAGTGCTGTGTCACTCATCCCCACCAGCTGCTCATGGGCTTCTGGTCAGTCGTTGTAATTAGAGATTTAAACTCCCTCACTTTGTCCCACCCAAACACACACACTCATTAACTGACATCTTTCTCTCACTGACTCATGCTCTTTCCCCCCACCCTTTAAAAAAAATATCCCCCCTTATTCACCCAAACTGGCACACTCCCACTCCCCCCCCCCTCTCTCTCCCCCCTTTTCTCTGATATGTCAGTGGAGGATTTTAGCCTTTGGTGTTGAGGGAGCTGGGAGTGGATTTCTCTCTCTCTCTCTCTGAGTGTTTCAGATCTTTGCAGCTGAGCTCAGATTGTCTCTGGATGTTATTTCTTGGCAGGAAAAAAAGAAAATCAACAACTCCGGGGTGAGTGTTGCAGTGAGGTGCGGCGCCACTCGTCTCCTGTCTGACGCCGGGTGTCGTTTGACTGTGTGTGAATGAGTGTTTGAAGTTTCTCTGTTTATCATTCACACACAGCCCGACGGCACAATGTTTAGCCATTGGCAGAACGTTTGCATTTGTTATTGTTTTTGAACGCTTCATTCTTCACGTGTTTCCGTAACTGAACAACCATCTCAATAGTGAAACGTCTGCATCGTTTCCCAATGGAAAGGCCTTGTCTTCTTCTTTAATGCCCACCGTCCCTCTGCAGAATGGCCTATTTTGTGTTTCTTTCTCTACTTCCTTTCCCCCTTGCGTGCTGTTGTTTGCCCTGAGATGTTGCATGTGTGCTGGCTGGCAGCACAGAGAAAGGAAAAGGCAGGTTTGTTGGCTCGACCGCTGCAGACACTGCACACGCACTCCTCAGAAAAAAGCCTCTGGGGGTGATGGATGTCGGTTTGGGGATCGTTCCAGATTCAGAGGACGTCTGGACCGCCTTCAGCCAATCGCCGTGTGGCTGTGTGATGTGTGTGATGTGTGCCGCGTCGGCCGGTGGCACCGTAGGAGAGGAGGGCGAGACGGCCGAAGAGACCCGATGAAAAGCAGGAGGAGGCAGAGGAAAGAAAAGAAAGTAAATGAGGCATTTAGGGACACGGAAACGGAAGCATTGTTACGAGGGCAGCCAGAAAAGAGCAGCGAGGAGGAGACGGGGGGAATCTCAAAGCCTTTTCTGCTCGCCGTGACAGAACGTCGCCGAGTAACCGGAGAGGACATAACTCCGCCTGCATGGGTCACGCCACGGAACTCTGCTTTTGTTTCACAGCATTTCACAGATGGGCTCATTCATCAGGCGGCTGAGGGCCGTGTGTGTGAGTGTGTGTGTGTGTGTGTGTGTGTGCGAGTGTGAGTGTGAGTGTGAGTGTGTGTGGATGTTGTTGGTGTTGAACCCCTGGGAAGCAGAGCTGTAACTGTTAAACACTGTGTGCAAAATCAATCACGTTAAACCGATGTTCAGGGAGGACCAGCCACTTCAGTCACAGCCCTCTTTCGCAACAAGACGTGTGTGTGTGTGTGTGTGTGTGTGTTTGTGTGTGTGTGTGTGTGTGTGTGTGTCTGTCCTCCTGCTAAGGGCCTCAAGCGTATCATTGCGTTGCATGAAGGTACTCTTTCTTTAACTTAAGAGATGATCTCAGCCACATGGTTCCATAATGAGGTTTCCCAGCCGTTGGCTCCCGGCTCTCGGTTCTTCCTCCTCGTGCTCCGCTGGTCTCTGGGTGAGAGGCTGACGTCGGTCAGGACGCAGCCCGGTCCCCCTGTGGTCAGCTGTTGAGCCACACGGGCTCAAGACTGGGCCACCACCCTCCCTGGTAATTATAGTTTGATTTACGAGCTGAAGAGCTTGATGATGACGAGCCGAGACAAGGAGGAGGAGGAAGAGGAGGAAGAGGAGGAGGATGGGGAGAAAGGGATGTCTGTACAAAGACTTTCACCAGCCATAAAGCTTTTTGATGGATCTGCTGCTGTCAAAACTCCAAAGGTGTTCAAGGAAGATACAGACCCCCCCCCCCCTCACAGTGGCACTTATGTAAAGCAGCCCCCCGGCTGTGTTGCAATGCCGAGGCCCCGTGGCTTTGGCGAGATTTCAAATGACATCTTTTAGGCACGATTACGGAGCAGAATGGGTATTCTCACAGACTTCTGCGGGGAAAGTGGAGCGATGTGGTGAAGTGTGGCAACTCGGAGAGGAGAAAGTAGAACTGACAGCCACACCGGCGGACCGCTGTCATGGCCGATTCCTCTCTGTGGGCCCGATGGTCAGGAGTCTGTCTGGATGTGTCACGTCCAACACTCGGCGTGTCCGCCGGCTCGTCTATTCTTAGATCCCCCCCCTCCCCCACCACCACCACCTCCACCAGCACACAGAGCATGCATACAAACACTGGATGTATGGATGCATCTGATGTCAGCAGGCAGACAGCTGATGGAGCAGACCGTGTGGGGGAGGAGGCGGGGGGGGGGGGTGGATTATGGGGGGTTAGCGTTCATCTGGGGAAACCTCATATTAGTTTCACCCTCAAATCTGATTAGTGCAAATTGTAATCGACACAAATGAGCTGTTTATAATTAGCAGACTGGGACTTGAGACGGATGACTGTGACGTGTGAATGGAAATGTTAAATATCTAACAAGGCCTGCATGTAAATGGCAGCATAACGCATTTTATTTAGGTCTGGATTTATCAACTTTAATATTTTAATAGTGTTGAGTCTACAGTATGTAATTAGCACTTCCTCATGTATGAAGCAGTATTCAATGAGCATAGCATGGCGGACTCACAATGGAGGGTTTAGAAATCTGTGCAGAAACATTTTGTATTTTGTATTCCACAAGCCCTTGTCAAAAACATCTTTACACACACACACACACACACACACACACACACATATATTACATCTCGACCGGCAAAATGTGGGTCACAGTTTAGTTTACTGTAAGCCGTCAACATGCACATTACATCACTTCAGGCAATTCATCCGATTTTGCGCAACTCCCTGCGGAGCCAGAACAAGGCTGTGTGCAATTATCCGCTTCACATACACAGTGCTTACAATACTTCTATACACACATCTCACATCGCTGGAATCCCCCTCAAAGAGACCGTGTCAGAAATGAACATTTGAAATAAGATAAAACAGTATATTAGAAGATTTGTTTTGAGTTCATCTTCTGTTGATCAATCAGTTTTTTGACAATCACCGATTTTCAGAAATCCGATGGAGATACTATAGATTGAGTCAAATAGCTGTTAATGTAATATATAAAAGTAAAATAAACAGAAGGCTGTGTGTATGATTGGCATTTGTTCTCTTCTAAATTGAATGATCCTGAGATGAAGATGAAATCCCAGACTATTCTTACTGCTGGGGCCCATATGACGGGGCAGTTGGCGGCCCGCCAGCAGCTGAAGACAGGTGGTGGGCAGCAGCAGCAGGAACCGGTTTTTGGGGCGTGGACCACTTCCAGCAGCCGAAGATTAAACCCAAACCGTTGGTCTGAGCTTCTCAGATATAAACAATGTCACCGAAGCAGAGCAGCACGGCTCTCAATGAGCAGCACGGCCGTACCGGCTGACCAATGTGACCGTAGTCTTAACCAGAGGAGAGGGAGGCTCCTCCCCTTTCAGCTCCTTCTCATTCTATAGAAGACTTCCTCATATTAGTGCAGGCCTGTAGCGGCTGGCATGTGACAGGCGGCCATCGTAGACTTTGTTTCCCTTCTAGGGCTATTATTGGAAACCCCGTCAATAAGGGATGTCAATGTGAGGGTCAATGTCTGGGCCTGCTATGGACTTCCTTCTAGGTGTGTGTGTGTGTGTGTGTGAGTGTATGAGAACATGTATGGCGTGCCACCTGTTTGGGGTTGGACTAGTGGGACAGCTGTATTTTCTGTGAGAATTGAAGTTCTAGAATGTGGTGAGAGAAGAGCGGCCCTCCATCGGTGCTTCAGTGTTTGCTAGTGGTAATTGCTGCCGTAGGAGTGAAAGCTGGAAAAGAGTAGATTGTGAGACCTGACACAGGTGGTCGCGGGAAGATAATAAAGGGCTCTCTCCGAAAGAGGTGGGAGGGAAGAAGGGAGTAGATCATGAAGCCGCTCGCTGTCTCTCCTCCCTGGAAGGGGGACGAGGCCAGGTGCACGAGACGTAACCGCTTCACTGTTCCCATCACAATCAGACCTCACACACACACACACACACACACACACACACACACACACACACACACACGCTCTGCCTGCCCACACCAACGTGTCCACCTCCCAGGTTCTCATGCCTGCAGCGAGACGGTGTGTATAGTATGAGCCCAGCTGCAGAGCCATGCAAATGATGTGCCCACATCTGGTTAAGCATTCCCTTTTAAAATAATGTGCCTTTGATCTCTCCAAGAAGCCACGGGGGGAGTTTACTGAGATGAAAGACGACGTCGGCCTGGGATATGAGTGCGTGCTTGATTTCAAACATATCATCGCTGACATTAAAGCCAAATCAAATTAGGTCAATACATAATGGGTCATGATACCCCCCCCCCTTTACTATGCTATGATACTCCCTCATCCGAACCCACTATCTCGCTGGAGGATGACGTGATGAGGGAGAGACGATAAAGGAATGCCGTATATCATATTTCGTGAGAGCAGATAAGCCTCCTGAGGTAACATGTCTCTGTAAAGCAGCATCTCTAGTGCGTGTGAGTTCAACCACTAATCTGGTCGTCCCGTTCCCCCGATGCACCTCCGTCCAGTCGACTTTCCCCACCTCTCTTTCTGTGTTCTTCCACCTTCGTCTCCATCTTCCTTTTGCCCGTCTGCCTGTTTTTTCAGAGTAGCTCGGGGTTCGGCTCAACCAGCCATTAATGTTCGTATTTGCACCCGGGTAGTTCCTATAGATTCAGAAACATTAAGAGACTTCTATATGTTGAGTTTTAGAAGTTTAAACTAAAGTATTCATTATAGAAAAAAGTATGAAATCAGCCCATGTGTGAGCAAGAACATGTGGGATCAAATTCTTCCAAGGGAAATTGCCCCTAACGCAGATGAAGCATCAAACTAAAACTTGTATTTGACATCACTTGGTGATGTCAGAGTGCATCCGTCACTTATTTTACATGTAAATAAGGCTGAGATCCCGGCTGGGTATAGAACCACGATTAAGGGAGAAGCAACAGAGAGATTAGGAATGACGAGCGCGAGATTGATGCAGACAGATGGAGAGATTGTCCCGGAGGAAAGGAGGAGAAGCTCATTAAAAAGCAGATGATCTGTGAGGAGATGTGGAGGAGAAGAGATCCCTGTTTACAGAGAGGACCCGCCCTCTTTCTCTCCTCAGGCTTCTTGGTTTGCTTGTCCTTCATCCCACTCCAGACCGTCTCCTCTCCTCCGTCTGACAGGTGGATGTTTGAAGTTCTCCTTCTGGTTCTTCCTGTTCCCCCTTTTTTAATCTGGCCCTCTTCCACGTAGAATATCTTTCAGCGGCTTTCTCGGTCCTGCAGGTGAGGATGAAGGTAGGTGAAGGAGGGGGGATGCAGAAAGACTTGAAATGAGAAAATAGGCAAGACGGGTGTTGGTAGGAGGGAAGGAGGGAATGGGTGAAGTGAGGTGGAGATGGACGTCTGACGGCTCGCAGGGTGGAGGTGTGTGTCTGTCTGATCCGTCTCTCAGTGACCACAGGCTCCTCCCCCTTTCCAATGTCAATATGGGGAGTATTAGCACAGAGGCGCACCATAGTAATTATGCCGCTTGTCATTAACTATTCATCACCTCACACCACACTGCTTGGCTGAGTGTGTGTGTGTGTGTGTGTGAGTGTGTGTGTGTCACATGTCTGCCTCAGCACGGAGGCTCCGCGTTGTGTTGTTTTCCTGTTGTGTTGTTTTCCTGCTGTGCAGATGAGACAGCTGGCTCATATCTGAACGAGGGATTTGCAGACGCACCTATTCAAGCTCCGTTGTCTCTGTTGTGTCTCCATTGTGTCTCCGTTGTGTCTCCATTGTGTCTCTGTTGTGTCTCCATTGTGTCTCCGTTGTGTCTCCATTGTGTCTCTGTTGTGTCTCCATTGTGTCTCCGTTGTGTCTCTGTTGTGTCTCTGTTGTGTCTCCATTGTGTCTCTGTTGTGTCTCCGTTGTGTCTCTGTTGTGTCTCTGTTGTGTCTCCATTGTGTCTCCGTTGTGTCTCCATTGTGTCTCTGTTGTGTCTCTGTTGTGTCCCTGTTGTGTCTCCGTTTTGTCTCTGTTGTGTCTCCATTGTGTCTCCGTTGTGTCTCCATTGTGTCTCCGTTGTGTCTCCATTGTGTCTCTGTTGTGTCTCCGTTGTGTCTCTGTTGTGTCTCTGTTGTGTCTCCATTGTGTCTCTGTTGTGTCTCCGTTGTGTCTCTGTTGTGTCTCTGTTGTGTCTCCATTGTGTCTCCGTTGTGTCTCCATTGTGTCTCTGTTGTGTCTCTGTTGTGTCCCTGTTGTGTCTCCGTTTTGTCTCTGTTGTGTCTCCATTGTGTCTCCGTTGTGTCTCCATTGTGTCTCTGTTGTGCCTCCGTTGTGTCTCTGTAGTGTCTCTGTTGTGTCTCCATTGTGTCTCCGTTGTGTCTCCATTGTGTCTCTGTTGTGTCCCTGTTGTGTCTCCATTGTGTCTCTGTTGTGTCTCTGTTGTGTCCCTGTTGTGTCTCCGTTTTGTCTCTGTTGTGTCTCCATTGTGTCTCCGTTGTGTCTCCATTGTGTCTCTGTTGTGCCTCCGTTGTGTCTCTGTTGTGTCTCTGTTGTGTCTCCATTGTGTCTCCGTTGTGTCTCCATTGTGTTCCTGTTGTGTCTCCGTTGTGTCTCCATTGTGTCCCTGTTGTGTCTCTGTTGTGCCTCCGTTGTGTCTCTGTAGTGTCTCTGTTGTGTCTCCATTGTGTCTCCGTTGTGTCTCCATTGTGTCTCTGTTGTGTCCCTGTTGTGTCTCCATTGTGTCTCTGTTGTGTCTCTGTTGTGTCCCTGTTGTGTCTCCGTTTTGTCTCTGTTGTGTCTCCATTGTGTCTCCGTTGTGTCTCCATTGTGTCTCTGTTGTGCCTCCGTTGTGTCTCTGTTGTGTCTCTGTTGTGTCTCCATTGTGTCTCCGTTGTGTCTCCATTGTGTTCCTGTTGTGTCTCCGTTGTGTCTCCATTGTGTCCCTGTTGTGTCTCTGTTGTGTCTCTGTTGTGTCTCTGTTGTGTCTCTGTTGTCGTGCGGTTCTCATTGTCTGCCAGCTCCACTCACCCGTCTGACCACAAACTCTTCAGGGCGAGCTCTCTCCATGAGGTGGATCCAGGCTCCTCCTCTTCTGTGTTTTTGTTCCCTCCTCCTCCTCATTTCTTTATTTACACCAGCATTGTGATAGTGGAGAATGGAGGGCTTTCGAAGATGGGGGGTGTAACTGTACCCCCCCCTCAGATGGAGCAAGTGGGGCTGGATTCACTGGGGTCTGGAGAGGGGGAGGGACGTTGACAGACAGACGGAGAGAAAGAGAAGGAGAGAGAGACATATGTAAAAAGAATTAGCTGCTCCAAGCGGCTGAGTTGCCATGGCTACGGGGTGGAAACGGATGAATGAATGACATCACAGTGGCGGGGAGGTGAGAGAGTGTGAAATTGATTTGGTGGCGGCGCACAGGGAGGCAGTCCTCGTTGGGTTTTCGTTGGGCAGACACATTTCTCTCTCCTGCGTTCCGGAGTCTCCTGTGGACGAGCCAGCACCGGTAAGGCTACGCTTCTCTCTCTCTCTTCTCTCTTCTCTCTCGCTCATCAGAGGGAAGGATGCTTGTGAGGATGAGGACAAGTGTATGTGGGATTCTTAACTCTGATTATTGCCTTGACAACATGCAAGAGGAACATAGAGAAGACGTGCGTGTGTGTGTGTGTGTGTGTGTGTGTGTGTGTGTGTGTGTGTGTGTGTGTGTGTGTGTGTGTGTTCTCAGTGTGCATGGTTGTGATGTGTTGTTCCAGCGTGCCACTGGGAATGAAAGGAGAGGCAGATGTGCTGTGCAGTTGTCATGGGCATATGTGTGTGTGTGTGTGTGTGTGTGTGTGTGTGTGTGTGTGTGTGTGTGTGTGTGTGTGTGTGTGTGTGTGTGTGTGTGTGTGTGTATAGATATGCCATGGCATGTTTAGTGTGGTAGAATGTGTGTGTTTCTGGTTGGGAATGAACAGCTGATTGTGCAAAAAATATTTACATAATCGGTGAGATCCTCCATAATTATTACCTTTTGATCTCTGATCCTTCCGCACTTCGGAGCTGTGTGAGTGTGTGTGTTGGAGACACACACACTCACACACACCTTGTTGTCTAGCAACTTGGAGTGCTGATGCCCCGCTCCTCGGGGAGATCGGAGCACATGATCAGTCATCCCCCGGCTCCCTGGGAGCCGATGAAGTCTCGCTAAAGAACACTTGATCTCGGAGCGTGACTCCGGCTCCTCTCGTTTAGAGAGCGGTCCGACTCCACGCCGCACAACCGGGCTGCGAGTTCACGGGCACGCCCCGTACACCCGTCGTCTGGCTGTGTGATTGATTACAAAGTTGACCTTTCTTGACCCCTGCGGGACAAAGCGGCCGGAGGTAAAAGGTGCTGGAGGTCACGGCGCGGCCAATCAGAACGCTTAGCTCGGTCACTGGGCCGGCACCCAGAGTGCATGCAGATTACACCGGGGATCAAAGGCTCAAAAATGTAGGGTGGATTTTGAAAATGTAATCCATAATACATTTATCAACTGGTCTGCACATCTTTTGGAAAGCACCCAGTGAATCTGGGTTGGCGTTCCTTCTTTTCTTGGCTAATGGCTACCATCAAGGCGTGTGAGCTTCAAGGACACAATGCTGCAGTCAGGCAATCCATCATCGTGGCCTTCGGTGGCAGGTGTATTTGAATAGAGCTATCTGTTTGGTTCAAGGGGGAATATGTAAATGGTACATTTACATTTGGATTTGCATCATTGAGCTGCCGTTCCTAATTAAACTGTCTTTTTCTATCCAGAGAATCACAGCAGCCGGACGCGTATGAGGTCCGAAGCCTTTTTTTACGAAACATATAATCAGCATCATAAATACACAAACTGACCCTAAGAAATATCATGTTGCCCCTGAAGTCACGAGGAGTGGGGCAACAGATGCCCCCATAACGCCCTCTGAGAATGTAATAGTGCTTTCTTCTTTGTTGTGTGTGTCCCGTCTGTAATGTCTGTACTGTAAGGTGCACAACAAATATTAATAAAATATAATTTGGAATTATTAAAAATAAAGAAATCAGTTATAACTGGTAATAGTTGTTAAACAAATTGTATAACAATAAATAACCACAAAGAAATAAGAATTACATTTAATATGACACACTAGTTGGCTTGTTTTTAGTATTGTGAGGAGAAATTAAATACGTTAAAAAGGCTCCAGTATACAGACGCTGCAAAGCGATGGCGGCTTGTCTTTGAGTCAGCGAGCGGAGTGGACGGCTGTACGTTGCTTAGCTTTTGGGATGGTTGGGGGCACAAGTGGGTCAGCCATGTGGGTCTCCGCTCTGAGGACAGAACTGCCCTGTAGCGCACCGCTACTCAACTCAAAATATCTATTTTTAATCTGAAGTCGTATGAAAGCCACTCCACTCTGAGCCTCTGATCCGGGATGAGTATCATTGATCTCTTCAATTCACTCTGTGACTATTGGAAAAGGTGGAGGGGTTTCAACCAGGTTGATACGCTCCGCGAGGAGTTGAGTTTCCACGATATAGCCTGTGTGTGTGTGTGTGTGTGTGTGTGTGTGTGTGTGTGTGTGTGTGTGTGTGTGTGTGTGTGTGTGTCCACCTTGGTGTCAGCTGGTTGACAACGCTGTGGTCTGACATGGTTTCTGGACCGTGACACAAGCATCCCCACATACCCAGCCTGTGTGGAGGGGGCTGGCATGTCTGTCTAGGAGTGACTTACCTACAGAGACTTTAGGACACATTACACGTGTTTCAGTCACCTTCCCTGTATGGACCTTGAAAGGAAACCAGATGGCTCTGGTGACATCATTGCTGTGGCATGGCCCAATATGAACTCAGGGACATGAACGTCCCTCACATGAACTGACTAGAGCTCTCCGTCCCTCTCTCTTTGGCTTGTAATCTCTATTCTATGTCTGTTTTCTGTTCCTTCATGGCCCCCTCCACGGCACGTTTACATGCTCTACCATCACCAAGCAGACAGAAGCCGGCGTGCACTGTTTTATTATGGAGTGAAGGAGCTGGAAGGTGGTAACACCTTCTGACTGGAGGGCTGGAGTCCAGTTGAGTGTCAAATGGTAGTCCCTCAAAATATCTCTAATACAATTCAAAGTAGGTGCCTCGTCATGCACATGCACGTTATAAGTGTAAAGATGTAATTACCTTTCATTCTTCACTTGGCTGGAACATCTTGGTCGGAGCATTCAGTCAGACTAATCATATCCATAAAATAACTTTGTTATTATTATTCTATTATAAGATGATGTCTTTGTCTGGTACTATTTATACTTCTGAGTTGCGATCAATTGAGATGAAACGTCCTTCTGTTTGACTGCAGGTCTGTACTAAAGTAGAACGATAAGTTATTCCACGGATTTCTTTTCAGGCTTCCATTTCTTCTCTTTCTGCACGGCAGCTTTCATGAATTTGTTATGCAACATTAAATTATGAAAAATGATAAAGGACTCCCTGCTGTCGTCTAGTCCTTGTGCTTTAAACGTATCTATCGGTTTGATGCTGCTCTTCTCAGTTGTTTGATATGTGTGGTTCAAATGAGCTCGTTGTCAGGAGGCCTAATGCAGTGTTTTGCAAAGATTCATCGTTTCCAGGAGGCTCCAGTAGCTGCTAGCTAGTGAACAATACACCGAAAATACACCGAAAAGCAATCAGCATCCCGGTTGTGAACATGAATAACTGTGACATCGACGTTTGAAACGCTCGCGCTGCTCATAGGAAACTCAAACCCCCTGACAGCCGGCCGCCAGGGGGCGCTCGAGTCGTCTCGGCCCCACCGGGCAGCTGCAGGCGGCTGCTGCGGTTTCCTGGACGTCGCCGCTGCAGCCCGGCTGTTCAGGTGAAGAGACACCTGATTTGAACTCTTATTTTCATGCAACTATTGTATATTAGCAGGAATATAACCCAGCATGGAACCGCAAGTATTATTTTTAATCTGAAATGTAAAGTGTCCCTAAAAATGTTTGAATAATCATAATTTATCAATTTCAAAATAATTGTGATATTTATTTTGGTCAGAAGCGTGCAGCTTTTCTTTAAAGTTAGTTTTCTTCAGATCATTACGCTTATTATTCCCAAACGTGTCGATGTTTCTTACATTAACTATGTTATGTTATGTCTCTTAACTTTCACTTTCTTTTAACTTGTTTGTAACGTGTTTCTTAAGTTGCTGCCTGTCTCGGTTTAGCTAGGACTCCCTCGAAAAAGAGATTTTAAATCTCAATGGGACTCAACTGGTAAAATGAAGGTTTAATATATATATATATATATATATATATATATATATATAAATACATATGTATATATGTATGTATTCATGTCTATATATGTATACATATATACATATATCTGTATATACACAGATATATGTATATATACATATGTATGTATATATATATGTATATATATGTGTATGTATATATGTGTATAGATATGTTTATATATGTGTATAGATATGTATATATACATGTGTGTAGCTAGTATATATATATATATATATATATATATGTATGTAAATGTGTATATATATATATACATGTATATATATATGTTTATATATGTGTATATATGTATAAATGTGTGTATATATATATATATATATATATATATATATATATATATATATATATATATATATATATATGTATATTACACTGATAATTCTGTAGCCTGTAATCCTGCTCTCTCCTCCACGTTCACATGGCTCTAGAGAGTGTTGCTTCTTCAGGGATCTCGCCTGTGTAAAGCAGCTGCTTAAGTATAATTGTTCAGTGTGCTCGTGCTCACTCGCTCACACACAGCAGGTATTTTAGGCATCATTAGTACTTGAATTGGAGCAGCTGTGATGGCATGGCGCGATAACATGAGCAGAACGGTGATGTGGGTTCAGAGGGTGACCCACTGTGCCCGTGCATCTGCTGGCGCTCGACGGCGAGCGTCACGCGGCGCCGGTGGCGTTCACTCTCGGTCAGCCAGAGCACAACCAGGCGAGAGGCGAGAGGCGAGAGGCGAGAGGACGGCGCCGCCGCCTCTGTGCCGTGTGGCGCTTTTCGTTGGGATGCAGCACCGGGCTGCGCTTTTGTGTGTCTGGTTATTGATTGTCTCTCGCAGCCGTCCTTTGTGTTCCCGTGCCGTCCATTGTGCCATGTTGCTTGAAACTTGTGAGCTCGGGGAGAGGGGAGAGAGAGAGAGAGAGAGAGAGAGAGAGAGAGAGAGAGAGAGAGAGAGAGAGAGAGAGAGAGAGAGAGAGAGAGAGAGAGAGAGAGAGAGAGAGAGAGAGAGAGAGAGAGAGAGAGAGAGAGAGAGCGGGATGGGGTTGACGAGTTGAGCGGCGTGATTTGAGAGGGAGAAACATAATTATAGGAAGACAGTAGGTCATTCATGGACGTGTGTGTGAAGAGAAACTCATAAGTTATTGATTCTCCCAGCTCGCTTTGTCTCACGCGGCCGTTGTTCGACTTCATTTGTCTGTGAAATGGTCCTGACCATGTTCCCAGGGCTTTACTCCCCCTGGCTCCTGATTCCATCATGTCCTTTTCTTTTGCTCCCCCTGGCAGCAGCAATAATGAGCTATATCGGTCTTTTTGTACTCCATTTGTAGCAATCTACCGACTGGAAGATGCCACAGATGTTGGAAGATGCCACAGATGTTAACCCCCCCCCCACACACACACACACACACACACACACACACACACACACACACACACTCACACACACCCTTCTTCTTCCTTCCAGCTGTTGACTCTTGAACCTTGAGATTACAGAAGTTTATCACGACTTCTCCATCATCCAGACAATTCATGCCTCAATGTTAGGAGTATACGCCTTCCATCTTATCTTGTTGTTGTTGTTGGCCGAGGCAGGTGGGTTCATAACACCTCTTCAAAGATACAGGAGGAATTATGATTGAACTCTCTTCGGTTCTTTTCTAGCTTTTCTGTTTCTTTGCTTTTGGGAGTCTTGGTAATTCACCTTTTTCTGTTTTAGATTAAAGTAAGTTATTTTTCATAATTTTTATTTTTTTCAAGGATCATAATTACAAAAAGAAGCCAAACTACTGAAATGTTAATGATTGTTGTAACACAAGGAGCCTAGAACTAAAATTAGATTAGATCAAATAAGATAATCCTTTATTAGCCCCACAGTGGGGACATTTCAGGATCACAGCAGCGGGTGCACATTAGAGCAGAAATAAAAATAAAACACAATAACAATACTAAATATACAGAGGAAACACAATGTATACACAAGGCAGAGACCAAAGTGAGTTTCCATCAGGTTTAAATACCATACAGTCTAAATGTTCAACGTGATCCTAGCTTGTAATAAAAGTGTTGAATCCCCGTAGTGGCTTCACATCCACCTGCACACGGCTCGCTGGATTGAAGTGTCTCTTTGCAGCGAGAGGATTAACAAGTAGAGCTTGTGTTTCTCTATTTGAACCAAATGGCACGCAGCAGGAACATCGCCTCCCACCGCGTTGTCGTGAAGCGTACGTTCCACCGGTGCCCGTGAGCACTTGAACGCAACACGTGACTCTTTAACGACGGTCTGCGAGTGAGCCACACATATCTCTTTATAGAGAAGGCTGTTTTTTACATGGATGTGTTTCTTCCCTTCTTCCGCCCCCCGGTGTTCCTGTCATGTTTCACCTCTGGTGCGTTTAACTGCTCTCTGCTAATGGGAGTGACTCAACGCTGCAACATGCCGTAGCTGGAGGGGGAAGTCGACTCCATCGGGATGTTGCTGCATCTCCTTCTCTCCAGTCCCCAGGATAGGCAGTTGTTATCCGCCCACTCCTCCTCTACCTCCATCTGCCTGATAGGTGGTGGAGCTCTCCATCGTGGAATATGACTACTACGAACTATTCATACACTCATATTTGTTGAATGTGTTGCTACTCTCAATCTGTCCTTCTGTACACATTACATCTATTGCATCTGTCCATCCTGGAGAGGGGTCCTCCTCTGTTGCTCTCCTGAAGGTTTCTTCCATTTTTCCCCCTGAAGGGTTATTTGGGAGTTTTTCCTGGTCCGATGTGAGGTTTTGGGGCAGGGATGTCTATGTGTACAGATTGTAAAGCACTCTGAGACAAATTTATAATTAGTGAAAATGGGCTACACAAGTAAACTAAATTGAAACTGAATTATCTATAAGAAAAATTCTGTCCAGGCTATTACTCCGTTGTGAGTTTCTCTCATAGACGGCATCATCGCAGCTTTAAGTTCCCTTGATGTGGATCGGGTTGATTCTGTGGAGTTTCTTGGTGCTCTTCTCAGGGCTACGCCACAGGTAGCGAGGTGCAGAAGCTCATGAGCAGAGAAACTAGCCGGATCGAAACTTAAATAACAAAAGGCACTCTTTAATGAGGCAAAAAACAGGTTACAACAAAAACAACAAAGTCCAAAAAGGGGCAGGCAGGCAGGATCAGGGTAACACACGAAAGACAGGATGACAGAAAAAGACAACAATCCAGCAACAGACAAGGGAAAGAGTGGCACAATATATAGGAGGGGAAACAGGTGTACGACATGAGACGGTAACGAGACGAGAGGCTGAGGGCAGGTGAAGGGGATGAAACGATCAAGGAAACAGAGAAGACACAGAGGAGACAGGAGACAGAGGAGAACGAGTAGACACAGAGTACAGACCCTTACAGCTCTGCAGCTTAGAAGCTTTTAAATGTTCACATCCACCCTGGACTCCACCGATACAGCTGCTATGAACTTTTAATATGAATATTAGGTCGTAATCCCTGCTGCTCAAGTTAAACCTGGATTGAGCTGCTGTTCTAGATGGATTGTGGTTGGATTACAGTATAATCCATTATAAAGGGTGATACAGTCTATTAATAGATTGTGCACAGAAGAGAAAACTATTTGTAGTTTTTTGTATGTTCTTTTGATTCAGAGTCATGTGATCTAACATTTAGGATTGGGGATTTGTTCAATTTAACTACTTATACGCCAATACTTTTGTGTTTTTTAAGATAAGTATACAAAAGCAAGAGACCATAGTAATAATGACTATAATTAAGCCTGAGACAACTGACAAGGTTTGGTTTGATGCCGTACTTTACGGTGATGTCATGAATCAGCGTCTCAGAATATGCCGTACAGTTAAATTCCACTTAGTTAACGCCTAAAAAGAAAATCTTTCATCAAGAAATACAAGAATGGTCCATTTCAAAGTGTTTCGTCAGGAGCATATTTAACACAAACAACAACTGTGTTATTGGCAATGTAACAATAAAACCCAATGTAGTGACTAAAAAACACACACAAGCTGCCACCAGCTTAACAACCGCATCACTGTGAGCAGCACGTGGCATGGAGGGGAGAATAAAACACACCGCGGGTTTAAAGGAACAACAGGAAACCATGTCAGGTAACGTTGGTCCTCCGAAACCAACAAGTTAGGTTTAAGTGCTGCTGGAGGCGTCAATCAAATGACTGGATACAGCGTGAATAGCATTATTGTCGTATACTTGAGATCAGTCTTGTTCTCAAGAACAATAATAATAATACTAATACTACTAATAATAATAATACTACTACTAATAATAATACTAATAATAATAATACATTTCAAGATTAAATCCTACAATACATTTAGCGTCACCTTAGGAAGATGACACTGGATTTTATTTAAACAATAGACCACAACTTTGTATTATCATTAAATCTCCTGTCATCGTCTGATTCATTTGCTATCATCATTAGTGTGTGTGTGTGTGTGTGCGTGTGTGTGTGTGTAAGCGTGTTTGTGTGCACTCCTTCCTCATTAACACACTATAGTAACCACATAGACTTACTGTAGCTCATTGCGACCTCTTGTTATTACTGCTGTGTATATATGCGTGTGTTTGTGTGTGTGTTTTTGTGTGTGTGTGTGTGTGTGTGTGTGTGTGTGTGTGTGCCGGCTCACGCTCTATTTGCATGGCGATTTAAAGCATTACGTAATGAATGCAAATAGCATTCAACATCTTTTTTTATTCATCTTGTAAAATAAATGAATATTTATTTGTGTAAATATCTCACGTTTGATGAATAATTAATCCAAAGAGATCTCTTTTCATATTTAATGCATCACACTGCAAACTCTACACGTGCCTTTGGCTTTGCTCGTAATTGGGAACATTTCATCAGTGCCACTTTATCGCCGTTGGTTCTCTTATGCACACACACACACACACACACACTTACACACACACAGCAGAGCGTTACCCCGATACTCCCCGTGGTAACGCGGTCGTACTGGCGACTGACACCTGAGGGTGTGGGGTGCAGAATGGCGGCTGTGTCAAAGCGAGCGACGTGTCGTCTCCTGTGGGACGAGAGCTGCTGTAACCAGTTTGTCGTGGCGGGGCGGAGGCAGAGGCTCGAGCTACCGGCGACCAATCACATCATCACATGTGATCCCAACGAGCACAGAGCGTGTTCCACACGCCTCCGGGATGAAATGGATGTCGTTCCACCAGTAATGGTGGACCACGTCCCTCTGTTCTTTAGTGTCTTCAGCAGACACGTGCACAGACGTGTCGGGTGCAGGCGCTCAAACGCAACACCTGAAACACATTGTGTTGGGAGAAGATATGAGAGCTGAACAAAATGACTTGTTTTCCGTTACAATTACAATTTATTTTCATTTACAAAATGATAGGAGCGAAAAATGACATAACTAGAATGGACATTTTTTTCATTAGTTGCATGCCAATTGGATACAAAATGGAACGTGCTATAGTAAAAAGAAGATTTTGACCTTTTCATGACCGTGATCTTTGACCCGATTGATCCCAAAATCAAATCAAATGGTCCCCGGATAATAACCAATCATCCCACCAAATTTCATGCGATTTGGTTTAATACTTTTTTACACACACGCACACAAATACACGGCGATCAAAACATAAGCTTCCACATGTTCAATGCGACGGTAATAAACACGCAAGGAGGAGGAGGAGGAGGAGGAGGAGGAGGAGGAGGAGGGGGGAGGGGCCAAATTCTCAAAAGAACTCAAATAAATGCCAGATATTAAAACCCATTTGGGGGGAATTGATGACAGAGAGTAATCTTTATTCTTAAATATTTATTAATGAAGACAAAATGTGTCTCTAGCTAAAAGGGCACTTTTCTCATCCAGGCCAAAAGCGGAGGAGCTTAAGTACCACTAGGGGTCTAACTGTGCACGTGCCTGGTCTTCAGTGCACGTGCACTCTCTGTGTAACTCACTAACATAAGATGTAGTTTTATGGTAGAAATGGCGAGGTCGTGACTACAACCCGTCGTCCCGTCGCCGTGGGCCCTGAGAGGACGTTTCCTTCTCTCTGGTCGTCTCCGTATTGAGACCGTGTGTTCCCGTCTGGCCTCTCCTCTAATGCAGCACGGCGTGCACGTCTCTAGCTGCACGCCGTGCACGGCGGCCTCACGGCGGGCCCACCGAGCGCCCGATGTCCCGGCTAACACGTCACGGCGATAGTCGCCGAGTGTCGTCTAAATGTGTCTGCAAAGCGCGAGTGGTGTTTAGCAATGACTTATTTATTAGTACTTGGTATAGAGCAGTTTGTTCATGCACAGACACACACACACACACACATACATACAAACACACACACACACACACACTTGGCATCTTACTTCCCTCAGGTAGAAGCTGGAGGAGTTGCTCCGGCAGGGTTTTGCTGAAGATGCTTTCGAGTTGCTACAGTGACCTGATTTCCTACGACAGGAATCACAAACGAGCACACACACACACACACACACACACACACACACACGCACACACACCTACACACACACACACACACACACACACACACACATCCTGGTCCCTCTCCACCAACTGTTCTTCCTCTGCTGCTTCCTCTCCGTTCAGTACCCTACACACAAACCTCACACAGCTTCTCGCGAACCTTTCATCCCATCACATGCCCATGTTTGACAGCGCTGAGAGATACCCCCCCCCACTCCCCCCCACACACACACACGCACGCACACACAATGTGCAGCGTGCTATATAGCTGGCAGATGTGAGAGCACCTTGGCACAGATTTCTCAAATGTGTGTCACAATCTTGCTTCAGTCGCACACGTTCCTGCATCTCACTTGATCTCTTTCTCTTTCTCATCCTCTTTTGTCTGCAGTTCTTTCCCGCTTCTCTCCCTCCCGCCTTTTTCCTCTTCTCCTCTCTCACCTTTTTCGTTCCTCCTCGTGCTGAAATCCTCTTTCCAACGCATCCCTTTATTATTCACACATGCAGATCGGCCTTCGAGCTCAGAGACGGCCCGAATGACACCGCAGCCACACGATGAATGATGCGTCACTTAACAGTGTGTGTGTGTGTGTGTGTGCGTGTGTGTGTGTGTGTGCGTGTGTGTGTGTGTGTGTCGGAGCATGATTAACGCATGATGGAGTGTGTGTGTGTCGGTGTGTGTCAGTGTTCTGGTCGCAGCCCCTACCATCCCAGTAAATTACACTTATTTGTAGTTAATTTGCGGCCGTTGATGAGCACTTAACCTATCACCGCTCCAAACGCCGCACTGCAGCAGCGTCTCATTTCCTCTCTCTCTCTTTAGCTGTCCTTCTATTCCATTTAACTCTCCCTCTCCCTCTCTCTTGCTTATTCTTCTTTCTCTTGCTCCCCCTGCTGTGTCTGCATTCACTCAATTTCCCCATCTTATCTCCATCCTTCCGTTTTCTCCAATGACCTCCCTTTCTCTCTCTCTCTCTCTCTCTCTCTCCCCTCTCTCTCTCTCTCTCTCTCTCTCTCTCTTTTTTTTAATCCATGTCCGTTAAATATTGTAAAGAAGGTACAATGCCCCCCCCTCCTTTTTGTTGTCTTTTTGTCTGAAATGGTAGATGCCGGTAGTCCAAAGAGGTCTGCATCCTTATGAGTCACTACATATATGTGTGTGTGTGTGTGTCTCTGTGTGTGTGATCGGAGACTGAGATGGGGGTGTGTGAGGCGGACGGAGAGCATTGCGTCATCGGGGGTGTGTTGAGCCGGAGGTGGGCCGAGCCGGCTGTCAGTCAGTGACGCGAGCGGAGCACGTGCGTCGGTCCCGGCTGTGGAGACGCGGTGCGGCGGTTATCTGGCGGTGGGCGAGGAGAGCGAGAGCCACTGCAGCTCCGCTCGCCGACGGGTTGAGCGAGGGAGTGAATGTCTGTGTGAGTGAGTGAGTGAATGTGTGCGTGTGTGTGTGTGGGTGTGTGTGTGTGTGTGTGTGTGTGTGTGTGCGGACTGTGTAGATGCTGCAACTGGAGCTGCTGCTGGTTCTGCTGGTGAATAATGCAGACGGGGAAGCGGAGTTTGGAGAGCATGCAGGGAGCCAGATTAATAATGCATCCTGCCGGGTTACGAGCTCTGCATTAGTTGAGCCGGAACCTGTAGCTGCTCTACGCTGTCTGTCTGCCTGTCTGCCTGCCTGTCTGCCTGCCTGGCTTCCTGACTTCCCGCCTACCTTTCCGCCTGGCTTGCAGAGGACTGTCTGACTTAGTCAGAAAATGTCTCACTACCATTTCATCAAATGCTGTAAGTAGCCATTCACCATCTCTTTCTCTGCATGTGAGTGTGTGTGTGTGTGTGTGTGTGTGTGTGTGTGTGTGTGTGTGTGTGTGTGTGTGTGTGTGTGTGTGTGTGTGTGTGTGTGTGTGTGTGTGTGTGTGTGTGTGTGTGTGTGTGTGTGTGTGTGTGTGTGTGAGAGCGCGCCTTGGCCATCAGTGTGTGGCTGTTGTATCTGCACTCACTATATATGCAGTGTCATTATCCTGATTATACTGTGAGTTTACACGCTGGAGCATTCTGCTCATTGGCTGCTGTCACCGCAGCACAATTTAAACTTCAAGCGCGTGTGTGTGTGTGTGTGTGAGTGTGAGTGTGTGTGCGCAGTGTGTGGGTGTGTGAGGTTACTGCAGAGAGGTGCTGCAGATGTTTGAAGTTGACCGGTGAATGCGGCAGGTGCTGGCGGAGGGAAAGAAGGATGAGATAGTCCCAAAGATGCAGCTCCCATGAGCGTCTGGCATATTCATAACACAGTGACAGACTGACAGGGAGAGAGAGGGAGATGGAGAGAGAGAGAGAGAGAGATGGAGGAAGTCATTTCAGAGAGAGGAGGACAGATGGTGAGAAACTGAGGGTGATTTGCTGGAGTGTTGCAGAGAGGGGAGGGAATGGCAGGATTGGGAAATGGAGGTGAGGATGACATATGAGGAATGTGGTCAAGTGGTGCAAAGTAGCATCAGCAGACTGAGAGAAACGAGGGAATACGTGTGTGTGTGTGTGTGTGTGTGTGTGTGTGTGTGTGTGTGTGTGTGATGATATTTGAGAGGAGAAGAACGTGACTTCTATCACACAGGTGATGGATGGTGTCTTGAAGTCCCTGCTTGATTCTCAGCACCCTACCTGTCTCACCCCCAAATCTGTACATGCATATAGTTATTGTCTGTGTGTGTGGGTGTGGGTGTGGGTGTGTGGGTGTGTGTGTGTGTGTGTGTGTGTGTGTGTGTGTGTGTGTGTGTGTGTGGGTGTCCCCACATGTCTGTATGATGTTTTCTAATTCGCAAGCTCCTGCTGTGTTGCAGCTCCTCGATGGGATGTTGCACATTGAATCAATAACTGATGGCCTGGTGATGGGATGGCAGGAGAAGAAAGCTTCTGCTCTCTCTCTCTCTCTCTCTATCTATCTCTCTCTCTTTATCTCTCTCTCTCTCTCTCTCTCTCATTCATATGTCTTCTGTCCGTTCAGAGGCCTTCATAGCATACGTGATTATTATTACTATTCCAACAGACATGTCATATATATATATACAGTGTTTAATTTAAGTATGAATGATATGTCTTTTATCTACTTCAAGTATTCATCGGTTGAGGGCACATTCGTATTGATCTTCTCTGTCAGTGCTGGTCATGTTTGATGTGTTCATCTGAAGTCAGAAGACGATGAGCTGCTCTGAACGATGTATGTTCACCACACATTCAGCCACATTGCTCACACAGCGCCCTGCATCAGGACCGGAGGGTGTCATCGCTTCATGTCACAACATGTCGGCCCACGTGAGACCTGCTGTGTTGTTACAGTCAACGCTTTAGCTAAGCATGATTTATACATATTAAGAGCATTTATATCATTCAGTTCATTCACTCACACTTTACAATTGGGTGTTAAGCTATTCTTGATGATCCTTTAATCTTCATTTATGGATATTCCTGTACTAGATACTGTATGCCTCGTAAGGGGATCTATACACCACATAATGTGCTGGGAGTTTATGGGGGGGGGGGGGGGTGTCGATGCGAGCGCAGCCTTGAATGCCTGTACAGTAGGTGATAAATGAGGTTGACAAAGAGTGTGAAGGATATGGCCAAACCAAGGGAGAGATGGAGACGTACAGTTAGCCACATCTACATGGTGTGGGGTGAAGCAGCTGTGGTGTAGTGTGTGTGTGTGTGTGTGTGTGTGTGTGTGTGTGTGTGTGTGTGTGTGTGTGTGTGTGTGTGTGTGTGTGTGTGTGTGTGTGTGTGTGTGTGTGTGTGTGTGTGTGCTCGTGCTTGTGCACACAGCCTGTGTACTGGTGCGCTGCGCTGTAGCCCTGCAATGAGCTGCGTGTCAGCGTACAGTGGGTCAGGGCTCCATACATCAGGGCAGCCGGACACGGACTGAACCCCCAGCACAGCGACGGGAGTCACCAATCCAAATGGGCTGAGGAGAAGAGGAGAGCAAAGGAGAGATAGGGAGGGGAAAGGAGGCGAGGACAGAGGGCAGCGCAGCTGGACTGTGGAGAGATGGAGTGGTATGATATTGGAAAAGGCAGTAGGTTGAGTGGGGTGTGTGTGTGTGTGTGTGTGTGTGTGTGTGTCTGCTCAATGTGCAGGCAAAATAGAATACAGTTGAAGCAGACACCTGGCATGAATAGGTACAATAATGACCCCACCACCCCCCATGTCTGGAACCCGAAAACAAAAGAACCTTTTTTACTAGTCTAACCAGAGCAGATGGCATTTCTATGTGTGTGTGTGTGTGTGTGTGTGTGTGTGTGTGTCAAACCAGGATGGAAGGGGCAGGTGTTTGAATATACTGTATGTGTAGATGAGAGAGAGAGAGAGAGAGAGAGACTCCCTCCATTGGTCTGCCTTTGTCTCTGCCCGATAAAGATCTAGTTCAAACACGCCTCAGCCCCTGCAGAGAAGGAACACCAGTGTATTGAAAAGTAAAGTAGACGCAACATAGCAACAGTCCTCCAACAACAAGCTGTAGGACTTCAAAGGTGACCCGATGTGTGCTCCCTCAGCCTAAAGAGATGAAATGGAGACACAGAGAAGCTGGAGATCGATGGGCAGACCAGGATACTCCAAGGGGACACTTAAAATATAATGGGCCCAACAGGAGCAACTAAGTTGAACTTGATACAAAAAAGAAAAAGCAATGTGATATAGAGCAGGGGCCAAAGAGGGACGAGTCGGTGAGTCAAAGGAAAACACCTCGTTATATTTGCCTTATCCTCCGGGGGCCGTGACCTGGATCTGGGCTGTAAATGCCCGACTGATGCACATCCTTTACTTCCTTTACCTATCTCACGGAATATGCATTTCTACTATGATTATTACTCGCCATACAACCATACTCCTTAGTTTACCGCACACATATGTGTAGTATGTCACATGCAGTGGTGGGGCCCTCATTAACTATGGACACAATATACTGGACATTGACCCCTCAATATTTGTATGCATTTCTTTTTTTAATTAATTATTAATTGTTTCATTTATTCACCTGGCATGTGTGTATGCAATCGGGGCTTGTAAGTTGTGTGAGCGGTTAATGGTGGTTACGATGAGTAAAGCTCAGGAGCTCAGGGGTCCTTCAGGAAGAAAGCAAGGGGAAACGCTACGCTAGTTTTATTAGCTAGTAATAAACTCAAATAGCCTGCAGCCTGCAGTTGCGTTACTGATTGTGATGTTTTTCTGTGCTTTCAGTAAAAACAGTTCTTAATGCACGCCTGGATGCCCCATGTGTCCAAGTGTGCAAAACGGTGCGCCAAAAATACCCAAATGTCCTATTTCATCCGATGGCAAGTCAGCGTTTTCCTCTGGCTATCGTGACCCGGACAGGACGGCTCATTTACAGATGTCACGTGTATCAGATCTGTAAGCAACAGGGTCCCAGTTCAATTATCACTGTTATGACTGCAGAGGGGCAGCTGCAGGACCGACTCAAAGCAAAAACACAGTCTGTGATATGGAGCCACCTCCTGCTCCGCCCTGAGCCTCCAAGTCATCCCAACAGACCATAATAGGTTCAGCAGCTGCCGGAGGTGAGGGCTGCTTGGCTACGTTCCACAGAGATTATGCCGAGTCAGGAGAATCACTGCGAGAGGAGAGACGGCACACTCACACACACACACACACACACACACACACACACACACAATGCTGCGGCGCTACGGTCAACTCACCCAGGGGCTAACCAGACGTCACGTATCCTCTGAAGCAGACATGATGTACTCGACAGTGTAAACGGATGGAGCTGACCGTGTGGGCGGGGCCTCCTGCCTCAGGACCAACGTGTGCAGTGAGTGGGTTCAACCTTCTGACGGGTTTCTCTTCTGCCCACCAGGTTGTTTCCAGCTCTGTAATGTCTTCCGTCAGAACATGGAGATAGACCAGTGTCTGCTGGAGTCTCTCCCCATCGGCCAGCGCCAGCGGCTGGTCCGGAGGATGCGCTGCGACCAAATAAGGGCGTACTACGAGAGGGAAAAGAGCCTCCGGCGCCAACAAGGCGCAATCGGGGCGCGAGCGCCGGCCGCCGCCCGCCGCGAGAAGCGCCGCGTCCGCTTCAGCCTCGCCGACGGCATGCGGGACGCCGTCGTCCGCCGGGACGACACAGAAGGTGGGTGCACCGGCGTGGGAGTGCGTGGTTGAGTGAAAAGGTGGTGTGTAGGTGTGTATACAGTAATCACACACACACACACACACACTTGGTTCTGCAGGAAGTTGTCACCTCAGTGAAGCTGAAACAGAATCACTTTCACTGAGAGGATCTTGTCCACTGACAAACATAAACTAATATTAGCGTGTCCAGACATTATTCTGGGCACTGTTTCAACCATCCAGACATTTCTTACACACAGAGGAGCTCGTCTATTCTGGGTGTATTTGTCTGATTGCGTCTTTCTATAAAGGCTGATGACATTGAAGACAATAACAGTCAACATACCTTCACTTCTCCTCTGGAGAGCTGTCCTCAGGTACCCAGTACATCCCATCGCCCCTCAGCCTCCCAGTAAAGAGACACTGGAGTAATCGAGCTGCAGGATCTAACAGTCAATGAACTCTTACGCGCCAACAGGCCCTCACACTTTACTCTGCGGGACATTGATTTGTTTTTTGTTATCCAACCTCTCCGTCTTTTTCTTTTGGGCCATGCCCGTCGTTTATCAGCTGTCCGGCTGTATCGTGTCATTCCTCCCAGCAGCCTTTGCAGGTCACCGTGTTCATTCCTGCTCTGCGGGGGCCTCGGAGGTGCAGCCGGGCTCAGGGGAGGCAGCTGCTGAGCAACAGCCAGACTGAATCCAGGCTGCGTTGGCTCGGCATGAGTCGGAGCGTCAGAAATACAGCAAGGCAAAGGGCGAAACCGCCCCGAAGAAATATAATTTTGCCCCTCATATCATGAGGAGAGGGGCAACAAATGCCCCCATAATTTCCTCTGATAATTTAATAGTGCTTTGTTCTTTGTTGTGTGTCCTATCTGTATTTTCTGTACTAGGTAGGTTCACCAACAAAAATTATAAATATTATTTTTAATGATAAAAAACAAAGCAATAAGTTATAACTGTTAATAGTTGTTTAAAAAAATTATAAAAATAAATAAACACAAAGGAATAAGAATACAATTGAATATTTGTTTGTTTTTTGTTCTAAAAATCGAAGAAAACAGTTTCAATCCATAGACTACTGCCTAATAGTCTTTTTATTGCTAGTTTTATAACAATTGCTCAAGTAAGCCTAAATAAGTATATTTATTATTCTTATACAAAGATTAAATGTTATTTCACAAGTTTCAAAAAGTGCCCCCAATTTATTTTTAAATGCCCCTGGATTTCAGTCAGTGGGGCAAAAAGTGCCCTGAAAAAATATGTAAATGCCTTCCCCCGATTGCAGTGTCTATCTCTTCACTTGGTGACGAGGATCAGCACTTTCCACATCTGGACAGTGGTTCTGGAGCTTTCCTCTCTGGGCCTGGTTAGCAGAGTGCTAATAGGTGTTCTCCCCATGGTTGGCTCTCTTTTCCACAGAGTGATAGGATTTGCCTTCGGGCTTGTATTTTGTAATGTGTGAGCATTTTTTTAAATCTTACCACAGAGGTATTTTAAGTAGGATGAGTTGTGCACACACACTCGTTGCAATGAGAGCCCACGGGGTTAATCTGGTAGATCGGAGTAAAAGAATAAAAATGTGCATCTGACTCATTGTCAAAGCCATTGTTCCCCAATCTGTCGCCTGGAAAGCAGACCAACAGAAATATTAAACAGCATATGCGAGTGCTGATTTCCTCTTAGTAGTAGTTTCCTCATCTTTGCATATGTGTGTCTGGTACGACTGGTGGGATACAATGATGTCTTTTAACCGTACCCAATTAGTAAACCGTTTCCCTCAGTTGGTGATGATTAATGGGAATAATGGACGGAAAGACGTTCGGGTGACTCATCATTGTGTTTAAGAACTGTGTGTGTGTGTGTGTGTGTGTGTGTGTGTGTGTGTGTGTGTGTGTGTGTGTGTGTGTGTGTGTGTGTGTGTGTGTGTGTGTGTGTGTGTGTGTGTGTGTGTGTGTGTGTGTGTGTGTGAGAAAGAGAACAGATTAGCCAAAATAGGGCCCAGAGAAAAGAAGAAAAGGAGTCCGAGTGGAAAATAGAATGAGAGAGAATTAGGGAACCCTTGTTCTGTCCTCATGAAAGCCGGTTTTCAGTGAGTGAGAACCAGAGTAGAGCAGAAACTCGGTCCGCGGACCAGGCAATCAGAAAGATCTCCCACATACCGCCACACAACGACTTGTTCTCTTATCCATTGTATTGTGTGTGAAATGTGATGAAGGATAATTTAAATGAAGAGAAGCAGGGTGGAGAACAATGGAAAAAACATAGTGGGAAAATGAAAAATTGGAAAGCCGGAGAAATTGAAAGGCAGCAGAGACTTTTCATCCGGTTAGGAAGGATATTGTAGCGTTAGGGTAGATCTACTAGTAAGAGCACGCAGCCGTATATATTATATATGAGTATATTATATTTGAGCGTACTACACTTCCTCCCCATTCTCCATTCCTAGTTGTCATACGCAAACATCTGGCTCACTCGCAATCCGACATTTGGTGAAATTGCTTTTTCCCAAACCAATCTCTGAACTTCATCAAAGCGAGGCACATGTGGAACAGCAGCAGCTGTTCCTCTGCAGCCATGAGCATGTATCTTATATCGTCCTCTTGCAACACAACGATGATACGATAGTGACATTTGGGCGTCTGTGGTTCTTAACGAGCTGACGATTCCTGGCAAAATGCAACGTGATTTCAACGTTGATGCAGTAAGTGTCTTAGAGTAAAGAACGTGGGCCGTTGCTTCACATTGGGATGACACATCCCAAGTGTGTATGTGTGCATTTGTGTCACACGCTTGCATTGCGACTCAAGTGCATCCATCAAAACGACCATTATTGATCAATGTATGTGTGTGTGTGTGTGTGTGTGTGTGTGTGTGTGTGTGTGTGTCTGTGTGTGTGTGTGTGTGTGTGTGTGTGTGTGTATAGATCCGTCTTGCAGGGACTCGCAGAATCCAATCAATTATCCATAGTGAGGAAATGAGGCGAGCCGAGGTTCTCGTTCATAGCTCGCAGCTTCCAGTCGCCCTGCGACGCCGCTTCAGATGCAAGTCATGAATCTGAATCGTAACATTTGTAAAATTGGACAAATATTTGCACCATGTCTCGTGTTATCCAATGTTCAGCCAGATGTGTTGGTCGCTCCTCGCCTCGAGCCCCATAATACCTCCTAATTCAGAGATATTTTGCAATGAGATGCCACTGGTGCTCATACTTCTCCATAGTTCTCAATATTTAACCAGGATCAATGTTTAAATCATCATGGGTAGATATGTTGTTATGTGTCTATCAAAGGAAATGATATTCTCTAACTAGGACGGGCACTCGGTAGAGCGCATACCTTCGCATATCACAAGATTTTGCATTGAATTATGAACATGTTTGCATTAGTTGTTTGCTAATTGGATAAAAAATGACCGTGCTATGGTAATGCACTTATTGCAAGTCACTTTGGATAAAAGCGTCTGCTAAATGACATGTAATGTAATGTAAAAAGAAGATGTTGACCTTTCATGATCTTGACCTTGACCTTTGACCCGATCGATCCCTTAAATAAATCAAATGGTCCCTGGATAATAACCAATCATCCCACCAAATTTCATGCGATCAAGAATATTTTGACCGTATCATGACCTTGACCTTTGACCCGATCAATCCAAAAATCTAATCGATTGGTCCCCGGATAATAACCAATCATCTCACCAAATTTCATACGATTCGTTTTAATACTTTTTGACTTATGCGAATAACACGCACGCACGCATACAAATATGCGGCGATCAAAACATTATCTTCCGCATTTTAAAAGTGAAGGTAAAAATACTCCCCTGTTAATGTAATGAATGTGCAGGAAGTGGGTGAATATGGATGCTAGAGGAATGCATTCACATGTCTCTCGTGGTTCAGCGTGCCTGGAGGCCTGCCAGACACCTGTCGTCGTGTGTTTGACAGAACGGGGCCTCGGCCCACGGAGGTGGGAACAAACGATGTCATGATGTCTTTTACTGGAGTCCAATATATCACCATAGCACTCGCTCTGATACAGCAGGGATCCCTGTAATGTGGCTGCATCATCAGGCGGCTTATTGAAGACGTTCACTGGCAGCGGTGTTGAGCTCAGCTTCTAAAATTAATCCTGTGATTCACCTTATGACTCATCCGTGGACGCTTTTTTTTTGTATGAGTATTAACATCCAAAAAGTGAACTCTCTGTGGAGGGCTGCGGGCGACGCCCCCTTTTTCTTTCTGATAAAGCTTCATTGTGAACAAACAAACTTGTGTTGAAATTAAAACAAAAAAGTTGTCGACATATTCTTTCTACATATTTCTCACTTTAAAATGTGTGATTTTTTTCTGCTTTAACATTATTCATTTGTGTGTGTTTCCGTATGGCCCTTAATTTATTTTTATTTAATTTTATGTTTTATTATTATTATTATTATGCACTGTTACTTTTGAAGGTTGTATATCTGTAAAAAATACCAAAATAAAATATCAAGAATATAAAAAAACCCTTTTGATTCATAACCATAATAATAATAGCAACCGTATAACATCAAACAGGAGGTTAATGTGTCCCAAAAAACACACATTTTACTGGGCATTAAACGAGCAGCGGGGGGTCCCTGGGACTCACGACATTGAACACCTCTCAACATCACTCAGAGAGCATGGCAAGTACTTAGTGAACTGATCGTCTCGCATCATGTTAACCATGGAGGCTGTTTACACAACGTTGTGCGTCAACATTTCTGAAAAGGTTTTGCGGATTAATCCTTGGAATACCTCCGATGTTATCTTGTGAAACACCCGGGAGTATATGCTGCAAATGTACGACATTGCTTTAGACTTTCATTCTCTTCAGTCTCTTTTCTGAACAAGTGGGCAAGACATAAGTCACCGTACGATGATCTACATTTAGAGTTCATCTGGACCTTTTTTCATTCTTGGAAACATTTCAGAGCTCATTTCAGAAACATGGGTGAGTGAGGTGAGACGGGGGCTCCTGTGGCTATGAATGTGTGATGAAGGGCCAAAGAGACACGAGCAGTGATGAGGCCGAGGGTTTTGAACAGAATCTCGAGAAGGAGTCGTGCTGCAGATGGGGCGAATGAGTCTCACTTGAAGAAGAACTTTCCATATTGTTGAGAATTCCTTCGAGGAATTTTATTGAATCTAAATACTTTAGTTCGACAATATTGTACGACGCAAACTGTGAAAGAATATGAATAATATTGTATTCTTATGGATTCAAACACATCCTGTCATTTGGTAGTTTTTACAATGTATTATAATGTGTTTAGAGTTTGGGTAAACGGTTCATAATTCATCTCCAATATCTATTTGTGTTGTGAAAATGTTTCCTTCATACAACTGGACTTATTCAAGTGTCTCACCGACACACTATACATTTTAGGAGTGAACTGTCCGTGCTCAGTGTTAGCACAGATTGTTTACAATGTTACATTATTAGAGATTTATGACTAGAAAAGCATAATGGACAATGTCCTGATTGCATATTTTACTGAATATTACCGGATAACGATCGTCAGTAACACTTAAGTGGACACTGATTGTTAACGTTAAACTCTACAGATCGACAACCGTCCGGTACACCGCTAAATATCACAGTCCAGTAAAGTAAATAAAAGCCAAAGGCTCAAAAAGAGGCTGAAGATGTGTTCGTTGAATCAGGTGCCGTGTCCTCAGATCATGCTCCTTCAGCATGTGCACTATATCTGCAATGCGTGAAGTGCAAATGTATTTTTTTAACTTTCTGTGCGTAGGTGAGAGGAGCTATATGCAGGTACACGACACGCAGACACACGATGACGGCAAGGATCTGGAGGCGAGCGGGCGAGCAGTCGGGAATCCTAAAAGCACAAATTCACTCCTTCATAGACTTGGTTTTGAGCTGCAGTGTGGCTGTAGAAGGTCACGTGCCGATCAATATACCGGTATATCACGTTTGGGTTTCTATCTCTCATCCTCTTTTCCACTCTGCTACCAGTTCCTATCTGGTTGCCATAGAAACTCCACATAAAACAGCTGTTTTTGCAGTTTTCCACAAAATAACAGCCGACTTTGCCAAGCGCCCCATTCCTCCATCAGTATAGCCTAATGGGTAACACACACACACACACACACACACACACAATACACACACACACACACACACACATCTCACACACACACACAACCAAGACCGAAGCTTGAAATCAGTGTACTGTTGTTGCCGTGGGAGAATCACGCCGTTTTAAAGATGTAACGTTACGTCCCCACGATGGTCCCTGCTTCTTTTCTGTTTGGACTAGAAAACCACAAAGACGAACATTCGTTACTCGGGGTTCATACGATCATGGAAAAAACGGAAAAGTCATAGAATTTAAAAATTGTTATTTCCAGGCCTGAAAAAATTTGGTGAAAAAAAAATGTAATCCCAAAAGTTTTGGAAAAGTCATGGAAATTTATGATATTCACACGTTCATTTCCGCTGAGTTAATGAGTGTTTTAAAAAGAAAGATGCTCAAAGTAAAAGCAACCAGGTTTTTTTCTTAGCAACAGTAGCTCAGGGAAATGGTCGGGATAATCCACTATGCCAGGGAAATGGTCGGGATAATCCACTATGCCTGGAAAGTGTAGAATTAATCATGCTTAGCTGCATATGGAAAAGTACATGTCATGGACATTTTGTGAAAAGTCAGAAGAAATCCATTTATCCAAATATGCAGGAATCCTATTTACTGTAAACATGTGAACATGCAACACCTCCTCATACACTCTGTTGCCCTGTCTCTTTTCAAGTGACACTAATCTTGAAAGTAGAACTCAAAGGTGTGCCTCATGTGGCTGGCAGATACCCTACAAGAGGCAATTAGACACAGTGGTTGTTTTTGACGAGTCCGTCGATGATACATCAGTACTATTGATTCCCGATGGCTAAACCGCAGGACGAACACTTGGCTGTTTTATTTCTCAACTGCCTGAGGGTCAATATGTAGCTCCTGACCTCCGACCTCTCTTTAGACACATTCAATAATGTACTTTCTTAAACTCGGGTAGGTTCTTCTCTCACTGACTAACTGGTTCTACAACACGGGATGTTTTACAGTCCACTTCCACTCATCAATACTTTATTTTTGGAGTAGATCATGAGACCGCACATGCTTTAAAAAAAGCTGCTTCACATTCACTAACTAGAATGGGCACTCGGTAGAGCGCATACCTTCGCATATCACAAGATTGGGCATTGAATTCTGAACATGTTGGCATTAGTTGCCAATTGGATAAAAATTGACCGCGCTATAGTAAAAAGAAGATGTTGACCTTTCATGACCTTGATCTTGACCCTGAGCAATCCCACAATCTAACCAAATGGTCCCCGGATAATAACCAATCATCCCACCAAATTTCATGCGATTCAGTTTAATACTTTTTGACTTATGCGAATAACACGCAAACACGCATACAAATACTCAGCGATCAAAACATTACCTTCACATTTTCAATGCGAAGGTAATGAGCAGATCTCTGATTTACTGTTTGACAGACGGACAGTAAATGTCATCATCTATTCCCTGGGAAGGGCTTCAGTGCTAGATAAGTCTTAATTGGTGTTTTTTACAGCCTGAGCCCCAACAGTATCTGGAGGAGACGGGAGGTAATTGTGCTGATTGAGTGAAAGGTCGGCCGGTTTGTTTCTCATCAACCATTTAAAGAGCGGTAAGCACTGAGGCCATTAGAGGAGGCGCCTCTGTGTGTGCACAGCGTGTGTCGGCCTGTTGGTTGGCCTGCGTGTGCTTTGCAAGTGATTAGTCAATACTCTGATTAGCCAACAGATGGATCAACTGATGCCAATATGGACACATAGGAAAGTCATTTATCAAGTAAGAATGCCAAACATTTGCTGGTTAAAGCTTCTTAAATATCACAATGTGTCACTTTCCTTCATTTATTTATTTCATTATTTCTTAATTGGTTAGACAAAATATATGGGATTGCAACACACTCAATTATTTATATTATAGATTTACATTTCTTTTCATTAATTCATTGTTTAACTTTTGCCGATTTTTTAAATGTCAGAAAATAGTGATGTTAAATTTCTTGTTTTGTCCAAAAGTTTAAAACTACATTAACTTTCACATTAAATATGGAGAAACGTGAAGAACATGTTTTCTTCCTTAACAAATAATGTACGCCTTCTGTGGATACGTTTGATTTTGAACAGCCATTAATCGTTCAACATAATGTATTTGAAGGCCACATAATGATGATGATGATTAAAACAATTCTTTGAAGAATAAATAATTCACTTAAACATTTCATACATGTTTCTACAATGAAAACAAACAGAATCAGCCTTAATGTATTCCATAGTGTACGCGTGTGAACACGGGGGCTTGAGGGTGTAAAGGCAGAGATGACTGTATGCTCACTGAATATAGTTACCCGTGTTCCTGAAATATACATATGATACAGGGAAACCAGTGTACACACACACACACACACACACACACACACACACACACACACACACACACACACACACACACACACACACATGTTAGAGGCTGCAGTTTGCGTTGCTGTTGAATCAGAATGTTAAAACGGCTCCTCAGAAACCGTATTAAACTCAAGCTTGTAACAATGATTAAACATTCACTAGATCGGAGTGAAGTTCGGTAGATAGTGTAGCAGCTGTAGCAGCGACAGAAATACAGGAGGGCAAAACTGACCCTAAGAAATATAATTGTGCCCCTGATATCACTAGTAAAGGGGGGGGGGGGATTTTTTGTTCTTTCTTGTGTGTATTGCCTGTACTCGGTAGGTACACACAATAAATCAATAAATATATTTTTTAAATATAAAAAAAAGAAATAAGTTACAATTGTTAACAGTTGTCTAAAAACATTTTTTGAATGTGTAGACTACTGCCTAATAGTCTTATTATTGCTATTTAATGACAATTGCTCATCTCCTGTAAGCCAAAATTAGCATATTTATCTATATATCTATATATCATAATGTACGTATATATAACTTATTTGCATGAATGTTGCAACAACAATATTACCAAAACATCAATACACAGCAACACAAAAAATACAATTCATATGGTTAATAATAAGACAGAAATAACTATATTGAAAGAAAGGTGTCTGTGTATGATATTCTCTCTCTCTCTCTCTCTCCCTCCCTCCCTGCTCCCTGCTGGGGTCTCATTCACTTGTGGTACATGTTGAATAAATAATACACATGAGTGGTACAGTGAAGCCCCTGACGTTCTCTAAACCCGGCTGTGTGTTCATGTTGCTGTGTGAACGTGTTTATCCATCTGTGTCAGTGTGTGAGTGCGTTGTGCGGCTCGCTGGCGCTTACAGTGCGTGATGTGAATGTGTGTAACGGAGGTTTTTTGACTCACTGCTGCAATGACGAGCTACCAAACACACACACACACACACGCATACACACAACGATAACGCTGATCCTCGCCGACATGTCAAGGACAGCCAGAGGACACTCGACACATTGGTTCTGATGGTGACGGGCACGGGTCAGTGTGTGTGTACGTTGTCACTACCTGCCCCAGGCACCCGTCTGTCGTCACATGCAGCCGGTGTTGTTGACATTATGGATGTTTGTTTTGTTGCAGTGCTGCGGCTCCTGAAGGAGGGAGCGGACCCCAACTCGCCCATTTCTTCTGGGGGATCCTTGCTACACCTGGTAAGACGCACAGTGATAAATGTTTAATACTACAGTCCCCACAGCTTGATTCATACAATAGCCCCTCACACAAATATATACGATGCAACCAACAGTATAACATGTTTTAATTTAGACCAAAAGATTAATTCGACAACACATTTAGCTTAAAGAGAAATGTTTAAGAAGAAGCTCTAAAATCCTAATCTGAAATATGACTTTATTCTACAGTTGATGCAGATAAATTGAATCTGATCCAATATGCCTTTACTCTTTGCACACAGATAAAATTATATTACAGCTGGTCCACCTACCTGACACACGTCCGGTCTAGACACGTGTACCTTACAGCACCTTTTACATCCTGAAGGGTCCTCTCCCCTCAGTTGATAAGAAATGCAAAAAGTAAAACTTGAAAATGTCAAATCATTAGGTAAAAGGATGACGATGATGATGATGATGATGATGATGATGATGATGATGATGATGATGATGATGATGATGATGATGATGATGATGCTGCTGTTGTCCCATTAGCTGTTCTCCATGCCTTTTTTAACATTCATATTAACATCACATGGCAATACAAGTAGGCCTATGTCATTATTCATATTGTTGAAGAATATCTTTTTCACACACGTCAATTAGTATGCCCTGAACCCATCACGTGAACCGTTTGTATAGTTAGCGACGCTACAGTGAACATACATTTCTAAAAAGACACATTAATAAAGACATCTCCTGTGATTGCAGTGTGCTCGCCATGACAACGTGTTCGCGGCAGAGCTTCTTATCGATCGAGGCCTGAACGTCAACCTGCAGGACGAGGACCTGTGGACAGCCCTGCACGTAGCGTGTGTGTGTGACCACGCAGACGTGCTGCTGCTGCTGCTGCTGGTGAGGAACACACTCCGAACATGAACTGGCAGTACAGTGCGGCGAATGACCCACGTATACACACACATTCACATTGGCAGGGACACACAACTCGTCATTTTCTTGTTGATCCTTGCAAATAATAAAAGAATATGTATTTCTATTGTGGGAGTCCAATTATAGAACAACCTTAAAATGTATATAAGAATGATCAACACATTTTTTATTTTCAAAAGGATTATTTATTAAACAATTTGTGAGGGTTATAAGTGTAATTGAAACACATGTATATGGAAGATGTGTGTGGATATATATTTAACATTTTCTTTATTATTATTTTTCTTTATTTTATATGAATTATTCATAAAACATTTTTTGAGGATTATAATATATATATATATATATATATATATATATATATATATATTCATTTTTTATTAGTTTTCTTTATTTTATATTACTTTTATGATTTATTTTATTATAATAATTTAGGATAGGAATATATAATCATTTTTGCTTCTACCTATAACTTTTCAGTCTTTCTGTTTTGTATATTATATAGAATAATATTGTATCGCAATGATTGACTGAATAAAATACACAACAACAACAACAACAAATCCAAGTGTCGTCAGCGACACATTAGATCAGTGTTTTTGCGTTGGCAAACTTAACTCTCGGTTTCAAATCCGCTTTGGACCAGCGGCTGGACTCACATGAGTCATCCACAATCCTCCGTCCAAGTGGAGCGTTTTACCCTCACGAGTGGCACAGTGGATTAAAAGCCATTTCCTCACAAACTGGGCCGAACCAGTGAAAGTGAGAACATTGTGAACGTGAGCGTCAGCGTGACATCAGAGAGGGGAGCCCGGCTCTCGTCGGGTCGGCGTTAACGAGCCGCGGCTGCGCTTGATTAGGGTTAACGAGAGCAGGCCCAGCTGCGGGGGAGGGGCTGCTCACCCAGTCCAGTCACTCAGCGGGCTGCTCTGCTGAGGCTGATTGGACCCACGGAGAGGCTCCGTAGAATCCAGTACAGCCTGGTTCTGTGCTGATTGGGTCTTGGGTGATTGCGCTCTGTGTGCCAGAAAGAGATGTTCCTGAGAGGCATGGCTGCGTCTGAAGAGCTGCCAGGCCAATGAAGCGTCGGCCCGTACTGACGGTTGGTTCCTGTGACTGTTGGTTCATTGCGTGTTTGCATATTTAAATGCATTTGAATTCCCTCAAAGCAAAAGATTCATGCTGGCTGCCCAGTTTGTGTGGAGCACGGTGTGATATGGAGACGCCAAATGCCATTTTTTCCGTCAGTTATGCTTTTCATGATGGGCAATGGCATGAGAGGAGAAAGATGTAATCCTGCTCCCTGGACTGAACTCCAATTCACACCCAAGACACAACCAGTTTCTCATAAATGAGGTCATATTTCCACAGAACTGAAGACAGCAGGGGTTAATATAAAAAAAAGAACATTTCCAAGAAAATGATTCCAGCTTACTTAAGCAATTTAGTTCAGCGTTCACAACTTCAAAGTCCCATCATAGTAAGTGCTCACTTATTTGCCTGAATATGCCCTTGTGGATGCTTTTGTGAATGCGGCTGTGAGGAGACGAGTCAGGATACTTGAAATGTAATCATTTCCAGAATGTTGCACATTTTGCATGCAGTGTTTCTATTTTTAATCCCACTAAAGAAGGCACTTGGGTTTCTTCTCCTGGCTTAATCAGCAGGAAAACCCAATGGTAAAAAATGGTGCTTCAGTGAATCCACTCTCCAGATGGAGATGCAACTCCCCCTTTTTCTTCTATTCATTAATTCTGACGCCCGTCTCCTCAGCCCGGTCCTTCTGCTGCAAGCTGCAGCCTTATCAGAGCTGTAAGAGGGAGATCTTTCCCTCTGAATATAACGAGTTTACATGTTAATGAGAAGTGGGGCACTGGTCCTGACTGGCAGCTTTATCTCTGATTGGCAACAGGAAGGAACAGCGCTGCTAATATGTGCTAATCTACGGCGTCCGACTCCTCCGCCTCTCCCCCCCTCGTCCTCTGCTTCTGTCCTTGATTTCCTGTCTCCGGTTCCTTCATTGAGAAGCTGAAGTGATTTAGCTGACGAAGACGCTACCGCGCTTGTCTTGTCGGGGGAGGGGAGGCGGAGGAGGGTGCATTGTTGCTCTGTGGCCGGATTGCCAGGGATGCTTCCTCTTATCTCCGGCCTCCACACAGCTGGAGAAGCCATCACTAAACCGTCTGATTCCCAGCCCGTTCCCAGATACACTCCTGAGCCTTTTCTCGCTCAAGCTCGGGTTAATGTTAGTCATCGAGACTCTGACGGATTAACTGTCAGTTTAGAGACGCAGTGGATCGTATATGTATTTATATATTTCAACATAGTCCAGTGTGGTTGGACTCGGCTCCTATGCGCATACGTCAGGAAGCCTTAACCGAGGTTCTTGATCTCCATCAAAGCCACAGCCCACAAGATACTTTACTTTGTTTTCCCCTTGTAGTATTTAGTATTAGTATTTTGTAATGTAGTATTTAGTATTGTGTTTGTTTTTTTATTTGTATTAATGCTCTATGTACACCCACTGCTGTGACCCTGAAATGTCCCCACTGTGGGACTAATAAATATCTTATCTTATCTTATCTTATACTTGTCAAATTCAACTTCTTATCGTGGCACAATTCTGTCTTCCTAATTTGATTCTTCGTGAAACTGAACTGAAAAGATTAGCAGAGATTAGACTCGATTGCATTCTCGCCCCCGACGTTGCTTCATTGTCTGTCTCCCTGAGAGAAAGTACGGCGCTCTTGAACTGTTTACCGCCGACGCACTTCAGCTGATTGTTTCTGCTTTGCATCGTTCTTCTTCATCTCGTAGTTCTCCTGTGAAATACCGGCTTCCCGTGTCTCGACGTGTGCCGGGACGATGTAGAAATGCACTCGTTTGATCCCTGGGAGACGGGTTCGGTCCCAAAATGTTATTTCTCATCTTCCAGCTCAAAACCTAACAGGGTTCTGGAGTGACACACTTTCCGCGCCTGTAGATGATGAATTTGAAACCTCTGAACTTTGAGTCCTTTGAAGATTAACCGCACGCTCCCGGCGGCGGTTCACACCAGTTTAATGTTTGTGTATTTTCTGTTGATGTGAACCTCCTCTCCTAAACAAATCACGTAACTGCTGCACGCTCGCATGCTCCATACATCATCTTCTTGAATTGAACTTCAAACCTTCAATTAACTAACAATTAACATGTTCATTCAAAGGCAGAATTTCCGTTCATAACTCGTGGTTGGCTCGACACAAATCTACTATTCACTGATCATAGCGGCAGTGTGAGTGAATAAGTTCTGATGTAATGAAGAGGTTGGTTTTAGTGTGGACAACAATGCAGCGATGTTGTCTTCTCTCTAGTATTGGTATAGTAGTGTATCTTTTTTTCAGGCCGCCTCTGCTGCAGGTTTTAAAATGCAACACGGCAGCATGACGGAGCACAGCTGAGCAGACACTGTGTGCAATCAGTGGAGACAAATGATTGGATTGGACTTTTTGGGGAAAACCTTAAAAATATCTGATTAGTTTTAACCTTTTGTAAACATCCGGCTGAGATGGAAGAGATGGGAGGGTCAAATATGTGATAAGAGAACGTGTATCAAGACAAACTCTCATACGTTTGTATTTCTGGGGAGTCCACCAACTGGACTCCCTGCGTCAGAAAGCGTTGTTCAACAAGCCATTCAGATTTGTCTGGAGACGACATATGCAAAAGACTTTCATTACATTTCATTTAGCAGACACTTTTATCCAAAGCGACTTACAGTAAGTTCATCAAACACGAGTACAAACTCGGAACAACACGAATCATGAACGTAACATTTCTTCAAGAAAGCCACACTTATCAATTATTGTATAAGTGCTCCTGTAGAAATACAACTCAAAGTATGAACCTGAAAAGGAGCGTGCTATCTTCACCTCCATAATATAATGGCCATTTTTACAGGGTTTTTTATGGAGGACCAAAAATGACTTAAGTATAAATAAATGAATAAATATAGGAATAAATAAATAAATGTATAAATAAATAAATACATGCATAAATAAATAAATAAATAAATAAATGTGTAAATAAATAAATAAATATAACTTATAAATCAACAGAACATCATTAAATATATATATTTCTGTATTTCTTCATTTATTTATTTATCTATTTATGTGTCCACACGTATTTCTTCATTTATTTATGTGTGACATTTACGTGTCCGTATATTCAAATGAGCTGGGCCTCTGTCTAAAGCCTGATTGGTCACAGGAGTGTGATGCACCTGGTGTGTTATGCTCTACTACTCCTGCCTCGCTCAGCTCACCGTTAACGGAGGTTAGCTTAGCCCTAGACAGCTTTTTGACTTCAGCCGTTTATCAATTCCAAGAACACTGAGAACAGACTCGTGTTCTTTTGGAGTCCGGTCTTGGAGTCTGGTCTTGGGGGTGGTCTGGTCTTGGGGGTCTGGTCTTGGGGGTCTGGTCTTGGAGTCTGGTCTTGGGGGTCTGGTCCTGGGGTCTGGTCTTGGGGTCCAGGCTCTCGAGGACGCAGGACGGTCTTTCTGGTCTTGTGACGTCACCACATCAACTGATCTTGTTCGTGAATTTACTCCAATTATTCACTGTAACATACTTTACAGTGGAGTAGAATGTGTTGCGGTGTTCACTGTCGTTTGGCGTAGGCTACGAATAAACGGTAATAACTATACAACGTCTCGTAGCTTTCCTGACCCAGGGTCGCTACAATATGAAGTTATGAATTTTAACCCACAGTCAAATTAACGTAACGTTATCTTTCAATAAATAATAAACTCTTTGTGCTCTTTAGATCCTCCCAAACCTATGTATATCTCATGTTTAGCCGGCCCCGAGACAGCAGAGCCAGCGGAGCATTTCAAAAGGTCCTGCCGAGACCCGGCTGCTCTCGGCGACCACGCAGCGCTGAGCGCCCAGCGCCGGAGCTCAGTGGTCCTCCAGCAAGACCTCAAGTCTCCGTCGCAGATCCTTATTAGGCTGAATCTCGATAAACCGACCACAGATTTGATGCTTAAACTACTAACTTCTCGGCTGAAAACATCTTTGAATTACATTCCGTGACTCAACAGTAGTATTTAGAATGTACAGACAAGAACGCATAATACACGCTGTTCGTCTACAGATCCAAGTGCTAGGGATCGATTGCTTCTGTTTTGCTCCCCGACTTGACCAATCAGGCTTTAGACAGAGGCCCAGCTCATTTGAATATACGGACACGTAAATGTCACACATAAATAAATGAAGAAATACGTGTGGACACATAAATAGAGAAATAGATAAATGAAGAAATACAGAAATGTAGAAATATATATATATATATATATATATATATATATATATATATATATATATATATATATATATTTAATGATTTTCTGTTGATTTATAACATTTATTTATTTACACATTTATTTAAGCATTTATTTATTTATACATTTATTTAAGCATTCCTATATTTATTTATTCATTTATTTAAGTATTTTATACTTAAGTCATTTTTGGTCCTCCATAGTTTTTTTCAGAAAACACCAAAATAAAATGACTGTTTTACTAACGAAGTAGAATCACAAGATGTTAAACTGAGGATCACGAGGAGATGATTCAGGTATTACAATAATTTGTCCAAAATTACTTGGGTCATTATTTTAGGAAGGTGACCTTCAAAAAAAAAAGAGTGTGTGTGTGTGTGGCCCCTTGCTCTGGGCGAGATGACAGGCGGTGGGACGGCCCCTGGGAGCGCTCTGTGCACCTCGGCTGCTCGCTATTGATTCTGTGGCTGTTACCGCGTGTAACACCTGCCATGCTGCCCCTCGTGCAGCGCAGCGTGAACAGATTGTCAGACATGGGAGGTCTGGGTGGATTCATCACATTGTGTGTCGGGAGCGTGTCGGGGTCAGAAGTCACGGCGTTGACCCCCCGCAGCCCGCGTGGCTGCCGGCGAGCGCCGACTCGTTTATATATCCGTCGCACTTATCGCGTCGCCTCGGACACGTGATTGATGTCTCTGGAGCCGTTGTCCACGCGGCATATATCACTCGCCATAATCCGTCTGCTGCTCTTGGACTTCAGCGTGCGGTTGAAAGAGCTCGGGATCGATTATTCCCCCAGTGACCCATTGTTGTTGTTATTTGTGTACAACTAGACTCAGGGGGTCAAGCCGAGCATCTTCAAGTGAATGTGGCACAGTTCATACTAAGTCTTATATTGCTTGTGATCGTTTTCACGGATACATGAGTGCCTAGTTTAAAACACATTTCACACATGCAACACACACACACACACACACACACACACACACACACACACACACACACACACACACACACACACACACACACACACACACACACACACACACACACACACACACACACACACACACACACACACACACACACACACACACACGTGTTAACAGAGGCCCCCGCCGAGCAGAGCTGGCGGGTTTATGAGGAGGTTGATTACCGTTTGGGAGAAAAGCACCAACCTGAGCCATGTTGATGCAGTAGGCCATGTTGGGGAGGGATGGAGGGATGGAGGGATGGAGGGATGGAGGGAGGGAGGGAGGGTAGGACGCGCTCTCCGGCTCAATCAACTCCTCATTTAGCAGTTTGTGTTGTGATGAGGTTTCTTGTTTTCTCATGAATGCTCACCAAGCTGCAGCTGATGGTAGTTAAGTAATTCCCTTTGTTAACCTAACTAACTCTCATACGGGAGAAAAGCTCCCGCTAGAGGACCCAGATGGCTGCACAATGAGACGCTCGCCAGAACGCGTCCTCTGAGCACGCGGCGGCGGCGGGCCGATCTTATCACGCTGTGATTACTGGAATTAATCATTTCCTTTGAATATCTTCACAACGTTTTAATTATTAAAAGAAGATGGAAAATATAGAGAACCATTTATGAATTAATTTATAATTGCAAGCTTGCACTGTGTCCTTGTGGTTCTGTTTTCAGAGCGCTGAGGTTACCGCTTCTTGTGTTGCTCTGTCAGTCGGCTCCCTCCTCCTCCTCTTCTTCCTCTTCCCCACCCCTTCTCTCTCTATGTATCTGAGGACGCGGTCGTAAATCTCTTTGCCGCACTTCAACTCGGCCGTTAGAATTCTATTAGCTTTAATATTCAATAAGGATCCTCACTTAGAGTTCCCCGTTATCAGACCGGGTCCAGCTCCGATCGTTACAGCCGCTTGTCTTTTTACGGTCGAGTCGAACAACAGGAAAGCGATTTATGGCTGGATGCCGACAATTTCCTCTTGAAAACGGCGTGCGATACTTTTAGTGCCCGACCCCGAGGAGCGGACGCTGAAAAGCAGACGGGACCGGAGGAGAGTCCAACGAGCGCTCTGCTCACTGAGCACCGCGGGAAGCCCTTTGAGGCACGTCTGTGATATCGGGCTTTACAAAATTACATTACATCACATGTCATTTAGCAGATGCTTTTATCCAAAGCGACTTACAATAAGTGCATTTCAACCTAGAATACAAACTAAGAACAACAAGAATACAGAAAGTAACATTTCCTCAACATAGTCGAGCTACAAAATTACCACAAAAAGAGATATTTAAGAGCCACTGAAGTGCTAATCTGTGTTTAGACAGAATTTAATATTTCTGCTTTTAGTGGTAACGCACAGTAACATGTTCACTTATAAGTGCAGTGGAGTTCCTGCAAAGAAGAGCAATTCCTCCTCACCGTCCTCTGACCACTGACTGTCGGTCATTAGCGGAGCCCGAGGGACGGCCTTCCACACAGGGTCCATCACTCTTTACACCTGCACACACACACCCCATGAACCCAGGTACCGGTAACACCTCCCCCAGGCAGTTTATTTAATGAGTTCTTTAATTCCCTGTATTATCTCTTAATGCCTCCGTTGTTCCGCTCAGGTAAACGCCTCGACATCGATTTCAATTTTTGAGGAAACGCTGCGTCTGAAACTCTTTTTTCTTTTCTTCTGTCTTCTCTCGTCGGCGCCGCGTGACGAAGACTGGGGTGAATGTCCTGCTGCAGGACGTCAACGGAAACATCGCTCTGGAATACGCCTCCGAGGAAACGCAGACGAGCCACATCCTCCGAAAACACCTGGAGGAGAATGGTAACGCTCCGCGCGCCTCGTCATGAGCTCCAGTGAAAGTGACTCGATGGAATACAGCGTCTGCCTCCACGGCACAGGCCTTCAGAAACACAACAATGAGGCATTGTGAGAGTTAATGTTTAATGTTCTGTATTTAGGAATTACAAGGATAGTGTGACTGGTTCATACGTCACACCGGCAGAACGTGTGTGCGCGAGCGTGTGCGTGTGCGTGTGCGCGCGCGTGTGGTAGGTACACCCACAGGATTACGATTTGGGAGAACAGAGAAGGTCAATAACGGAGATAAAAACACAGGAGAGTCGGAGGCGCACACAGACCAGGGTGGTGTAGACAGACATGGAGGGACGAGTGTCCCAGAAACACTGAGAGACCCAGAGGAAGAGGAGCAGGTGTAGACCGTGATGGAGGGCTGGCCTCCAGTTCACTGGATGGATTCAAGATTCTGACCGCAGACTGCTAACTCGTCCAAGCTCAGACCACACTCACTCACTCACTCACTCACTCAGTCTGACTCCCGGGCCACAGAATACTTTGAGGCGTTCCTCTGCTTCTTGCTGCCAGTCCCTTTGGTGATCTCTCCCCCCTGATACCCCCCCCACCATCACGCTGGGCTTTGCCCCCGTTAAACTCACTCCTACTCACACAGGCTTACTCTGTTGCTATAGCAACTTGTCTGTACGCTCTGCATCCCCATCAGGTGTGTGGGGAGCGACAAACTGTCCATGTGTCTCTACTGTACACCAGGGAGGAAAGGAAGTATTTTATTCTTCATGTGATGCTGGATTCTTTCAAGTGTTCTTGGCCCCGTAGGAAGTAGGAAATAGGCCGTGTCTTCTGTTGTGTTGTTCCTAGGAGCACGTCTCCAAGAGCTCCACAGCCTCTGGCTCTCATTTGTTTGTAAAGACAAAGTTATTGACGAGTGACTCCAAGCAGTCGGCCTGGAGGAGTCCCATTAGTTAGTTATTGAGAGCTTATCAGAGGGAAATATGGATTGATTGATAATCAATCCTCGGTCCTATACAGCAGCCAAAGTCGGAGGGTTTCCTGTGAATGTGGTGGTGGAGCGGTGCATCGACTGACCTTCAGGATGGGATGGATGCCCTTGTAGACCAAGACACCGCTACAGCAGCCTTGCTCTTCACGAGGATTGGATGACCTCTGCTTTAGTTTCTCATTGAAGCGTCGGCCCCATCGGGGTTACTGTCGGCCATCACTGGGTCTGCCCGGCTGTGGTTTGAGCGTGAGGTTTCCCGTATGCTGACACTCTGAGGCGGCCGTACACACGGCCTCCTCACGCTGCAGCTCTGCTTGTGTTGACCGGAGAGCACCGCGCTGAACCCACGCCAAATCCAGTGATGGTCCTTTGGTTGATTTTAATATTCTATGGGCAGATTTTATCTTCTGTTCATTTATTTTATTGCACCATCTTTTTACTATGTCTTGTACTTTGCTCTTTAAACTGCTACATTTTGGCTCCTGTTATTGCCAACTTGTTTTAAATGACTATTCGACTGCAATTTGTGACACCTTGTCCGCGATGAGTGGAATATAAATACTTACAAATCCTGTCGAGAGATGCTAAAACTCTTAAAAGGCAAACCGTGTATTGAATGTTGCCCTACCCAACGTGGCGTGAAACTCGGGGATCATCTCTTAAAGCACAAGAACTAAATACTTACCGTAACATGTGGGTCTTATTTGTGCGTGCGTTCTAGGCGTGGATGTGTCATCCGTGCACGCCATGAAGACGCAGAGGCGCAGCGCCATGCTCTCTGATGTCCGGCAGCTCGTAGCCTCACGGGGAAGCCTCAACCAGCCCAACGACGACGGGGTCACGCTGGTACGTACGGCGCCCGCCTCCACCGCTCTGCTCCCTCACCGGTTCTCTCTCTTCAGCTTTGTATTCAATGCTGTATCTGGAGTGTAACGGCATCTCTCTCTCTCTCTCTCTCTCTGTCTCTCTCTCTCTCTCTCTCTCTCTCTCTCTCTCTCTCTGTCTCTCTCTCTCTCTCTCTCTCTCTCTGTCTCTCTCTCTCTCTCTCTCTCTGTCTCTCTCTCTCTCTCTCTCTCTCTCTCTCTCTCTCTCTCTCTCTCTCTCTCTCTCTCTCTCTCTCTCTCTCTCTGTCTCTCTCTCTGTCTCTCTCTGTCTCTCTGTCTCTCTGTCTCTCTCTCTCTCTCTCTCTCTCTGTCTCTCTGTCTCTCTCTCTCTCTCTCTCTCTCTCTCTCTGTCTCTCTCTCTCTCTCTCTCTCTCTGTGTGTGTGTGTGTGTGAAGCTCCACATCGCGTGTGCCAGTGGTTATAGGGAGGTGGTGTCTGTGTTGTTGGAGAGTGGAGCGGACCCTCATCCGGCTGACAACAACTTCTGGACCCCTCTCCACCTGGCTGCTAAATACGGACAGGTAACCCACCGCTGCTCACCCTGATGTCCCCGTGTCACGGACGTTGATTAAGAGCTCCCCGAGTGTCCGCTCATCAGGGGCGTTTATCTGATTGAATGAATGAGATCCGGAGGAGGTTGATGGATGAGAGCCTCCTCTGAGGAGGTTGCCTCCAGCTACCCTGCACACACTCTGATAAGATGCTCTTTCTTTGGCCTATCGATTGGGAACAGTCACAGATTGGGAACTGGCACACAGCAGTACTGCACATGCATTAGTTCCAGCGTTAGAGAGAAGCAGTTTAATGGGCGCTCGTCCAGCCAGAGAGATCGATTTCCAGATGGAGGTGAGTTGTTGGGGTGGAGGGGTCCGACTACCAAGGAGGGGAAGTGAACACGTCGGGGTCTCGCTGACTCGGCTGGATATGCAATCACGTGTCTGCTGTGTGCCGGGCAGCTGAAGAGGAACAATACCTGGTGTTGAGTGTCGCTCTCCACTTCTATGGGTGACCCTGAAGACATCTTCCTCTTTTAGAGTGGGTTTCAAAATGTTGTGCAATCTTCTAAATAGAATAGTTGCCTCCTTTCGTCGCTGTGTTTTCAAAGACTTTCTACATAAGCAATTACTGCGTCTGTGTGTGTGTGTGTGTGGGTGTGTAATATGTAAGTGCATCTGACTTGAGAGTGGCATTCTAGCGGATTGGAGAATCGATTAGTTTCCCTCGCAGTGCTAAATCACCTCGGCCATCGGCTCTTCCCTGGTGCCCGTGCTCTGCCTCCTGCATACCAACGACTCTCAGCCTCTGAACACTCGCGTCCTGTCACCCTTCCCTTTTACCGACAGTGACGCGTCAGTAATCAGGATCTCACGGGCCCAACACACACATCTCACTGGTCCCACCGAGGAGAGGCTTCACCGTTGCCTGGAAACGTTGCAACACGAGCTGCGGCGTTGAACCCAAAGACCCCCCCGTCTGCAGCGAGGCATACGTGCTGCACTGACCCTTTAAGAAGATGCATGACCCACATTACCGCAGCTAATTAAGCCTCCCGCTAAGTCCTGTGATAAGTTGGCCCGTGGCCCTCGTGATCTTGATTTGAGGCTCGGCTCTTCAAGACGTCTTCTCTTCGGGGAGCATTTTTAATGACTTTGACTCTCAAATCCCGTCTGGGATTGGAATACTTTTCATAAAGTGTTCTGGCACTATAGAAACCACCTGAACCTGTTTCATTTGCAAGAGCTTTAAAGTTAATCTCCAGAGATATTAGTATTTATTTGTTGGGCTTTTGTCGATCTGAATGTGCATCAGCGATGAGTTTTCTCTGTTCCTGTGAATTCCGATGTGATGACCTTCTCCTGAGTCCCCCTGAGCGATGAAAGAGTTAAGCTCTCGTGGTGCCGCCGACGTGTCGTCCATATTTATAGTGAGTACAGCTGACGGTTTGCGGCAGAAGAGACGCTTCGGACTCGTAGCCGAACAGCTGTTGGTGTTCGTCAGAGAGGATGTGCTGAGCCGTCTCCTCCTCCGCTCTACGACTCTACACAGGCGGAGTAGTTCTGCTTATGATGAATAAAATCCTCTTAAGCGCCTTTATTGTTTTTATATTGTCAGTTTGTTTTTACAGAAGCCTTTTTGATGCAATAGATTGGCAAGAATCGGTAGCAAATGGTTAGTTTATCAGCTGACTTAACTTGGCATGATGACGATGTGGTTTATGGCTTTTTAACAGGGTTCGTACGGTCATAGAAAACCTGGAAAAGTCATGGCGTTTTAAAATGGTCATTTCCAGGCCTGGAAAAGTCCCGGAAAACACTTGAATCCTAAAAGCATCGTCTCTCGGCTCATTGGGGCTCCGTCACGTCAAGAGTCTCACCTTGTCAAAGTGCCGATGGCCAACAGCGCCACAAGCAGTGAAAACACGATAACGTTGATATATGCAAGTGTGTAGAAATGTTGATAAGAAAAATATTTCCGGTTCAGAGAATCTTGACATTCAACGTATCCGTTGTTGGTCATGTTTTGATCGCTTTGTATTTATTTGTGCGTTTGTGTGTTATTTGCATAAGTCAAAAAGTATTAAACCGGATCGCATGAAATTTGGTGGGATGATTGGTTATTATCCGGGGACCATTTGATTAGATTTTGGGATCAATCGGGTCATGAAAAGGTACCAAAGAAGTGTCTGTGGCGAAGGTATGCGCTCTACCGAGTGCCCGTTGTAGTTTGAAATGCCAACGTCTTATTCTGCTGAACTGCAGAGTGAAGAGTAGAAGGTGATGTGTGGGTTTGTTGTTGTCCTGTAAGGTGCTGGTTGAGGTTCTCCCATTTAATCATCAACCACAACAGTGTTTTGTATATTAGTTGCCGTGTCACACGATACCAAGAAACGATAAAGATGCTTCTCTCGCGTGAAAGAAATGAAGTGACACTTGGTATTCCCAGATCACACAGTACAACACACACACACACACACACTCTTTGACAGAATGCAAAGAAGAGGATGAAGGGGCAATGAGATGGAGAGGAGAGCAAATCTGACGGAGCCTGACGGCAGAGAATAAAGGGGAAGCCTTGTGGGAACAATGGAGGACGGAGGTGACGGCCGTCACATGTCACCGTGTGTAAAGACGAACGTCGTCAACGACGGGTTCTTCCACTGCGACATGTGATGGAAGATACGCTTATTATGGAGGATCAGTCGTCCGATCTGTCATGTGAGACAGGCGTACGTGGTCCGTGTCGTCGGCTGTGTAAGATCCGTGTCAGTGGCTCCACATCTACATCCGTACCTCTGCTCTGTAGCAGCAGATCTCCCATCTGATGCAACCCGTCTGCTCTGCAGTGTTTCTCTTCCTTCTCTCTGGTGTGAAGGTTGCTGCAGTGACTGGTGGCTGAGCAGGGAGGTTATTGTCTGAGGCGTGATGGTAATAATGGATGTGGCTGTTTCTCCCGTCTCTCGCAGACGAGCATCGTTAGCCAGCTCCTGAGGCACAGCGCCAACCCGACGCTGCTGAACTGCAACCAAGACAGGCCCTCAGGTAACGCATTAAGGCACTCGCACAACACACACACACACACACACACACGCACACATTGCTGCTGGAATCGGCAAACCGGTTTTTAGCAATCAAGAGTTAATAATGCAAAGCAGCGGAGAAATGGATTTTGACTTCTTCGGCTGCAAATGCATTATTAATCACTGTGATAACATAAAACACCCACTCATAAACAAACAAACACACACACACACACACACACACACACACACTTGGTATGCACAGTGGATGAGGTTTGTGCTCGTCTAAGAAAGAAAACTTTAACTCCTGACTTGTGCCTGTGTACACACACACACACACACACACACACACACACACACACACACACACACACACACACACACACACTGGCGCGCCTCGCTCTCAACTGTGATGTGCACACACGGGTGGGCAGACTTTCACTAGCACCCCCCGTCGTCGCCGCCGACGCCGCTCGCCATGGGAGCCCTTTCCTATCTAAGGGGGGGCATCATGAAGGAGTTATTCCGAGGTGTCCTCTTTGTCACAAACTCAAATCTGGTCACCCTCTCTAACAGGACTCTGCCCCACCGTTAAGGGAAGACTTGATTGGTGTTTATTGGAGTCATTGTAGGCATGTTGAGTATGAAATGTGTCCTAAGAAAGAGAATATGGTCGTGGAGTAGAACACCATCGCTGCCTCTAACCATGTACTCCCATGGCTTCAACACACCTCTGATTGCCTTAATCAGTAGCTCCTCCTGGCATGTAGGCTTAGAAGATGCGAGATGAGCCCTCAGAGACCGAGGCCCCGCGTCCCTCCTCCAGCGGTGGCGTAGCGATGGAGAGCCTGAGAGGGAGATGGGAGTCGGGGGGGGGGGGGGGGGGGGCACAGTCAGATGAAGACGGGATGGAGCCTCCCTCGTGCCCCGTTAGACCTCATTACACAAGGGGCACCTCGTCTCCCCTTGAGCACAGGTGGATGATCCACAGGGTTCACAGTATGCACCAGCGCCGGCTCAGCCACACGGACTGTGGAGGCGGGTTGGCGTGGTGACGGACCGGTGAACAGAAAGGCGTTAGTGGATATGTTTTCGAGTATCGAGCATGATGAGTTTTTGGCCGACAATATTACCAATATTATGTTGTTTTTATTAACGAATGTAAAACAAGTGTCACTTTCACAGACATCTCCACGTCGGAGCCCACAGCCGACATGCTGCTGAAGGCAGAGGAGAGCTGGCTGCAGAGGCTGAAGGACCCGTCGGCTCCTCTCCCCGCCACGGACCGGCGCTACGAGGGCGGCTCCCGCGACCTCGACACGCCTCTCAACAACTTGTGAGTCGACGGTTTCACGCGCACAATCTGTATTTAAGATCACATCTTTCTCGTGTCCCAAATATCTGCCTCCTGTCCATTTCCCCCTGTGTCTCTCCATCGCTCAGGAGCCCTCTGGCCCTCCCCATGTCGAAGCGGGACAGTCTGCTGGAGAGGTGTGCCTTGTTCAGGGAGGCCGGGGGAGCCCTGACCCGGCAGCCCTCGCAGGACAACGGGCTGGACGGACACTTCAGCTCTGGGGCCGGCAAACTGGAGCAGGTGAAGCTGACGCAGCACAAGAACTGTGAGGCGGAGGAGCGGGGGTCACGGTCACCCCACACGCTCTTACAAATGAGGAAGAGGCGGGACCAGCTCCTTTCTGTCTGTTTCAATTCAACTTGTTCTTGTCAAATCCCAGTCATCGCATTTCACGCCTGCTGCGTCAATACTTCATAACGCTGGTGTTTCATAGGCGGATCCGAATAGACAAAGAGGTTGGACTCTGCCAAATGTTATTCAGCGATGACTATTGAGAATCATCAAGTCTGCTGGTTAAACAATAGAAGATCTTCTCAAATGTAACGTTGGAAAATAGAGGAATAAATAGATTGAAACAAAGTGCTGCAATATCTTATGAATTTAACTTTACATTTGAAATGTAAACTGCTGAGCGACCGCCTGCTGGTCTTCACCTGTCGTGCGTTCCTCAGGTGAAGCTGATGCCTCCGGCGCCCAACGACGACCTGGCGTCCCTCAGCCAGCTGACCGACAGCAGCCTGCTCTACGAGATGCAGAAGCGCTTTGGAAACGACCAAATCTACGTAAGACTGAAGCAGCAAAGCACTCGCAGAACAAAGAGAAACACACACACACACATACACACTCTCTTAGGCATAACTACAGTTCATTTGTAGTAGAGTGGAATTTAAGAGAGATCCCATCGTCTTCGTTTCCCTCCAGCACGTCGAGGGCTCTTGTGTCCGAAGTACAAACAGTGCTTTGCGGTACTGCACCGTCTCTCCTGAACACTATTGTGTAGATATTTGTGTTTGTGACCTCTGACCCCTGAGTACTTGTGCAGCCAACAAATAAATAGTTATTCTTCTGAATAATAAGTCTGTAAAACCTTTTTGTTTCTGAGCTGAAACACTTCACCTATCTGAGGCATTGTAAGCGGAGTAGCTCATCCTAACACACACACACGACTACACACATACGCTGGTGACAATTGCAAAATCTATAGCATTTAGATTGATTGGGAGGTGAATCCATGACTATATTTGTGAGTAATGGTCCTTGATCTCAACAATTTGTGCATTTTACATTCCTGTCATTTTCTCCCTTTTTAAACTCTCCCCCCCTCCCCCCCCCATGGGGGACTGAGCGCCATGAAGACTGGCTCCAGATCAATGTGGAGCTCTCTGGTGCGCTCCCCTTTGTGAGGAAGCGGTAATAGTCGGTTATTGAAGAAACCCAGACGGGGACAGGCAGCAGTGTTGGCCACAGCAGGGGACAACAGATAAGAGGCTGAGAGAGAGGAGGCAGCCGAGTGGTGGATGAAGAAAAGAGGAGTCATAATAATTCAGACTAGCCAGGGCCAGACTTGAGGTGCAGCCCAATTCAAAGAAGAAAAGGTGGACAAAGGACCAAGTGCACCTATCGTGGGGCCGTTGGAGCGTGCCTGGTCCTTTGACGTGGAGGCGTCTGGAGTTCTGCTCCCTTCGGTTTAATAAAGCTGGGATGTGTTCAGGTGACGGTAGTGTTCATCTTCTCCAAACATGTTGGTGTAGAAATGAACGAGAGCTTTTCATGTTTCCAAATAGATAAATGTCTTTGCATTTGTGCCCTCCTGCACCTTTTCATACTTACAGTATGACCTTATGCACATAATGGGAGGGGGGGGCATTTCAAGAAAGAGAGGTGAACAAAGCGGAGATGTTCTGAAGGATGGAGAGATGCAGAGGGACAAAGGAGGGGAAGGCTCCATATGCTCCCAGCAGGGTGGTCAGACGGGGCTTTGATGGGCGCTCTGCTGCCTTCTGCCGATGGAGAGAGACAGTGCCCCCCCCAAGGAGAGCAGCAAGGACCTAGGGAAGGATGTGAGTGAGGACACTGTCGTTTCATCTTGTGACGGCCCTGTCAGAAATGCGGCCTTCCCCCGAGTCGGTGTTTAAGTTTTACTTTAATAAAAAAAAATGCTTCACTGTGAATGTGAGTTGGTTCAAGTCCCTGACCTTGAGCCGGGCCCGAAGGACAGGGCAGCAATGTCAGCGCTCTCCCAGGAGAAGGAGAAGGAGAAGGAGAGGGAGAAGGAGAGCGCTGGCTTCCACACATCCTCCGTTACTCGCGCTGTAGTGCAACGGGTCGGGAATGGAGAGTTGGTTAATTTGATCTAAATTGCCTCGGGGGTTGTGTGTGTGTGTGTGTGTGTGTGTGTGTGTGTGTGTGTGTGTGTGTGGCGTGGGAGGCCAGCGTTGTTTTTAAAGAACTTGTTCTCTTTCTATCGGACGACGGTTACAGCTGAGGTTATCGTCTGAGGACCCTTGGTGACCTTTCTCTGCCCTGTGATTACCATATTCTTATGTTAATGGAGATTGCCGCCGCCACAGAAATCTGTCCGGCGCAGCACTTTTCCGACCGTCGGTAATTATAAAGCAGCTTCGACCTCACGCCCCAAAATAAATGTCTCGCATGGTTTTTCTTCCCTTTTGTAGACGTACATTGGCCACATCCTCCTGCTGGTCAACCCGAACAAAGAGCTGCCCATCTACTCCACTCTGGTAAGCAGCTGTTTAAATGGCCTCTTTCACAAAGGCTCCCCTTGTACGCTGAGCTTTACCGTCTGCAGGTCTCAGTTCTGTGACCCACGTGACGGCCCTCGATGTAAATGCAGACGCACAATACAAACGAGGCTCGTCTGCTGTCTGATATTAATGCAGGACATGAACAGATGAAATGAACCTTGTGGTTGATAAATAATGCATTCTTCCTGTCAATGATACACGGCACAAGGCTGACTCGGGAAGGGAAGTATCCGGTTTAGCTACCACACCACGCACACGCGCACGCACACACACACGCGCACACACGCTATGCCACCTCACTGCTTTCAAGAATGAATTGTACACTATTTGCTATTTGTGCATCACTCTCGAGTGAGGAAAAGCAGCACTTTCCACATGGTCAACAGCGAAAGGAGACCTCCGGTGGACGACTGACCGCCTCCTCTGTCGTTTGTTTAACGTCGTGATATCGGTCAACAACGGCGTGTCGCCTTATTTACAGCAGCGGATAATTTACTTTGAAATGGCGGTCTTGATGCCATCTTGGCGCTGGGCGGTGTGGACCCAGGAGGAGTGGGATGGAGGGGGAGGCGTCTCCTCCTGAAGCCTCGCCCCCTCAGGCTGTCCCTGTCCACTCGACTGAGGGGAGGTGTGGACGAGCGGGGAGGAGCCACCTTGAGAAGGACGTGTCACAACATGGGGGACCTGCTGGCCGTCTGTCACCCCCCCACCCCCTGTTTGGGTCTGGTGGTCCACAGACCATCCTCCTGTCTTTCTCCACAGACACCAATGCAGTACTGGCACACGTCTTCTGGACGTGTTTCAGAAGAGCGTGAGGCTACAACCGAGGGCATCCAGGCCGTCTTTTTTACTTCGGCATTTCAATTTCTGTTCTAGGTTTCAGTGCCAGATAAAAAAATATCCAGATGAGAACTTCCTTTTTAAAAAAAGAAATTCAAAAAAAGTTGAAGAGCAGCATCGGAGTGACATTCTTCAAACATCACCCGTGGACTAAAGCCGTGTCAACGTTTTCCGGCCGTAGTGGAGTCCAATAGTTCAAAGTGAGACTGGAGATTTCAAAATGTGGGTCTCCAGTCTCACTTTTATAACAATTACAGGGTACTCCACTAAACTGAAAACTCCAGACGGCTGATAAAATATAGAACATAAAAGATATACACGGATATAATTGTTGCACGTGATGATTATGCATCATACGGGTTACACCTCCAAAACCACAGAGGAAGAGGGACAGTTTTTACTTCTATTCCAAGGACAAGGCCTGAATTGAGCTGTTGCGCATTCGCTCGCTCCCCCCCCCCCCCCCCCGCCCCCCTGCGCGCGCGGTTTCACTCCTCAGCGAACCCTTTACCCTCCGCGGGGCTCGGCCCAGGCGTGTGTCCGTGTGCTTGTAATCCAATGTGTTGGCGCGCCTGTCTTTTCTCTCACAGGTGAGTCAGCTGTACCTGAGCTCCACGGGTCGTCTGTGCTCCTCTCTGCCGCCTCACGTCTTCTCCTCTGCAGAGCGAGCGTACCACATGATGCTGCAGGAGAGGCGGCCGCAGTGTTTCATCCTGAGGTACGGGACACGCCGCCGCTCTCCAAACGACCACCTCCCCGCCTCGGGGTCGTGAGACTCGCGTCTCCACGGAGGGAGATAAATGCTCAAACTATATTGATGTTCAGCTGGCCACCTGGTCGGTCCACCTGTACCTGCCACACACCTGTTAATACACTCGGCCTGAGCCGGGCGGGGGACCTGTGAACGTCCACGCAGAGATGGAGCTCCGCCGGGAGCGCTGAGCGTCTCGCTCTCTGACGTATTGCAATTAAATGACGCTCCGGCACTGCAGTGACATTACCACTGTGAGTTGTAACCAATCTGGCTGAGTGAATGTGCCCCGGCCACAGGCCATCCGTCACACGCACGCACGCACGCACGCGCGCACGCGCGCGCTCGGACAATGGACGATGATTTCTCACGGCCACGTGCCATTTCTCTTCGTTCACTCCCTGCTACACTTTGCTCCTCTTTTTCCTTGTTTCTCTTTGTCGCACTACGTTTCCTCTTCATCTCCTAACACACACACACAGAAGAACACACACACACACACACGTTGACAGGCAATCTGAGGCCATTAGCCCCCGAAGCCAGTGCACTCGCACGATGCCCTTGAAATGTGATGAAACAAAGTGGTGAATGAGAAGACAGCGGAGAGTCCTGTGGACGTTTCGCTCAGCAGGGCCGAGAGGAGGAGATCTAGTAGCGCACGCAGACCGGCGGCGCGGCACACTGTGGTCATTAGCGAGGCTGCTGACCTTCTGAAGCCATCTGCTCGCTGCTACTCCGTCTCAGCTCTCTGCGTATCGGCGGGCGTCACAGCGTGTACCGGAGAGCTACCTTATGTCGGCTTTAATATCCACGCCACGCTATTAATTCATGACACACAGGCGCCCACGGCCAGATACATGGTGTCTGTAACGCCGTTTGGAAAGTGGGGATCAATGGAGAAGTGTTAGTCCAGTCAGACGGGAGCAATAGATTGTGATTTGGATGGTGGGGGTTCCCGAGGGGGTGATGTCAGGTAGGTGAAGACGTGTAACCGTGGTGACAGATGTGTGAAAACACCCCGATGACGAATGCGTTACACCTATTCTTCTGGGAATGGAAACACACACAGATGCTGGATTTTGTTCTGCTATGTTTATTTTTTGCTATTTATGTCCAGCTTTCCTTATCAGCAGCATCTTAATTCTGTTAATTTTGCCGTCCAGGTGGGAATTGTTCTGCAGATGTTTGATTTCATGGTAGAAAGGAGCGTGATTATAAAGATTGTAATACAAATGGCGATAAAGGTTCAACGTATTACGTGTGGAGTATTCCTTCATGTTCAATATGAACACGAGGAATGATCACAGCAAGCGAAACATGTCAATGTTCATACGTGGTATTGTTGTAAAACATTATAGGCAATAAAAACTAAAATAATATCTTTCTCTTTCCGTCTCTAGTGGTGAAAGTGGTTCTGGGAAAACGGAGGCCTGTAAGCACATTGTGAGACACCTGACGGCCCGCTCCACCCCCAAAGGCTTGGCGCTGGAGCCCAGGATGAAACATGTAAGTCTGGTCCTGCTACTCTGTTTAAAAAAACAAAAAAAGGGATAATGTAATAACACTTCAAACAGCCACCGGGTCTCCTGCAGCCTCGAGGAGAAGGAATATCTGAAGGAACCACACTGTCCCTGAGGCTTGACTCCGTAGTCGACATCTTCTTAATTTCAAATCCAATGCAGATTCCCCGACTGGCTCCTCCCTCCTTCCCTGTGCTTTACTGCACTTGTTGTTCCCTCTCGCATGTCATCTCTGATTTTAAATCCGATGACACACGTTGTCGTGAGACGGTGGTCGTAGCTGCGTAGATGTCTCCTGCCGTCCTTCTAGATGTGGCGTTGCAGGAGGGAATAGATGTCTGATTAGTGGACACAGTACGGGCTCCACTGGTCGTCTCTTCCCTTCTCCAGAGCCACTGGTCAAAGACGCCCTGTGTTTGATTGCATCATCAAAATTTCCATTAAGATGGATTCATTGAAAGCGCTCTCATGACTGCCTCCCTGTCGTGTAGATGTGTTGATGCTGACATGGTGGTGTTCAACACACGCTTCAGTCTGGTACCACAGCCGTGGAGCCAGGGATGCACGTGACGTGTTTCTGATGAAGTCATGTTATGTAGTCGATATCTGGGTCAGCTCTCTCTCTGATCATCCTAGGACGGGTAGCACACGGGTTTCTGTATAACGGGTGCATACTGACATCTAGTGGTGAAAAGTGGGATTTTTGATTCAGGCGTCGATGGACGAGAAAGATGCTTTGTTGGTGGATTGTATTATTTTGAAAAATAAAAAGGCACACGTACATGGGTGAGGATATTCACTGTCCACCTTTCCTGTGGTTCAACACATGCAGGTTAACTGCCTTCTGGAGGCCTTCGGTCATGCAAAGACTCTGAGGAACAACAACTCGAGCCGCTTCATCAAGCTGCTGACCGTGCACTATTGTGACAAGAGGAGGACTCTGCTCAGAGGTAACCTCTCCTCCATGGAAACTGGTTGATGGTATTGTTTGGATTTCCCATCGAAGACGAGAGTAGGAGGAAATGTTGAGTGTCGAAACATTTTTCTTATTTCTTTAAAATGTCTCTTGTGGTTTATTGACATGTTTCCTTAACTAATTATTTTTTCATTAATTAAATTGAATATGTATTACCAACATAGGTGACCAAATAGTCGTTGTGTTCAAAGTCTGGATCACTTTATTATGATAGTTCAGAGGTCTTTAACAAACCGTACAAGAGTCACAATACATCTACAGCACACGTGATGACTTGCTCTGGGATCAGGTGCTCACTAGTGAACACCAGCAGGGGGCAGTATAAGCCTATAAGACTCTGTTTCGATTGATGCTCTATTATTTAAAGTCCTGTTTACCTCATTTTACCCCAGTTCAGTTGTATCAGTCAGCGCCCATTGAATGTTCAGTACGATTACTATCATCTAATGAAATGTCATTGAAACGCACGTTATTGAAGTACTAAACAAATCTGATGTTTAAGCCCGTGTGTACACCCACATGCTGGAGAAGTCTCGCCTGGTCCACCGGCCTCCTCACCAACACAGCTTCAACATCTTTTATCTGATGGCCGAAGGCCTGTCACCTGAGGAGAGCAGCGCACTCTACCTCAGCAATGTCCTGGCTCACAGGTTAGTGCATGTCAGCTGCCACATGTATATTATACACACATATATATAATATATAGATATTTATTAATATTATATAGATATTATATAGATATTTATTTATATATATATATATATATATATATTATTTATATGATATTATATACGTTTCTGTCCTTACTCCAGGTATCTTGGCGGAGGTCTTCTGGGTGAGAGCCCTCCAGTAGCTACAGCCCAGAGCAGAGAACGCCTGGCAGCAGTCAAACAAGCCCTGCGCGCCCTGGGCTTCAACAAGCAGGTATCGATTGGAACTGCATACGGCTTCTGTTATTGTTCGTGTTTATTCAAAGGTTATCGACGGCACAGATCATTCAGTCTTGATGTTGCACACCCTGAAGTATCCACGTATTGTTCCTGGCACAAACTGAGGCTGTGAGTTGAGTCCACGGGCTGGATCCTGAAAATGATGCGCCTCTCACCGCGCAGACGGCAAACCCCCTGACCCATTGTATGAGACGTTATTCCATTTGTAACTTTAACATATGACGAGGATGTTATCGCGTAATACCTGGTAAATGATGTCACTGTCTAAAGTCATTTTCCAATCAAAGAGGATTGATCCATTAAGCACTTGACCGCTGCATAATGGATTGAGGGGGACTGAGTGATGGAAATGACACATCGGTGCGTCCTCCAGCTCCGAGAAGTGTCTGAAAAGAGACGGCCGTCATCGGTTTCTAACCACATAGTTGGCCTTTTAATGTTTCAACCTCTCGGGATTACAACTCGTTCTTATTATCCGTCCAAAGATCATATGATGACATTGGTGTGTGTGTCACCAGCTGTGTTCCCGGCCGATTATCAGATTCTATTCTTAGATTATCTCACCTTTTTAATCCAGCAGCAGTCAATACACACAGGCAGAGAGAGCGATAGATAGGCTTATATCAGAGGGCTCTAGTGTCCACTGGATAAGACGAAGAGTCCCAGGCACCAGCAAAGGAGTGGAGGGGGGGTGAGAGTGGAAGTGATGGACCACCCATTGGTCTCTGTCTAAGTCTAATCGGGAGAAGACTCCCAGTCCAGACCCAGAGGTCAATCGTCATTAACGCTCCCTTTCGCTCCTTTTCTCTCCCTCGCTCTCTTTCTCCTCCCTTTCTACGCAGGGGGAGTGTGTCTGTGTATAGAGTGTCAGACAGAGACTAATGCTTGTGTTTATCTCCCAGATATCAGCTCCAATATCCTGCCTTGAGAGAGAGAGAGAGAGTGCACACACTCACACAAGCGCACACACACACTCTCAAACTCGAGCATCCCCCTCTCCCAGATTCAGAGCAGTGGGTAATGGGGTATTCCATTAAGCGTCCTCTACTCAAGGGCACAGAGGAAGGGAGAGCAGGACGGAGAAAAATAAGTGTGTGAATGGAGAGAAGAGAGTGGATGCATCGGTAAAAAGCATTGGATTTTGTATTTGTGTTTTTTTTTTTCCCATGGCATTAGTAAACTAAGATAAATATGGTATATCCCACGGTTGAATTTAGGATGAGAAAAGGACCAAGGCATTTCATGTAAAGGGAAATTCATGTTTTTCCAACTTCTCGTTCATAATGGATTCCTCTCTCTCTCTCTCGCTCTCTCTCAGGAGGTGGACTCGGTGTTCAAGCTGCTGTCGGCCGTGCTCCATATTGGGGACCTACGTTTTACCTCTCTGACGGATGACGACACAGCCTTCCCTTCTGACCTGCAGCTGCTGGAGCGAGGTCAGTGCCCGCCGTCACGTGACCGGGGTCACGTTTCCACCCTGGGCGGGGGTGGGGCGGTAAGGAAGGGAGCCTCCCACCCAATCGCTCGCCGTGTTTACCTCGTCGTCATCGCCCCTCCCCTTTCTCTGAGTCTCTGCTCGGCAGCTTGCCAGCGCCCGCTGAAGGCCAGACCGTCAGCCGTTTGGTACGCCACATTATTTTTGCCACGGCGAGGAGAAAGCCCTCTGAAACGCTGTATTCGTGTCTGTTGATCCATCCGCTACATTTGCTCCTGTGACCCCTGACCTTAGTGAGATGGTAAACAAACAACACCAGCGCCTGAAAGGGAACGAGCCGGTCGTTGTCACGGTGATATGTGATGTCGTGGCTCGTGATGTGAGCAAAGGGTTTCTGGGTCGCCGTCACCTGTTTACGGGTCGTCTCAGAAATCCACTGATGACTAATTGATCGATTAGATCTGAAGCTCGGCTTGTTGTCAGAGATGGGGAGGGCACATTTATTTCTGGGTTGTTATCAGAGCAACCTTTCCGGCATCCTAACCTTTTAGGATTTTTTGTATGATCCGATATGTTTTAGGGTCCACTTTGTCGTAGAGGAACTTATTGTTTTTCTATAGAATTGTATAATTATTCTTCTCTAGTTTTGGTTGTTTTTCATCTCGTCATCACGTCAGTCAGATCTTTTGACGGTTTCCGATTTTCCTCTTCACAGTTGCTGGTTTGCTGCAGGTGTGCTCCAGTGACTTAAGCTCCGCCCTCACCTCTGACGTCCAGTACTTCAAAGGTATCCAATCACCAGCCTTCGTCTGTCCCTATGATCATCATCAGATGAATCTTCACGACAAAGACATGTAAAAGACGTCAATAATGTGCAGAAACTTACATTTCAGCAAGCAGGACAACTGTGTTTAAAACAGTGTCGTCTTGCAGCAGAAAACCATCGTTTCTTTTCAGCATCGGGACATAAAATCCCCAAATGATACTTAGTTATGGTTACATCACTGTGATATCAATACAATCATCAAATAATGTTGTTGCATTGTCCTTTTCATGTCAGGTGACCTGATCACGGGGGCCCACTCAGTGGAGGCGTCGCAGCAGAGCAGAGACCAGCTGGCGAAGGTCATCTATGGGCGCCTCTTCAGCTACCTGGTCAACAGCACCAACGACTACCTGCAGGGGCAAGACCACAGCGCTGGGTACGTGTGTGTGTGTGTGTGTGTGTCTGTCTGTGTGTTTATGCTCACAGGTTGCTTTTTTATCGGTGTATACAGCCAACAACATTTCTTTAGAAGCCCACTACATCGCTGCCGTTAGTTAGCGACTGCCTGGCGTCATCCCCGTGCCTCACTCGGCCTCACAGAGACGACATAGTTCAGACAGTGAAGGTTTGACATAGTTCACGTGCATAACATGCACAGATAGGCACCAACACTGAAGTGAAAAACAACAAGGCAGAGAACACGCCCAAGGTTTCTGTGAAGGTCTCGCCCACAACAACTTAGAAAAAACACACACATACACACACACACACACACACACTGAGATGGAGGCCGGTGGATCCTCTGTGGTGTTGATGTTGTGAGGTCTTATCAGTCAGATAACCGGTGCTCCATCTTCTGGAATATGTTTTTGCTTTGCCTTGTTTACACACCAACCACACAACGTCATTCATGTGTCAACCTCTCCACTTGCTGCGAACAAACCTTCTTCATACACACACACACACACACACACACACACACACGATAATTCCTGTCAGTGACGCGAGCAAACGAGTCCTCACGTTGATCCTGTAGTTAAAGTCCTACATAATACATCTGCTCTCTGTTTTTTTCCTTCCAGTGATCCTGCCTTGGAAATTGGTATTTTGGACATCTTCGGGTTTGAAGAAGTTCAGAGGAACGGCTTCGAGCAGGTGGGACAACGGCGACTTTTATTAGAATCCAGTGAATTCCAGAGATACGCATCAATGTCGTCTCACTCTTTCCCTCCAGCCAAATGCATTCATGACATTCCGCGATTAGCATCATCGGCTGAGCAGGCCGCCCTGAGCTGTTGACATTTCTCTGAATAGTTTGTGGTTTTGTACTTTCAAACGGATCTTAATCAAATCGTGAAACATATTTGGACTGTTGTCTATTTTAGCCGAGACGTTTGAGTCTAATTGCAAGAAATTAGATGAGGTCTCTCTGACTGGCGTGATTAAGCTGTCCTTACATGAACTGAGGCCTGACAAAGGCCTCTCTCTCTCTCTCTCGCTCTCTCTCGCTCCCTCCGTCTCTCTCTCTTTCTCTCTCTCTCTCCGTGTGTGCGATTCACAAACTAGTTTATTTACAGATGGAGAAGCAATTTCATTTGTACTGCATTCTTTTATTTTACTCAAAAAAGGTTCATTTTGACTTTCTTTCTGTGTCTTTCTCTTCGTGACACGGATGCTGACGTGTCTGCGGCGCTCTGTTGTTCTCCTAATGTCAGGCTGTGTGATTGCATAGTAAACAGAGTACAACATGTGCAGCTCACTTGTCATGGGCTCATCAAGCATTCGCCGTTAATATACTCGACCATTCTAAGCGGAAAAGTATAGACTGTATTTCACCACACACACACACACACACACACGCACACGCACACGCACACGCACGCGCGCGCGCGCACCGCACCGCAGAGGCTAAGTGCTCATTCCTTCTACTCAGAGCTCACGTTTGCTCCCTCAGGAACTCCCAATCTCCTCACAGCCTATATTAAGACCAGTGTGTGTTTGTCTTTGCGTGTGTGTGTGTGTGTTACGTTGGTGCGCGTGACACTAAGACGTCAGTGGTCTTAGTCTTCTTCTTCCCCTCAATATTCTCTCATCTTAGTGGAAGCGGGGGCCCGCGTGACCTTTCCTCTTTGAGTCTCAGAGTGCCAGAAGGGAAGAGCGGGGCGGAGGCTGACAAAATAGAAGAAACAAAGAGACGCCACATCTCCGGCAGGCGATGGCGTTGCCCACCTCCTTCGCCCAGACGCCGTCTCCATTGTTAAGGCCGAGCTGCGTTCTTTAATACCGGCCCGTTCAAATCACTCGCTACGCCCCCAGAGGAGCAGCCGGGTCTGGATAAACAAACCCGGTGATCTTCTCGGGTCGCTTTGGCACATCGGTGACCAACATGCGCTCACATGAGACACGTCTGTACACACAAGCAGATCGTACTCGGCTCCGCATGCGCAGCTTGATCCGGGTCATTAGGGCTTGTTAATTAGAGCTGTGTGTGTCAGAGGTGTGTTGTACCTGCTCAGCACTTTGCTAATGAGCTAACTCAATCAACCGCCTGCTGGGACTAAGCCGTTCGTGTACGAGCCTATAGCGCGAAGACGAGGCGCGCGGAGGAGAGAAAACAGGACCACGCAACACACCTCTCCATCAGCACTTCTCAGCCAGCCGGGACACGAGATGTGGGTCATGTCGAGATTTGTTCTGATTCAATCGCACAACAGCGACTGGATAGATAAACGGAGAATAGCATTACCTCCAAGCTGAGGGCTGCCAGCTTCACCTGGGCCCTGAAAACTACAGGATTACTTTAATGTCCACTTTATTTGTGAGCTAGTCTGTGTTACCTGTCCTCCAGGATGAATGTTCTTATCAGTCCGGCTCTGATTTTTGTGAAGGAAAAAAAAAGACGACTCATCCGAGCACAAGAAGGGCGTCTTCGCTCCTGGACCACAACGCTGAAGGAGTTTTATTTTGTGACGCATTTTGGTTCAGGAGGAGTTTAAACGGCTGCTGCAGAACGCGGACACGAGTTGCTCCACTTCATATTCTGTGTTCCATCTCATTGCATCAATGTGACACCTTCCACTTGAGTTGTGTGCTCCACACACGCACACACACACACACACACACACCAGACACACACACACACACACACACACACACACATACACACACACACACACACACACCAGACACCCCCCGGTTGATGGACTCCTGTGATGTTATTGGTAGCCTGTTGGGTTAGGGAGAGTTCACGCGTCCCAGCAGGAGCACTTTGACCATATTATTATGGGATGGAGATGTATTGTACGTATAGGGTGGCACGTGACGTCTCTGTGGTCCGGCGTGCTTACAGGAGTAGTCGGTTCACTCACGCCTCATTGACTTCCCTGATGGTGTTCCAGGTTGTGTCTGTGCATTCATTTGCTTTAAAACTAAAACATACACGCTTTGTGTCCCCGAAGAGGAATTTCATAGCACGTGCACTGGAGTGTGAGTTTACAACGTGTGTGTGTGTGTGTGTGTGTGTGTGTGTGTGTGTGTGTGTGTGTGTGTGTGTGTGTGTGTGTGTGTGTGTGTGTGTGTGTGTGTGTGTGTGTGTGTGTGTGTGTGTGTGTGTGTGTGTGTGTGTGTGTGTGTGTGTGTGTGTGTGTGTGTGTGTGTGTGTGTGTGTGTGTGTGTGCATTCCAGCTGTGCGTGAACATGACCAACGAGCGGCTGAGGCGCTACGTCTCTGAGGTGCTCTTCCAGCAGGAGCAGGCTGAGTGCCTGCAGGAGGGCATCGCCATGGAGACCCCTCCCTACCCCGGCAACCAGCCCGCCGTCCTGGACTTCTTCCTTCAGGTGCTGCACGCCGCTCGCTCAGACCGGTCTGCTCCAGTTTGGTGTCGCGTGAAGTCATTCAACGTTACGACGTCCGTCCAGCGCTGTGACGGAGGCTTTGAAATCACACGGATCAAATTCACACTTTCATCACTTTGTTTCTCTTTTCTTTTACGGTTGTAAACTGTTTCAGCTAATTGATAACTGAGTTTAATTTAAAGCTTTCTATATAACAAACATAGTGACGTACATAAAGACTGCTTGTGTGACAAATCTAACTAAGTGGATTATTACTGAAGCCCAGTGGTTAAGATGTTCTCGATGTTACAACCTTTACTGCATGCTCCCCTTCCAGCCCCATAATCTCTATCACTAATCATCAAAAATGTCCCAACAATAGTTGTTTAGAAGCCACAGGGATAGCTACACAGCGACCAATGAGCGTGTCGTAGTGAGGGTGGTGTATTACTCTTGTTGTCGGTAGTTCTTTGTAAACGTGCGTCTCCTGAGCTCCTGCGTGTTGCTCCTCCAGGAGCCTCAGGGGTTGCTGTGCGTGTTGGACGAGGAGAGCCGGAGCCCGCGGCCGGCGGAGCAGGCGCTGTACAGGCGGCTGTCGGCCCGGCTGGACTCCCACCCCACGCCGGGGCTCTCCCTCACCACCAAGGATGGCAACGGAAACCCGCCGCCCAAAGACCAGGGCCCGGCGTTCACCGTCAGCCACTATGCGGGACAGGTCCGTCTATTGCTGAAACGTGTATATATCTATTTAAAGTTGGGAGGGCTGTGGAGTATAACGTGAAATCCATCACGACTCTGTCATAGCAGTCGATCCTGAACCTCAATCACAATTAATGCACTTCATTCAGTTTCCTACAGTCCTCAGCAACAAGGCAGCGGAGCCCCTACTGGTGACCTCTAGGTCATAACAACGGTCTCTTTCCAAAAAGAATAATATACAACTAATTCACTGAATGAACCATTATTATCTTTCCCAAAAACAACTAATATACAATAATTTAGTAATAATAGTAATTTAAATTACTCTGCACTTTACTTTGTTTTTCCCCCTGTATATTTAGTATTTAGTTTTGTGATTTTTATATATATTTTATTCATTTTATGTGCACCGCTGCTGTGATTTTTTTTTTTTTTTTTTTTTTTTTTTATTTTCTTTTAAATGTCCCCACTGTGGGACGAATAAAGGAATATATCATACAAAATCACTGACTGTTGGGTTTAAACTCTGACAATTACATGTCCTTACAAATAATAAATTAATTATGTGCGTGTATTCAAACTTAAAAATAAGAGATTAAATCGGCTGAACCTAAAGAAGTGGAATGTAATCATAGCTTATTCATCTTTTCATAGCACTTTATGGCCCCGGCTTGATTTGACGCCACAACACTTGACCAGTGTCTGAATGGAAATGAAGTTTCAAAATGTTTTCCTTAAGCTCCTGGCCTGAATTGGCGCGTTCCCATTGCACGATGGTCTTTAATCCAAACTATTTGATATTGTACGTCATAATAAATGCACTGTGTAAGTGAATATCCACATATGATTTTGTTTTTCCACCAGATTTCCTACGATCTCACAGGATCTCTCTCCAGAAACAAGGACTGTCTCCCTCAGAGCCTCCTGTTCACGATGAAGTGTAAGTACCCAGGAAAGGAAACA